>MJHO01000186.1:67664-354285 GCA_002076135.1 Xerophyta viscosa | reverse complement strand
GTTGAAGCTGGCGCAGGAGCGGCGACTTGAACCGGGGGAAGAACTTCAGTAGCAGGAGCAGAAGCAGAACCAGAAGTCACTATCTCCACGTCGGGAGAAGTCGACGTCGTCAAAACCGGAATAGGAGGGACATCTCCAACATCAGTAACTATCCCTGCATCCACCTCTGCATCTGGCTCATAAACTTTTCCCCCAGCAGCCATACGCTTGTCGATGAGTTGGGCAATCTTTATTGAACTCATCAAAGGAATTGAAATTGAACCCTCTCCATTTATGTTCCGACATAGGCGTCGGCACTCGACACTGCACCTAGCAACCAGTCGTCATGCGTATTCATGATGGCGGTCTTATATTCTTCTGACTGAGTATAAGCCTTGACCGCCTCCTTCTCAGCTTTTTGAACCTCGGCAGCGATTATTTCCTCAGTACGGTTCATCTCGGCTGTCTTAGCTGCCAAAGCCCCTTTCGTTTTCTTTAAGGCATCTCCATGCCCGACAATCCTTAGCCTGTTCCGTATCTGCCCGGGTTTTCTCAGCAGCAAGCTCGGCAGCTATGTCAGCTTTATTCTTTATCTCAGCCTGGAGCTGCCTCTCCGCCTCAACAACATAATCGTTGTGCTTCTTCTTAATCTTAGATAGCTGTTTTGCGGAGGGAAGTCCAACGCCGACTTGACTGTACGCCACGAATTGCTTTAATGCGCATAATAAGCCCTCCGAGGGCTGCTGCTGAAGCAAAGCATTGTGCTGAGAAGGAAAAACTCTTTATTGAACGAGAACATCATGACTTAAGAAGACAGAAGCTAAAGTTCTTTACTTACCTCGTAAGAGCAAAGGTCCATGAGCTTTCTTCCGTCCCCCTCGAAAAGTTTCTTTAGATCTTGGCGCCTCGTCCTCATTTTCGATCCACAGGGTTAGTTGGACCCATGTCGCAAAAAATTGTAGAGCCGGCAGCGTTTCCGATGCAGCTCACTCCCCTTCTCAACTCCCAATTCGGAAGGTGGACCTCGGAAGGTTGGGGAACTAAAGACTCGGCAGTTCTTCTTACCCGTGGGTGAAGGTTGGTGAAGCTTTGCCCTTACCTTGTCACACATCCAACATTTACTTTAGTCCCCTTCTTCCGAACAGGATCCTCCGAACTAGGCTCACCGGCTCGTTTCTTCCCCTGAACCGGAGGCTTCGAAATCTTTACAGGAGGAGGAGTCGGTTTTGGAGGAGCCGGAACTGAACCGCAGCGACCGCAATCTTTTGCTCGCGAAACAGGCCCTTCTGAGGATTTTTTCTTCCTCAAAACCGCTTCCATATCCGCGGTTGCTGAAGAAGGAACTTCTTGTACCACGGGAGGAGGTGACGGATGAAGTGGAAGGCTAGGAGGGTTAATTTCGGCAGATGGCTCCGATTCGAACCACCTCGCGAATCCACTTCCACTTGATCCTCGACCTCGACCGTGAGAAACTCTTTGGCTCGGAGCAGAAGGCCGTTCCGAGGGGGATTCTTTTTCTTCGGGACCGCCTTTCTCCTCGGTTGCCTGGAGGTAGAAGGACCGGGCAGGGGTTGCCTGCGCGATGCTTCCAAATCGTCTGCAACAACACGGGTAAGAGGATTCCGGTTAGCTATACCACCGACATAACATTCTACTACCGACATGTGATATATAGAGACGAGGGAGCGACATACCTTGTAGCCAAGAATAAACGCCGCCACTTGATTGAGCGTGTCCTCACCAGGGTTGGCTACGTCAACTGACCCCGGGTACCGGGTGAATCGCTCGACCTCGGCTGCGAGGTCATCACCAGCGACATACACGGGAAAGGGATAGCATGTCGCGGTTAGGCTGGCCCCAAGGGTCGGTTGAAGTTATATTCACTATCTCGGGCGATAAAGAAAAATTTCTCCTCACCCTTATTGGAAAGAAGGACGACCACGAAAAATTTGGCGAAGTTCCTTTTCCGGCATCGTAAGAAATACAACCCGGAGAGTGGGGAGATTCAAATAAACTCAAAACACAAGAAAAAGATTCGAGGGTAGGAGGAAGTGTTTGGTGACCAAATGTAACAAGAAGCGACTATACTATGGATGCCGTTAGGAAGCTAGTTGACAAGGCATAATATGGTATGCTCGAAGAAGTTAATAAAGAAGTATTCAGAGAAGGCATACCAACACGGATATGTTCGTAAAAAACAGCTATCTCATTCTCGTGGAATGTGGACATCCTTTCGGTGGATGTCGGGATCCTAGCTACGAAGTCGGGAGTCCACGAAAATTTGGCTCTCCACCTAGAGATATCTCTACTAGTTACAGTAGAAATGATTTCGTCCGGACGTAACCTAGAGGCAGAAGAGGCCTCAGCCATATCCTCGGGAAGGATATCGGCGAACTCAGCAGGAAAGCCAGAGGGAGACAAAGGACGGGCGACGGTAGGAGAATTATCCGACGAAGGAAGTGAAGAAAGAAGCGCACAAATAATCTAATGCGGCATCCGCCGAAGAAGAAAGACCAGAACGGGAACGAGATTGGGAAAAATCTTCCGAGGATTCAGAGGATTCAGTGGATTCAGAAATTCTAGAAAAATTATACCTAACACGTTTGGGAGACATGAGATCACTAACCTCGAGTAAGGAACGAATACAGAGAACGGAGAAATCGAAAAACGAAGATCGCCGGATACTTGAAATGCGGAAACGCCGATCGCCGGAGAAGACGAGCTGTAAAAAGTATTTGGGGTTTGGTGATAAAAACGGCGACTCTGCGGCTAATTAAAAGGATGGGACAGGAAAGAGAAAAAGTAGGACACGCGGCAAGTATCGGCGCCTAGGACGGTGGCCGCGTTCGCAATCAAGCGAGTCAACTTACGAGGCGAGCGAGTTAGGGGACTTGCGCGAATTTGCGCGGGAATTTGAAAATCCGAACAACCCCTAATACGGGGGGGGTTCCCCCCAAGAAAAATGTGGACCCCGTTAACAAATTCCCCCGCCCCCCCCCGTTAGAGTGAACATCGGGAGACGATCCCCTAATATTCCCGCAGCTATTTAAGAACTCGCAGAAACAACGACGTTTGCGGATCCAAGATGAGGACATCGGGGGTTTCCGACGGACTTACCGGTATTCCGCTAAGTACCGTCGGGGGGCATTTGATTAACCCGTTCTATAACCGCCACGTGTCGTGATGCCTGATACGTCCGGAATAAGAAGGCGTGGCCAGACCCGAAAGTGAAGATCAGGACAAGCGAACATCTGCCCAAGTAGAATAAGGCTTTTACTATGCATGTACGACAACGGTTGACTCCGCATACACATCGGTACGATCTTGCCCGAGGTAGGTATCGGTAAATCATGAGAAGTTGGAATCGTTGGACGCGCGTTGCAGAGGAGTGTAACGACGCGTTATTTATGAATTCCTAATAAAGATCATTAGGCGGACGTTAATGAGTCGTAGTTATCTTAGGCCATTAAATGAGGAAGTTCAAGGGCCGTCCGGGCCTAGGGAATGTCCTCCAGAGTGCTATATCAAGGCAAAGAACACCTCCGAAGAGGGGTTGGCTGATCAGAGTGACTGAGAGACTTGTTTTGTAATAGAGAGATCTGTATTCATTCGAATCCTTAGTGAAAACTGTTCCATCGTTGGCATTACGTGACAGCCCGTGGTTTTACCTCCTTCTCAAGGGTTTCCACGTTAAAATTGTCTGCGTCTTGTGCTATTTTTATTGTTTCTGATTCTAGTCTCCACTGTTTTTGAACACTTTATTGATCGGTCGAGAACCAGCTCGATCAGTGCTAATATATAAATATTTGGATAGTGCTCATATTTATTTATCTTCGGAGCTTTACATTCGAGTTACGTACATATAATCAAATTCTACATATGATAGATTCAAAACAGACGCTTGCAAAAGCGAGTGACCGATCACGCGATAACTGCAGTTTTAAATCCAAACTAAATTGTGAATTTTTTTTGGAAGGTTTTATGCGGCGGAGACGGTGGTGGCGCTGGAATACCTACACATGATGGGCGTAGTATACAGAGATCTCAAGCCGGAGAACGTCCTCGTTAGGGACGACGGCCACATTATGCTCTCCGACTTCGATCTATCCTTCAAATGCCACGTCATCCCTAAGCTTCTCCGGCGAACTCCCGTCGTCGGCGAGCAGCGGACGCCCTCTCCTACCTCTTCCTGCCTCGGACCCGCCGTGCAGCCCGTTATCTCCTGCTTCTACGGCGGCGCCGCCAAGTGCGCCAGAAAACCTAAGTTTGAAGAAGACGAAGAAAAAGAAGAACAAGATAATGAAACGAAAGACACCGAGCTGGTGGCGGAGCCGATCACAGGGAGGTCGAAATCCTTCGTCGGAACACACGAGTACCTAGCGCCGGAAGTGATCTCCGGCCTTGGCCATGGAGCTGCGGTCGACTGGTGGACTCTCGGAGTGTTTCTCTACGAGATGTTGTTCGGCGGGACGCCGTTCAAAGGAGAAAACAACGAGAAGACTCTCATCAACATTATCAAATCTCCATTAACGTTTCCGAGGGTCTCCAACGTCGTCGGAAAAGATTTAGAAGAGTTCGAGAGAGGGAAAGATCTCATAACCAAACTTCTCGTGAAGAACCCGAAAAGAAGGCTCGGGAGCTCGAAAGGCGCGGCTGAGATTAAAAGGCATGAGTTTTTCAAGGGAGTTAATTGGGCGCTGATAAGGTCAGTGAGGCCGCCGGAGGTGCCCAGAGAGTTGCACCGGCGAGGAAGTCGGAGAATAGCTCCGACGAGGTTTCAGAAGCTGAGCAGAAAGGAGGAGGAGCCCTACAGTATTCCTCCATACTTCGATTATTTTTAAATTACTATTGAAATATGAAGTGGTGTATTTGATAAATATAAATATTATAATTTGTTTTAAAATTCTAGTAGATTGAAAATTTAATTTTTAGAAATATTTAATATAAAAATTTTATTATTTAATATTTAATATTCATTAAAATTAAGATTTTAAAAGCCGTTTCATGCTGAGTTTCGGAAAGTTTTAAACTCGAGACGTGCCGACCTATGTGGTGATGCTTTCCGAAGTACCTCACATCCAATCGAACTAACTGCGCTCGGCGTGATAATGCTATATATATAATACTCTTCCAACAATACTATATATATAATACTCTTCCAGCAATTAATAAATTATATTATATAATTTGGATGTTAAAATAGCCTCTAGCAAAAGTGCTGCAAAATTTTTATCCTCCCAATACTCATGTAGGGCCTTTCGGCCGAACGCACTGAAAATTCTATGACTTTTCGGCCGGTAGAATATAACTCTTCGTCCGAACACTGATCCCCGTATTATCAAACAAAAAATTACTTCAACCGGTAGTCTAGAAATTAGAGCAGCATGGATGGAAAACATTGATCAGCAAATGCATGAATTTGATGGGATTTCAAACTGTCAAATTCAGAATCATCAGATGATTCTTGAAACCTGAAGCCAATACTGTTCATATCTGTTTATTATTTGGATGTTTTTTGGGTCAATTTTTGTGTTTTAATAAGCTGATGATCAAATATTTCCTTTGATGCTATACTTTCTTTTCGTATACCACTAAAAAGCTACTTTGTATGGTTACAATATCTGATCTGATAATGACAATTCTGCACCATCACTTTTGGAGAGTATTGAACGAGAACATAAATATATATATATATATATATATATCAATGTTTTTAAGATTTGTAAATAAGAAAATTAAAATGGTTATTTTCTTAGATCTGGTTGCAATTTATGCTATTCCCAAAATGGATACTGTGATTGTTGGTGAGCTTTTCTGAGGGGTTGCTTTTGAGCTTCCACAATTGGGGTCGGTGCTTTTGAATCCCAACTGGGACTGACCTTGATGGACTGGTACATCATTTTATTAGGGTCTGCATGCAACCTACCTACAATTTTAAGGGCTTTTATGTAAAACTTTCTTAAGGTTAATTGGATATCTTATAGGAAAATTTATGGATAAACCCTCTTATAATAAAAGCTAATTTCTTAACCTCTCTATCTTTTAAACTCAATAATAACCCCCATAGTTAAAAAATAATAATTTTTAACCCATTTGTCTCTTAAAAGACAATAATAACCTCTCTTATTAATTATGGATAAGTCCCTATTTTAACGAAAGGTAATGTTTTAACCTCTCTCGGCGGCCGTATGCTGCTTCTTACTAGCCTATAATATATTACAGAGAGCAGGGGTGTATTTGCAAAATCAACATGTATGATTACTGCAAGGTGGAAAAGGAGGAAGAACGTCGCTATAACAACCGCTGCAAACTGCAGAAGTGTTCATGAGGGTTCAGTATTTTTGTTCCTCTTCAGATCAGAGCTTCTGCATCTCTCTTTCTTCGATCCCAAGAGGTTTAGTTTTTTTGCAAATTTTCTGCAGTTCAATGATCCTAGTTTTTCATTTTTTTTTTTTTTGTATGTATGTTTTATAATTGTTTGAATGCATTTCTTTCCTTTTTTTTCAGTTTTACTATTCTTAAGTTTTCACGGTCTTGCCCTCATTTTCAAGCTAAAATTCGTGTAACCTTTGTTTTCTGCACCCTATATTGTCTTTGCTTTCAAGATTTTCTGGTGTTTTTCTTTCATATTTTTTAAGAGTTTGAGTTACTTATACTTTGTTATATTATTATCTTTATTTTCCAAGAATTTTTGTATGTTGATCCGAATATTGTTTTTCTTTTCAATATTAATTTTCCCTCTTTTTTCCAAAAACGATATCCCGGATGTTAATCTTCCCTCTTTTTTCCAAAAACAATCCCATCTTAATTTTTCCACGATGTTCATTATTTTGGTGTCCTAAATCTAACATTAGTGATGGTGAAACTCCCAAAAGCTCTCCCACTATTTCACCCAAAAATTAGTAAAGTAC
Organism: Xerophyta viscosa; assembly: GCA_002076135.1. Classification (NCBI taxonomy): domain Eukaryota; kingdom Viridiplantae; phylum Streptophyta; class Magnoliopsida; order Pandanales; family Velloziaceae; genus Xerophyta; species Xerophyta viscosa. Next base: position 347,395 of record MJHO01000186.1, on the reverse strand, counting down.
CGACATCATACAGTTCACTTTCGTCCGGTATATGATTCAACGAAAGCATAATGTTCTGGTGATATTTTAAGACAATATTAGAAGCTCTAGCATTTTAGTACTATCATACATACCATATCGTGAAGAAAGCTCCTGCTATTTAACTGGAAAAAAACCTTTTTTTTTTCCAGAAAATCTTAAGTAAACTTAGAAGTACTTCACCAGAGTGTGCAAAAAAACAATAAGCAAAATTCATTTTTAACATTATATGCTTCACTTTCCTCCAGCATGTGATTCATTAAATGCGCAATTTTACGAGGAATATATATATATATATATATGTATATATATAGCTTTTTCATGCATAAATTCTTGGGTAATATTGTATACAGTGCAGTAGCTTCAACACATTATTAGCCAGGATCAATGGAGGGATCCTTCAGAAATCACCAGCATGAAGATCAACAAAATCCCACAAACACGAACGCAGTTGGTAACATAGGAAGAACCATCACTTACAAGTCAAGCATGTGCATGCAGTTCCGGTCCGGGGGCTGCCGTTACGGCGAAAGATGCCTCTTTGCACACAGCTATGAAGAACTCCTCAATCACAACCTCCTTCACCATCATCAACGTCAGAGATTCAAGAGCAATAAAATTTGCAATTATTTAAATAGCCGGGACGGTTGTCCCTTTGGACACCGGTGCATATTTCGGCACGTCGAACCACTACGCTCTCAGCAGAAGCCTGTTCAGAGGAAGACTAAGATTTGTCGCCAATGGAGCTCAACTGGTAATTGTTCGTACCGCGACGACTGCAACTTTGCTCATGGAAGAGCAGGTGATAATTTATTTTACTTTTTTCTTCTCAGGGCATTAGATACTTTGTTTCTAGTTTCTGAGTTTATAGATACTGAAATATCTTTCGTTTTCTACGTATAGAACTGAAAAGAATAGAAAATATGAACACCGCCATGTCTTCTAGTTGGAATTCTGTTCGTTCTTCAGAGACTGCAACATCGAATTACTTGTCTGGTTGCAGCGGAAAGCATGCATTGACATGGAAAGCACATAAGAAGATTAAAGGCATCTATGGAGATTGGATTGATGAAGATGAAGATTATAATGATGAAGATGATAGAACAGAACCCCAAACTTGAAACTCTCATTTGAATTATGCTAGAGCACTCAAAATTTGTCCAGAGTTCCAAAAGATGAAGCATTTGGGTTTTCATTCAGAAACAGGTTCCATAGAAGTCTAACCAGCATTTCATACTACTTTTTTAAGTTTATTGTTGTTGGTCTACGGCGATCGGCCTTTGATGTAATTACTTCTTCATATCAAAGAATGATTTTCAATTACCTGTTGAAACCGAAATTTCAGTTCTTAGAAAGAGAGATACTATTACTGTTTATAATGTTAAATGCAGTATAAAACTTTGAATATTTCTCCAAACACTTTGGTTATCAATTCATGATACAATAAAAACAAGAAGAATATCTAGCAATGCATACAGTATCAAAACCTTAGATCAACTGAATCAAAGAGAAATTACCTCATCTTTGATAATGTAGTTTCCGGACTTGGTAATCCGTCAAAACAAGAGGACCATGAAACCAAACACGTACTTGGATAACCATCTGAAAGGATCTTTTTTAGAAGATTGGAATTGAACTCATAGATTTGATACAGAATGTGATTGCTTTTGCGGCGATTCAAGGTCAAGAGACTGGTGAACCCATGAAGATATCAAATGATGTGCAATTGCAAAAGGTCCTGGAACGAACATCGGTGCCATTTCGCCACTCTCCACAGTGAAGTCTGATGAGAAGTTCTGCCCTTTATCCACACCTTTGCACATTTGGGTGACTTTGAAAGCAGCGTTCTTTTGAGCTTTATCGTATTCAGTAAAAGTCAGTGCTTTCTTGACGTCCTCTCGATTATGCCATTGGGCATCTACATGGAAAATCCAGAAAAACTGTGAGTTCATATAATCAACCGTACTTTTAACAACTATGACTGGTGGATGAAGGAGAGATGTACCTTCTAGCTCCTTCTTGTCAACACAAATTTCTAGTGATTTTGCATATGCAAAAAATCCAACCATCAATTGGCAAGGCATACTACTGGGTCCAACTGAAAAGACAAAAAGAAGGAAAATGCACAAATGTTATGGCATAACTGAAATAGACGTATAAGGAGTAGAAATGATGACTACCAACAAAGGCTATGGATATGCATATTGCTATAACAACAAACTATTAAGAGCAACAGAGGCTCTACAAGAATTGCATCCTATTAACTTACCATACATACTTCATGGCATCTGCAGTTGTACCAAAGAAGAGGAAAAAAATGGAAATAAAACTTTTAGAAAACAGTAAGCTGGAGCAACAAATCTTATGGAGTATTTGTCAAATTTGTATCACAGTACAAAATGACGCCTATTTTTGTATTTTGTGGTCTGAGTTCTATAGCTGGAATCTGATTAATGGTGGGCACCATAGGATTTGAAAATTTCTGATACGAGCAATGTCGCGAATTTGAATGAGAATGACAGGTTTTGATATTTCAAGGAAGCTGTGAGAGTTACAAGTGAAGATTACTGGCATTTCTCAGTTGTGCTTGCATGTTATTCCCATAAAAGGTTTTGGAGTCGTCGGTGAATTTTTTTGGGGTTTGCTGTACGAGTTCCAATTTGGATTCAGCGCTATTGAAGTTAAATAAAGTTGGATACTAGATGGTAGATCACATTATTAGGGTTTACATTCATGACATGAACTTATCCAAAAGCTGGCTTTTGATAAAATTGTTTTCCATAGAGCATTATCTGTTTTTTACAAGTTCACTGGCACAATTCATGGGAAACCCAGAACGTTCTTACTTAAAATCACTTTAAGGGACGTGAATGCAGCATCGATGCAAGTTGCAGAAAGTTTTAGGACTATGCAGAGGTGAACACTAGAGATACATCAGTTCTAAGTTCTAACAGATTTAGGCTTCGTTTTATGGTGGAAACACAGATGATATGATAATATGGAGCTAAAATAAACTTAAAATCTGATAGTGCGGTGGAAATGCAATTTCTAATTTCTATAAATAGCCTCATTTTGCTCTATATCGGTATATCCTTTTGCGAAATCAACCAACCACTAAGAAGGCGGAAAAAATTATGAAATACCAAAATTTATGAAATTAGAGTTTCATGTAACTGTATAATGAGAAGAAAAAAAGGGTTTTAGCATGTATATATAGATGGTCGCAGGTTAAGATTACTAGAATCATGAAAACAAAAGGCCTTTCACTACGTTCATTTCTGAAGGACAATAACCATGTTAACGAAGATGAAAAAGTTCTTCCATAACCTTTCCTAAGAAGTTATATGATGTCACTCAGACGGTCATTGATCAGAGCAATAGGCATTATCTTTCAGATGATGGCTAATCCTACACCAGCACTTGCAAACAGGAAGTCCATATGAAACACATAAATGATGCATAATTTGGAAAAACATAAATCATTAATGCAGGCACTCTCGTTGTCACTTAAAAAACAGAGACCTTTTGATTATCTAGAGAATAGATATATTTGGAAACATGCTATGGGTGACTAGCAAGTTCGATCCTTAACCTAGCGGGCTTTTTTCTCTTTTCTTTCTTCTTTCTTCTTTTTTTTCTTTTCTCTTCTGGGGTATTCCAGTTCACATGTACGACTTCGAATTTGTTGATCTTGATGGGCGCCAAATGTTCTTGTGATTCCGTTGAGTCTTCATTATGTTTTGTCGTTAGTGGAGTAAATAAACATCATCACGAAGTGACTGAGTGTAATCATCCCTCCTTATTCGCTGCTGAACACAAATCTCCGAAATAGACTTGGTGTTTATTTTCCTTTTCTGTTATGACTTCTCTGCAATTTTTTTCAAAAACATATTTTTTCTCTGCTACTTTTGACTCCAAAATAACTTTTTCTATGCATGTAGGACCAACATTTTATGTTTACATTCCCTTTTCCCGTTTTCTTTCTTTCTTTCTTTTCTTTTTTTTTTATTTATTTGGGATGATAAGTAGACATTTTGTCATTTTTTTTATGAACACGACTCTTAATGCCTTGTCCTTGTTCAGGACAGAAACCCACCAAGTACTTATTCGTATGCTTATATTTTAATTTGAAGCTGAACGAATATTGGTACTTAGAGCCTTTAGTGTGTTCAATTTTCAGATTCTTTTTCGATTGAAGTTTGCCATGCCTTCAGCTTTGTCATCGAAGTGCACAATTTCTAAAAATGCTTTGCATAGATTTGCGGAAAGAGGTCACAATCTTGATAAAGTTCACTTCTTTTCCTTCTTCTTCTGTAATTTGTGCGTGTATAACAGAAATTTGTGTGTAAGAATTTTCTTTTCCCCCTTTTTTTTCTTTTGCTTTTTTTTCTTTTTCTTTTTCTTTTTTTTTTTTTTTTTTTTTTTTTTGTGAATGCCAATTTTTCTTTTATTAATTTAAAGCAGAGTATACATCTTTTGATTCACACTTTCCAGGATTCACAAGAATTCACGAAGAATATTGTGGTAAGGAAATTTAATGGAGAAACTGGAGTTCATTTTGCTATTAAGAGAATTCAATCAAAATTGCATTAATAAAAACTTTATTCCAAACAGAGTTGTCTATTGAAAAGTAAGTGCAAAACTTGATTCGATGAAAAATATGAACTATGCATTGATAAGTAGAATCTAAACATCAAATCTTAATACGACAAATGAAATCGCCAAAGAAGCAATCATATGCGAGGGGTAAACGAAGACGTCCTCATTTCTCGAGAATCATTCATCTTGGAATAGAGTTGTATCAATCTCATTAATTCCTCCTTCAGTTATGCTAGTATTGTTTTTCGGATTGGATCTAGGCAAAATCAACTAGGGCATAAAAAATTGAATGCAAAATTTTCTTCGATTTATTAATTTAAACCAAGAATATACATATGAAAATTTACACTCTGCAAGATTCACAAGAATTCACCTTCTCATCTCCAGACACCACAAAAAAATAATAACAAAAATTTCTTGAAACCACTTTCCAAAAGTATACTCCTCATGGCACAAGGTTTTGGTAAAATGCACGATGCAAAAATTATTAGATGAAGAAGAGCAGCAATAGAGCATACCAGGCCAAGGCTGAGAGCTGTGATAAATAACTTCACCAACTTCAATACCAGTCTCCTCCTGTGTTTCTCTTCTTACAGCCTCTTCCAAGCTTTCTCCTGGCTAAGAACAATTAAGAAGTTACAATCATAGGATCACCTGTGCGACAGGATTGTTTATAACGCAGTTTATGCTCTCTGATGCAGGTCCACTAAATACTTTGTTAAATCATACTTAGTTTAGCTACAAAACTAACCTATGAGGCAAGGACACTTCTCCGGAGGTTCCATGTCCGTGTCAGACACCTATTGGACACAACACTTCGCCGAACACTCCCGGGCACGTGTCGGAGTCCGCAATTGGATACTCTTTTTTTATAACTTGATATTCATGCGTCGGACAAGGTTTTCGGTGCTTTGCCGAGAAGAGTTTCGGTAAATTCCAAACTCGAGGCATGCCGAGCGTGTCGTGGCGACCGGCGCCGATAATAAATTATTACTTTAACACTTCTATTAAATAACCACAAGATTTTAAAAAAAAAAAAATCAAAAAGAAAAGGAAGTGACTAGAAAGGCAATATTGGATTCCTGTACCAGGACAAACATAACAAAATATAAGATAAATTAAGTAAGAGTATGTTTTCGAGATGCTTATTTATGCAGCTCAACAGCTGAATTTCACTATATCCAATTTGGATAATTATAAACTCTTGGTACAACTAATTTGCGACATATATAACAAATTACAATAGATGAATATATAATTTTTAGATGAATATACAATTCTATTATATGAGTCGAAACCAAGTCTAAAGAGTTTACATCAAAGCAAAAAAATCATGATTAAGACAAAGTTAATAATAAGTGTTACTCGTTACATGATGATTTACAACGTGCCAATTGTACTCATCTAGTGTACATATAAAGACTTGGAATATGAAAATATGACTTACAGTGAATCTCTAATGACATATTCTATTAACATATGGATTATGATTGTCATTATATTTAATAATTCTTAAGATTCAAAATATCAAGTTTAATTAAATATAATAAATACAATTTATCCGTGTCATATCCGATATATTTAGAGAATTATCATGTCGCGATGTTTGTATCATGTCGTATGTGTCGCAGTGTTTGTATCATATTGTATGCTTCATAGAGACTAACGAATACGCTGTACTTGTACAATAAGATTATAGAAGTCAAGTTAAGAAGGGAAACAATTTAAAATACTTTAGTAGCTATTTTAAATTTTTATCCCATTCCAACAATCTCAAGATACATCAGCTTCTTTCCAATACATTAAATTCGGACATGTAAACCACAGACAAAAGCTCAAGTGGAAGGCCACAGTTCAACAAACACCTACTGGATCCATTATTTCCAAATAATTAAAAACAAATGCCCATATAACAACTTGAATTTCAATACAGTATGTTTATGTGAGGATTAGCTATCTGGTTCGGTGGTACCTCTATAAAACCTGCAAGGCAGCTCCACATACGAGGCACAAATCTAGATTGGCGGCTTAGAAGAGCACGGTCGTTGGCTTTGTCAATAACCAGCATAATAACAACCTGTTTTCACCCAAAAAAAAAGAAACATTAGATTAAGAACTTAACAAAATTTCAGTATGTGAATCAAAGAACTTCATTATGTGCAACTTTAAGCACATAGCAATTTCAATCTGGTGTTTCTGCAACATACTTAGACATAGAATCCACTTAACGAAATATTAGATAAATAAATGAAGAAAACAAATAATTGGAAATTTGATAATACCGGGTCAACTCGGGGATAAATTCTCTTCTTGCAAGATTCATTAGTGCATTGTTTCCTCCTCCCTGAATCAATCGGGGCTGTTTTTGTACCACAGCTTCCACAGAAACGTGATGTGGTATGCCATTCTAGCAGTGCTCGTGCCTACGTAATAGCAAGATGCAAAACTTACATGGTGCAAAAGTAAACTGAATTGATTTTGGTGATGTCGGGATAAAATTTTGGGAAGGCAAACGAGAGGAGCATATGCATACATGGCCGGCAATGGCGAGCTCACCCATAGCGCGTTGGTCGGACCAGTCAGTGGCCACCATGAGCGTCCTCAGCTCCACGAAGCACAACCCTTCGTCGTCGCCGCCGCCAGCGCAGCCCGACGACACGCCGCCTTCCGCGGCGGAGACATCCACGGCCCAGTACACCACCGGCTCCGCAGACTCCTTCTCCTCCTCCTTCTCGCCGAGGTATACAAAGGCCTCTGGCGGGAACTCGCGGAAGTTCGCGGGCGGGGCCCACCCGAGGTGCCAAGTGGGTCCTTCGGACGAGGACGGTCCCAACGTGCGGACCAACGGGCGGCCCTTCTTGAACGCGACGACACGGAAGTTTTCTCCTCCCCCTCCGTCTTTAGCGGCGCCGGCGGAGAGGAGGGATTTCAGGGAGTCGAAAGCGACGGAGGGACCGCCGGATTTAGAGGACGCGGCGAGGCTGCGGTGGCGGGAACGGAGAGGGTGGGCGGCGAATGCGTGGGCCTTGAGCTCGATCATCGACATCTCGTCCACCGATCCAAATTGTGAGTTGTTGCTTGTTTGTGAATATGACGAAGAAGAAAGAAGAAGGATGGCGGGTGTGGGCAGCAACGGGCTATTTCTAGTGGTCGTGTGACGTGGAGGTTACGTGGAAGCTCGTCTGGGTGCCACGTAGCAGCTTATTGTTAGGGTCCCAGCATGTTTTGGAGGAGAGTGCTCCTAACTAATACACTAATAAATCTACTAAATTGACTAATCTATTCAATTAAATTTAAATAAAATTTATAACATTTTTTTAAAAATTTAATTTTATATATTTTAATAATATGTATAAATGTTATTTTATTTTTTTTTAAAAAATTAAATAGATATTTTAGAATTTCAATATATAATAAATTTATACCTTAAAGAACTATTTTTAAAATTTATTTCAAACGTTAAAATTTACCATTCTAAAATATTTATATAGAGATATTTTATAAAAATATTTTTTAATATAAAATTTAATATATTTTATAAAATTCAATAATATTTTAAAAAAATTATTTAATTTTTTTTTAATTATATAAATTTAAATTTTTGGTAGATTTGTGGGTGTTGAGGTTGCTGGGGCTAACATTTTTCTCGAAGGAAATGCTATTTGCTATTTGCAGATTCGGGCTAGCAAGAAATTTGCAGATTCGGGCTTTAACAATTAAACTTATATATCAGTGCTGAGCTCCAATAGGAAATCTGAGAGTCCGAGCCGTTCAAGAAGGTACCTGTATGAGCTGGATCATCTCTCAAAAGAAAATTACTTGCCAAGTAAAGACTTTTTATTCTTTTCTTCTGCGATATCAAGGTGAAACACAACCGGATTAATGCACAGTTTTCAGAAATACAGATGACAACACGAAGCAATCAAGCTCATAGATCCGCCATTTGAACGTCTTGCAAACAAGGTGTTCGATGAAATGCCAAAATGAGCTATCAATTCAAGAAAGCATTGACCTGCAGAATGCTCCGCAGGAATTTCTCTAGCATGCTTTCGCCCAGTGCAATCTACAGAGCTATCAATAGACATGAAAATGTAGTCGGTGAAAACCCGTTGCCGGCGAACTGGTACACAGCAGCTTTCGCAAAGCTAATCAGACTGACCCGTGCTTTGGGATCTGTGCAGCAGATCGATGGTAAACTCATTTATACTAGCAACAGTTCAGTTGTAACAGATGATCATATTGTTAGGCATGCCAAGGTGTTCAGCTCCATCGCCCGACAATTCATTGCTTCTCCGTGGATGCAAAACATTCTGCATGAAAGGTGTACAATGCCTTGCTTTCTCGAAGCCAGCGAGAGATGCTCCGTGAGCTTATTGTCCCTCACTAAAATTTGCGACATTTTAGACATCTCAGCTCAGCAAAGGAGCAAAATACGCGTTACGATTTGCCCGCAAGCCACGCAACATCATATATGGCGTGGCGCGCTTGGACAGGTGATTAAGAATTTGAAAAACGATATGGATTCGATGCCGTGCGAATCTGCAGTGTTGCGTATGGCTGACCAGATTGTTTTCAGCTGCGTCAAATTTTTAGAGGATGTCGAAAGCACTTCAGAATCAACAACACCTTCATGGATGCGACCGGCGCCTACCAAAAAGCCCGAAAATCCACCAGTACCCCGAAAATGGGAGGAAATTGTTGAAATGTTTAGAGATCTCTCCAGATGCATTTCTGAGGAACTCAAACTAACTAAACATTATGCGAAAGTCGAAGCAATGAGAGAAGGATTGTACCAGATCCGAGACATTGTTATAGAACGAGATATTGGATACAAGGAGGCTCGTCGTCAGGACTGTCTTGTTCAGAAGAAGCTAACGAAGAGCTTGGGCCACTCTTCCAAGTGTTTGTTCACACTCCTACTGTACTATCTCTACGGAAGTGTCGAAGACATCGAAGTGGAGCTCTGTGGTGGTATTTATAACCGTGGAGGTAATAAGAAACATAACAAGTGTTTGTATGTTGGAAAGATACTGATGTCCAGTGATGAGATGGTGGTGATGAGTGGTGTTAAGGAGCTCAGCAGAGCTCTTGGGGTGTTCAAATTTGTTTGGGAGACAGCAGAGATGAAGGGGAGTTTGGAGTTGCATGGGCATCTTTGGTGTGTTGGGGCTAAGGATAGAACTTTCAATTATAGAGGGAATGTGTTCTTTCTCCATGGCATCAATCTTCCCAGAAATTAAAGCTCATCAGTTTTGCAGCGAAAATTATTTTCCGAATTAACGGGAAATAAAGAGAAAAGGAAAATTTTTTATTTATATTGTGAACCGTTTCTAATTCTGGCTAAATCGAAGGGTTGCTATTGAGTGTATAGATATGAGTTTGCGATTGAAATTGGTGGTATGTAGAACTTGTGCGGGAGAAAAATGGCGAAGACGGCATAAAATGGTGTCTCTAGAAATTTAATTAAGACCATTGTGTTAAAAATAATAAGGGGCCTAATCATGCAGAAAATGATTATAGTAAGGGGCCTATTTTGCAATACAATGCCACATACATTTTACTTGAGTAATAACTAATTGTGCTTACAGAAATACTATTCGGCCGATAAAATAATCCGGCAACAGTCCAAATAGCGTTCGAGGTCGATTAATCGCACCTGAGGTGCGGAAAAAAGTTATAAGTCGGACTATTTTTTTGGTTAAGTAATTTGCCGAATATTACTCTTTTGCTTATGTGCTGTTTACTTCACCGATGAGCGTAAAAACCCGGGAAATTGTGAAGTAGAAATTTACTTCTCTGTTTATTTTATTTTTAAAATTGGAAGATTTGGCTTTTTGCTGTTTATTTGAAATATAAGTGATAAATGGAAAAAGTAAAAGCTTCCTCTCAGTTTACTAGTGGATGAGATTCGACTTTCTTTTTATTTTTTTTTTCTTAATTTTGAAATTTAATTTTGGTTAAAGTAAATGAACTGTGATGATTAACTAATAATGACTATGCTTCCTTGTCCTTGGCACTAGGAAGAGACTTGCGGTAAGTCTAGACAATAGAGAACGGCTTTAAAAAAAAAAAAAATATTATATTCAATAAGATCAAAACAGAGTTTATGGAATGTCAGTTTAATCAGGCTATCATATATGATCAATGTAAAATAAAATTGAAGATCAATAGTATATCTCAGAAGATGTGTTTCAAGTATATATGTTATATCTTATAAGAGAACGGAGAAATCGATGAAAATGTTAGTAATCGAATAAAAGCTGGATAATTTGAAGTGGATAGTGGCGTTAGAAGTTTTGTGTGATATGATAGTTTTTCACCAAACTATCATACGGTTATAAGACCGATTATGTTATATGGCTCTAAATATTGGTTGATTAAGCGTCAATATGTTTAGTAAATAAAAATTAGATAACCACATTAATTAAGCTAGTAATTGGATAACTTATAGTACTTTATATCTGGTTTGAGAAAATGTTAAGTTAGAATTTTCTTTTGATTTAGTCGAGATCCGGTATGAATTTTAGAATTTGATTAAAACTAATTAACTAAATTGATGTATATGCTTAAAAGATTTTGTCTCATTAAAAAAAAAACTAATTATGATTATTTTTAAGTAAACGTGGCAAACAGATCAAGGCCCGGTTGTTGGCGACCCAAAACGAACTTCTAGAACCCTTCCATTATAAACCTTGGCACATTTTCTTCTTCTTCAGGAGCTTGGGTCTACAGCAATGGCGACGATTCTGCGGAGGTTAACGAGAGCAGGTTCTTTAGGGTTAGCTTCTGCATCTAAAGATCAATCCAGGTGGAGTCACAGCCGTCGCTTCCCCATTGGCGCTGCGGCCGCTGTCTCAAGCGGATTCGCGATCTACTATTACTTCTCTTCCCAGGGCATCGTAATACTCCACCCCTAATATGATCATCATTTCAATCGTATCTGATTTTGTCCCCGTAATACTCCGATGGTCTGCGATGTTGTCTCTCCGAATCATACCCTCCCTAAATTTAACGTAACGTATGAGTAGTTGACAGTTGCCGCCGCCTTGTGGTTAAACTAGCAGGATCTCTTTCCTCTGGACAAGAGGTGCTTGGTTTAAACTCTAGGCGTAGCCCTTCGGGGATGCTCGGTTCAAGTCCTTAGCTGCCATGCATTATAGCAAAGATCACAGTTCGATGTTGGAGCAGGCGCTAGTGATACCGTAGATTCGATAGGTCTTTACAAAGTGCACTTGTTTACAGGAATTTAGCGATTCACATTTGGGGAAAAAAAGACAGATGTCTTAGGAGTTTAAATGCATTTGGCTTATTATAATAATATAATTGGTGTAATGGAGTTAATATTTCTGTATAGTATATTGTTTTAATTAGATGCCTTTAGGTGAGTAATTTTGTCTTCTTAAAGCACTCCACGTATTTTGACGGATTTAATTCCAGAATCATAATTTGTTTGATTCATTGTTCTCTGTGTAAGAGTGAATGTTAGATCTGTTTCTAGATGAGCTCAGCAGCACAAATAGGTTGATACTTAGAAATGGTTTATGTGTAGGTAAATGCACAAGGCTATACTGTTTGAAATATGACAAGTGACAACCTATGAGAGTTTATACGATTTGAGTACTATTGGAAGTGTCTTATATCGCATTCTACTGCTTTTCTTTTTTAATTTATAGTAGATATATGGCCATTCTCTTAATGATTGAGAGGATAGGCACTCCGTGGTTACCTATAAGGGTTTCACATTGATTCTTGTGTTTGGTCCTTGAACAATTACGAAGTCTACATATACTTCTCCTAACATTATTTTGTTTTCCGTAGGTCCAACTTGAGTCCCAAAGCGAGGATCCTGTTGAAAAGTCGGTAAGATCCTGTTCTTTTATCATTTCTGTAAAAGATGCTACATTTCACGTGTTTGTGCAAAAAAAAAAAAAGTAATACTAGGAAGCATCATTCTCCTGTTGACGTGAACTCCTACATGACAATAAAGTTCCCAGGTTTTACTTTGGGTTCCTATCTTATGTTTCATAGCTGCTGAAGTTTCAGAGGAAGTTGTTTCGTAGTACAGTTGTTATATCAACTGCATGCATAAGCATGCTATTAAATATAGGTTTCAGAATTTCCATCAGTGATTCCTTTTTTTTGGTTGATTCTTTAATATGTTATGTTTCTTTCTCACCAGCACTCGATCCAGAAAAGTGGTTGGAGTTCAAGCTTCATGAAACTGCTAAAGTCAGTCATAATAGTCAGCTTTTCAGGTTTAGTTTGTCTTTGCAGGTTTTGTTGATTTATGATTGCTACTTTATTAGAAATACTTCTATATAAATGTCTCTTTGAGCAATCTACCATGTCCACATCAACATTCTACATGGCTGACACATCAAATTATGTTAGGCTAGATTGTAACGAATATAAACAGCGGTGGAATGCCTCTGTCTATATGCATATGGTCTTTTGGAGGCAAATAACATGCATAATCCTGTCTCAGTAATATGTCTATGTTTCCTTTTGGCTACCCCATTTTCGTCTAACACGTTTGAGCAATAATTTTCGTCTATAAGGAGTTGTAACCTGACCAATCAATATGTTTTAAGTATGCTAATATGACATATTCTAGTAACTATTTGAAGTACTCTTGCTCATCTCATGTTATATTCGATTAGGCTCCTTCATATAAATGCTTACTTTAAGAAGAGTCATCAACAAGACAGTGTACTTTCTGGAACCAGTATAGCATCTAGCATTTGTAAGATTGGTTGTTTTTTTTTTTTTTTTTTTTTTGAAAATGGTACAGTGTGCTCTCATTATTACTCTTTAACTGAATGACTGGAATTGTAGCATATTAAAGGAATAATGAGCGATATTCTTATGCTCTTCATAGTACTGCATTTTGTAGTAGTCAACCATCCTGTTACCTTAAACACTCATATTTGATGTTATCAATTTATGGTTTCTTCTTTGCATTAGATTGTAGTTCATTCGGTTAGTTTATCATTATATCTCATTTATCCAAGGATGATTGTTTATGCATCAACAGGTTGTGAGTGGTTTTCTTTATGAATATTGCCAGGTTTACCTTTGATCCTTCAGCCAAGCTGGGCCTTGATGTTGCCTCATGCATTCTGACAAGGTATTACGGTACTCGAAGATACCTTGGTTTATCTTTTATGCTCTTGCTAGTGCTTTGGAAATTATCATATACCACAAAGTAGAAGAGTTGTTTGCTATTAAAGTAAGCTAATTATCATATACCATTAAGTAGAAGAGTTGTTTGCTATTAAAGTAAGCTAATTATCATATACCATCAAGTAGAAGAGTTGTTTGCTATTATAGTAAGCTTTCTATGGAGTATGCGCAACACAGTATATCCAAGCATCTTAAGAGAAAATATTTTACGGATCGCGTGCTGCTATCCACGAAAAGGAATTTAGGTTTTCACAGCTGTTATGCAATTTGCATTCACTTATTTTTATACTTGTATCAGTCTATTTTTCTAGTGGTGTATGCGCTGTTATCTACGTGTATTTGTCTGCTTCTTTGCTTCAAGCATATGACTATATTTCTGTTTGGTAAAGAATGTTGTTGATTGCATACGTTTAGCCTGTAGTTATAAATGATTGTGGTTGCAGGGCTCCTATTGGTGATGAAGAAGTGGAAAGCAAAAGAAAACATGTCATTCGTCCGTAAGTCATGCTAAATTAAATGATCGTCTTGAATCATTTGTGCTTTAACACTTAAGTACTTTCTCAATCGCATTTTTATTTATTTGGCGTAAAATCTCTCAAATGATAACTAGAACCATGCAAAAGTGCATCATGTATCTTCTTCTGAATTTTTCAGATTTTCAAGATTCAGTTTTCGGTTTTGATTTTATTTGTAATAGCCATGTGTATTCAACATTATTGTATTTTTCAGTTGTATCATTCTTGCATATAGCAACATGTGGGGCACGTGAATCTATCTGATGCCCCTTTCGAACATCATAATGACTTGGCGAAATGATATAAGAGCTTTATAACCTCCCTAACACTACTCATGAATTCTTGAGCATGCCCGAAAATGTACCTTGTACTTTTCATCCGTTTTTCCAAGGCTAGACACCAAAAGTCGACTGCTCGTGGAGCAGAAGTCGACGTACTGGCTTTCGGATGCCATTGTAAATCTGAAATACATTATTTCTGAAATGCTTTCCAACTTCTTGATTTGTTGATAGTGGTAATAACAATAGTAGACCGGGGCGCCTAGAGTGGATGGTGAGACTTACACCTCATGAATGGAGGCTTCATGTTCGAATACTGCTAATAACAATAGTAGATCTGGGCGCCTAGAATGGATGGTGGGACTTCCACCTCATGAGTAGAGGCTTCATGTTCGAATATTGCAAGTACCACTCACAAGGACGTGAGGATTTATCCTTTATGTATCCCTTGAAAGGTGACATGGTCCTTCGGGCTTAGACTGAAAGAATGTGACTTATCGATTGGTGGAATATGAGTTAGTGACATCCGTAGGTTTATTATTTCGATGGTCGTATAAAAGCAGGCTGGTACGAGCATAGTTTTTCACGATAATTTTAAAATAATAAAAATAATATTGACGATAACAATAATAATTATAATGTAGGTAAGAGTGAGATCAATATTAATGAGTTATTTCAACGATTCCTGAACTATCTCTGCGCTTTAGGTTGTAGTACAACTAAACCATCCTGTATTTTTTCAGCGTTGCATATATTTATAGTGATGAACTCTGTTGTTTATTTAGGTACACACCCATATCAGACCCAGATTCCAAAGGCTACTTTGATCTGATGATCAAGGTAAACTAAAGTTCATTCCATTTCATTTATTAGTATTACTATCTGATCAGGTACAGTGGAGTGCCTTTCATATTCTGTTTCTTTACTTTCTTATGCTAGTTATTTAAACTTTTATTTTGCTGCTATCCTTAACTTTACGAATTTTAGATTGCACCTATCGGTGTTGCATTTACTTCACTTCATTGCTATATTCATTGTTGCTTAGTGAGTTCCCTTATTTAGGTTTATCCTGATGGGAAAATGAGCCAACATTTTGCAAGCCTGAAGCCAGGGGATACTGTGGAAGTCAAAGGGTAAAAATGCATTGATGTGAATTATTTTCTCAGTAAGCATTTTGTAATCTCGTCTTTGTGTTGTTGCAGGCCCATTGAGAAGCTCAGATATAGCCCAAACATGAAAAGAGCCATTGGCATGGTAAGCAGCCTTAAGACTTGATCCTTGTGAAGGCATAGAGTTAAAGACTTGTTGCTTATTTAAGTAGAATCACAAAGTGTTGAATCCCTTTATAAAAAAAAGAACCTTTTCTTTTGGTTTTAAATTTTGTCTTTGAAAGCTTGCATAAATAAGCAAATTAATATGAAGGGCAGTGTACCAGCTCCAACTATATATGCAGTTTAAGAGGCTTATGCCTATAATTCACAGATTGCAGGTGGCACTGGCATCACTCCTATGCTGCAAGTCATCAAAGCAATTCTGAAGAATCCAGATGATAAGACTCAGGTTTGTTCCAAGTCCCTCCAACAGCTGAACATGTTACCAGTTATCTAAAAGCTTGCAACTGCTAGGTGTTACATGCATTCAAATTTTCATCTTTGTTGTCTCTGG
Organism: Xerophyta viscosa; assembly: GCA_002076135.1. Classification (NCBI taxonomy): domain Eukaryota; kingdom Viridiplantae; phylum Streptophyta; class Magnoliopsida; order Pandanales; family Velloziaceae; genus Xerophyta; species Xerophyta viscosa. The sequence goes on along the minus strand of MJHO01000186.1, from coordinate 331,137 downwards.
TGGACCTTCCTCCTTGAGTATTCTGCTTATGTAGTTATAGTTTCTGTTTTTTGTTTCGTCAATTCTCTTTAACAAGAGGAAAATGGCTTGGGTCTTCTGGTGTGAATCTGACATGTTACATCTCGGTGTTTCATGACTCTCTGAAACTTTCTGAAGGCTGTTTCTATAGATGATGGTATTTTATTTGTTATCACATGCAGATATGCAGGCTATGTTGCTATACTGCACTTATATGCTGATCGCATACTTCGTAGCAGGCACATGTAGCCATATGCATTTGTGCTGCTAGTAACGCTCAAGCCCAATGGCATCTTACTATCAGTTACTAATTTCACCTTTCAAATTGAACTAGTGTCGACCTCTCTCTTCCCTCTCATACACCCATAAAAAAAAGGAAAAAAAAAAGAAAGAAAAGTTCTGAGAAATATGGACTTTGTGAGCCTCTGTTTTGTCCTGTTATTGCGACATTTGTTGTACATTGAAAGCATTCTGACTATATTCTTTTGGTGTGACACTTCGAAGGTTTCATTAGTCTATGCTAACGTCACACCGGAAGATATATTGCTGAAGGGTGAGCTTGATAGACTTGCAGTTAGCTATCCAAATTTCAAGGTAGCCATTAGTTTTGATCTCATAGTTCCATTTGTAGACGAGAAGTTTCTTTTGAACCAAATGTGATTGAAATTCACTTGGTTGCAGGTATTCTTTACTGTAGATAATCCATCAAAAAACTGGAGAGGGGGTTCTGGTTACGTGTCAAAGGATATGGTTTTAAAAGGTTTGCCTGGACCTGGAGAGGACACACTCATACTTGTGAGTTCTCTTAAGAATGACTCACGAATATCTTCTTTCTTACCTCTGCTGTATCAAAGCTTTCATTTTCTCTTAAGAATGACACACTCATACTTGTTTTTAAAACTTTAAATCTTGTTTCAGTATTCGGCAATAGTGGTGCAAACTTTTGAATTTGGTAGGGTTGCTTAAATTTTAGTTGGTTGAGGAGCTCAAATCCAATACCTGATCCTGTTTCATAATCTACTAGAACTACATGTTTATCAGAGCTTATTTTTCTATGTCCAAGTTGTATGGCAAATCATTGTTGATCAAAGAATTCAACACTGTTGTGTTGGAATTCTCATTTTTCTTACATTGGACATCAGTTTATGTTGCTGTGCTTTTAGTTCTTTCCTTTGCATTCTCTGTTCTACTGAGGGCTTTGGAACTGTTACATTCTGGATCTCATTTGGGTCGGTAGCTTTATTTCCAATCAGTCAACATTCTCTATCGATGGTTTCCGAGTCTGCTACTGTTCCACCAACCCTCCAACCCAAGTCCTCATCCTATTGTTCGCCTCATTACTATGTATAGCACTGCTTTTCATGTAAAATGTGCATCTGTATAGGTATGTGGTCCCCCGGGAATGATGCAGCACATATCTGGAGACAAGGCTGGTCGATCACAAGGAGAGGTAGTAAAGTTATGATTGGCTTGATTTATTTTGTTATTCTATTTACTCTGAATTTAGTAGATTAACTAGGCTTAAGCTTATGAATTGCGTATTAGTGTTTATTTCGCTACCTGGTTGTACTGGCCTAGCCAGTTCTCTTTTAGCCAGGTAGTATCTGTATTTTCTAATCTTAATCATGTTTTTATTTCAAAGATTATTAACACTCCAATTTTCAAACATTCAAAGTCAAGACAAAATAGGGGAAAACAAAACAAGAAACAAAAAACAAAAACAGAAATTGCTCGAGTTGAGAAGGAAACCATGCCAGGCCAGGTTTCTCCTATTTCCTGTGCTATGCTGGCCGCGGAATTGAACATGATCTTACAACTTAATTTCCAACTACGTTAAATGAAATTGACCTTGATACGGTTGCACACTTACTTTGTGGCTGCTTACTTAACAAGAAGTCTTTCTTATCTGGTTTTGTTTTTAAATGTTGATGCATTTTTGCTTCTGCTTCTTGGAACTGAATGCGCTCCTTTTCTTGCAGTTGACGGGGATACTGAAGGAGCTTGGTTACACACAAGAGATGGTTTATAAGTTCTGATAGTGCGATGAACTTTAGGGCAAAAACAAACAGACCCTGTCTGGTTGTTGCGCAGCAAGCATGAACATCACTACATTCTAATTTAATTTCCAATAATGTGGTGCAACATTACAGTGTCGAAGCGGTGTAACACATTGTATTATTCTCCTAGTTAAGCATAAGAGCATAACCCTTTTCATCAGGTTATTAATGTTGCTATAATGCAATTGGTTCAAAGTAAAAGTATGTCCAGCTGCTTTATAAACATTATTAGAGGTGAAAGTGTAGCTGTAACTGTCATCTGTTCCGATGTTTATGATTCCATTATTTCCGCTTTCCGTTACTGGAGAGTGCATGAACGCAAATTCTATTCTAACGCTAGATCGGTTATTTGCATACCTTTGTCGTACTGCTTTGATCTTCTAACTGAGTTCTTTGTTTAGTTGATCATGTAACAGTAACTGATCGGATGGGGATAACTATTTGCTGCTATTGCGGTTGCAGAGGCGCTTACGGATCATAGCTATCCGTCCGATCGACAATTGTTTGATCGCTTTGTGCTTTTTACGTTTAGTTTGTTTAATTATTATGATATTTCTTGGTAAAGTAATAAATAATTATATTATTTATTTTTTTATGCGATTTATGATTTTGTAGTTTAGAAAATCACAAAAACTGGTTTTGAAAGCTGTTGATGTGGGCTGTCTATTTGACTCAACTTTATATATGTTATGTTCTTGACAATTTTAAGTTACAGATTACAAATCACACCATTTTTTATGTTCTTGACAATTTTACAATTTGAGCCTTTTTTGCCTTTTTTTTTTTTTTTTTTTTAAATTTTGAATGGTATATACGCTATCTGCCTTTTTGTTGCTTCCAAAACTGTAACTAGAGATGCATATTCTGTGATTTTCGTTGATTTATTTTCCCCCAGGTTTTAGAACCATCCAGGTTGCTTTTTCTATTTTAAAGGGTGGAAAAATGACGCAGATGTAAGTAGTTTTTCATTTGCACTACCATTCTAGCTATGCTACATTATGATGGACTTGTTGGTTGTTGGATGTCGTTTTCTTTTATCTTATCAACATAGGGTGGGTGCAGGCCCTTCAACTGGTAAGTTGGATGGCCTATGTTCTATCACTCAAGAGTTTGAGTTTCATCACTACATGAAATATAATTTTTATTTTTCGAATTTTTGAAAAATATTGTAAAAGTATGTGATATGTATACACGGTGCGTCTGGGATTATACGTCCTGGTCATTGTCTAATGACTATAGTTGTTAGAAAAATATGTTTAGTGAATTTATATGGTATCTATTGAAATAGGGGTTTCAGCAATCAGCTGCTATGTTTTTTGAAAAAAAGGGTGCTAATAGAAATTAGATCTTATAAAAATCTAGAAATATAAATATACAAATAAATAAAATCTAATTTGAAAAATTATATAGAAAATATATATATATATATATATATATATATATATATATATATATAGTTTATAAAATGCAACACACAAACTGCATTGTTGCACATGTTCACAAGTTTGTTGGGTAATTTCATGTTTATAACATAATATTTTAGCACTTGTGTCGTCAGGAATTTCTGCGTAAGAGGGTTGTAAATAGAATTTAAGTTACTATAAATTGTAATAATAGTTGCTGTAAAATTAGAGAATTTAGAGAATTTGAGAGAGAACTTCAGATGCAAAATATTATCCTGTTTACGGTTTCCTTTTGAGCTGGTGACTTGAAATTTTCTGATGGATTTCTGCTGCTACTAACTCTACATAGAGTATGTCATGCCCGACCTGTCCCGGACCTCGCACTGACTAAGCTCCGGAAGCACTTCATGGTTCATCTCGTGCGATCATATTTTTTCATTAATATGCCAGAAAATAAATGGGAAGCTACATATCAGTCCTCTCTTTCGAAAGCCATTTGCAAATCAGCCATGTTGTCACGTCTGTCCAACATGAGCTGATTTACGATGGCGGTGGCTGAAATGTAATTTGTCCAGTTGAGTGGTGTAGAGATGATATATAAGAGTATTGGGTTTTTCAAGTATGGTTGATAGCATTATTGTAAATGTTGTTTTCCAGTTTGTAGGGATACATACGTACGAATGGTGATCCCATCATACGTAGGAGAAGTTATTTTTGAAAAATAATAATCAATATAAAAATTATTAATTTTAGTGAAATTTATAATTTTATGTTCATAATTTTTTTTTCAAACTTTTTTTCTAAATATATATTTTATAATTTTAAAATTAACGGATTCAGAAACAGTTTTAACATGGCTTCCTTTGATGGCTATTGGTGCTGTAGCAAATTAAGAATGTTCATTACGTATTTTCAAAGAAGTGCACGTTTTAAACATGGTTCTAACATACTAAAAAGAAGATTAATTTATTTTTACTCAAACTATTTATTTAAGCTGTTGAATAAATCATCGCCGGATTTGAACCGTATTTTCTGGAGTTGTCGTTTGCTAAATTATATAATTAATTGAATGAATTTTGTGTCATCACTTTGAATTTTAAACTGCTGTATATATATATATATATATATTATAATAATATATATATATATATATATATATATATGTTTTGTTTATGAGCTTAGGTCCAATTAATCCTGGATGCATGCGTCTGAAGCAAGATCCCCAACATTTGACTCTGTTGATTTCTCCTCCAAATAAAAATGTCATTATTTATTTTAATTTAATCTTTTAATCTTATTAATATCCATAATGATAATCTGATCTGATAATGAAATTGAAAATGTTTACGTGTCGGATAATCTACTATCTTAGATGTCTCTCTGACTTCTTCTTCGTTCCTTCCTGGCTCCTTATACAGTCTAACGTAAGACTTCTCCAGACTTTTCATGAACTACATATTTTTCCTAAAAAAAAAAAAAAAGACTTTTCGTGAACCATATAACAACCCAAGAAACAGAGTTCTTATTTCTCCTCAGACACACACATACAGAGAGAGAGAGAGAGAGAGAGAGAGAAAGAGAGAGAGAGAGAGATTAATGGCGGGGTTGCAGAGGTCAGCTACAACTTTCAGAAGATCAGGTTCATCAGGGCTTGTGTGGGACGAGAGATTCTTATCAACATCAAGAGAACTAAATAAAAGCAAAGAAGATGCAGAAGAAGAACAAGGAAGAAGAAGAACAAGAACAAGAACAAATAACCATGGCGAGCTACGCCACTCACAGAGCGTAGGAGAAATGCGCCGGAGTCGCTCCGGCGGTGCATCGAGGACGTTGCGCAACGCCGGCGGCGTGTCGCAGGCGACGGACCCGCCTTCTCCTAAACTATCAGGATGTTGTTTCTGCGGAATTCGCATGAAGCCTTATTCTTCCAACAAATCTCGTACAAAATAAAAAGTTCTCATTTTAATAATATCTTCTTTTTTTTTCTATATGAGTTCATCTTTGATCGTCATGGAATTTGGCTTTATTTTTATTTATTTATTTTATTTATTTATTTTTGGGTAGCTGGCGAAGATTGCATGAAGTAACGATCTATTTTATGTTATTGATGAGAACTAAGAAGAAATTCAATTAGCATGTATATGTATGTATTCAACCGATATAATCTTCAATTTTTTTTTTTTTAGATATTCTCTTTTTTTATTCTTTATTTTTCTAATTTCTGCTGATAATGAAATTGGATGAAAAATTATATGTATGTATTCAACAGATATAATCTTCAATTTTTTTTTTTTTTTGAGAAATTCTTTTTTTTATGCTCTATATTTCTAATTTCTGCTGATAATGGGATTGGATGGAAAATTATGTTGTCTAATTTCTCTATATTTTATTTTTGTCAGGTTGTGTATGTTTCTTATGTAATTTCTTAAAATCTGGGTCAATAATTGGGTCTAATAGACATCATTATCTGATAATTAATGTTCATAATAGCTAGTTAATTTGAATACGTATTCTGATATTGTTTAAGGCCCAGCTAACTATTTGGGCCCTATTTGTTTCCAGGCCAGTTATATGGTCCATTAAAAATGTATACCACCGACTCAAATAGTACAAGTTGCACATATCCCGAGAGGCCGAATTACACATCTGAACACATATCGCGAGGAATGTCATACAAACATACAGATTTTCATAATTGGAAGTTGATCTGTGCAGCTATTTATAGACATCAATATAATTCAGTAATTGTTATAAAATAAATTATTTCATTTATTATTCCTCCAATTTCCCTTCGCTTTTCTCAAGACCTCACTTTTGGAAATAAAAAACAAAATATCATTAATTAAATATTTATGAAAATGGACCGATCAAGACAAGGATTGAATAGATTGATATTCTCTTCTTTGGTTGTTGCTTGCAAATTCCAATGTTCGTTCAGATCAGATTAATACAAACAAAAGAATATTAGGAAAATGAGATATCGGTTCTTTATTCTGTTTATGCATAATGGAATATTAGAAAAATAAGAAAGTTTTTTATCGTATTTATTAATAATATAATTTGATTTAATAATGTATATTGATATCATTCCCAATAAATTTGAATAATTTAGCCACCATTCAGTTAATGCTTTTTGTAAAAAAATATCATAAAGCAATGTAGAATAGAAGTATCTATATCTAATTTATACAACAAATAAAATCTCTAAATTAATAATCCGATTAGTCTGCATAAAGATATCATAGGTTGTATATGAGAAATAATTTTAGTATAACTTGAGAGATATTATTAACTAATAAAGACGATTTGTTGAAAATTAAGTCAACGTAATTCTAGTATTTTGATAAATTTAATTTATATTAATTAATCTTTTAATTTGGATAGTTAAATAAAATTAAGATTAACTCTAGATCGGTATTAAATAAATTCAATACTCGATGAAACGCTATTCGGCTCATATACATTACTTGAGTGATTATTACATTTGCTAAAATTTCGGGAATCACTTATCTAGACACGCCTATACCAAATTATTGTTGTTATTTCACTGTATCGCGCCCCCACGATTTTGGTATCAACCCGGAATGGGGGTTCTTATAAATATTATTTTAAAACAAAAATAAAGTATTATACAATAGATTATATCCGGCATTTATACACCTTATTTTGAATATTTGTATGGGAGGATTTTGCCCCCATAAAAAATGAGTAATGTTATGTGTACTTAAAAAATTATACAATAAATTAATATTTTTAATGTAGCAATTTGAAAACTATAAGTTACAAAAAATATAAATATTTTTATAAGTGGTTAAAATAGGAGAAAAAATGTGTGGTAGATGTTAGATTTGTATGAATTGTTGTATTATTTGTTAGGGGTAGTTATGATTTTCCCATCAAAATTACTTTCTTCAGAAACTTGTAATAAAAACTAGAATTAAAATAATGTAAATAAAATCTGTCTACGACAAAAATAATTTAAAAAAAAAAAAAACTAGAAAAGTATGTTTCCAATAATAATGGACTGGTGGAAATTGCACTTTCTGTTCCCATTACAGCAATTCAAATTTTCGTCTTTATTGTGAAAAAGATGTTAATAGACCGACGTCCAGCGGTCAATTACTCCACCATTTGATATTTATCTCTATATTAATTAATTTTTGCACCTATACGTTGAAAGTCATATATATAGTTAATATAATATATATAAATAATATATTAAAAATTTTAATTATCTATTTTTTTATTTTTAATTTCATTTATAAATTTTAATTTTAATTAAAATTTTATATATTATTCGTAACATATTAGTAAAATAAGAAAAAATATCAAAATCTATACACAAAATATTTGAGGATTGACTTTAAATGACATATCTATGTAATTAAAAAAATTTGTACATTGTAAAATTTTATTTTAAAATTAATATTACATAATATATAATATAATTATTTTTATACTAGTTTTTTATGTAGATTATTTTATAAATTTTAATTTTAATTAAGTATTTATTTATAATTGACATTTATATTTTTTAATAAATTATATAATTTTATAAATATTTATCAATTAATACAAATATCACATGACACATCAAAATTTATTCAAAATATCATATAATACAATAATTTTATCATCCAATATATATATATATTATATATATATATATATATATTTCAAAAATTAATTTCTAAATCTCATTATTTTAATAAGTATTATCAAAATATTTAAAGCAAACCAGAATTGAGCGATAAAACAATACAAGGCAAAAGGACATAAACTGAGATGAGATAGCGGTACATGTCATGACAAGCTGCGCTGACGGTGAACACATTTAACCTAAACCGTCCGATCTCGTTAAGATCAGATCTAATCGGACGGGTCCTATTCCTCCACGATCACTTCCCGTCCACCTCTGGATAACCTTCAGACTTTATGGCTTTCCGCAAGCCCACGCTAACCTATTATTAACCGTTCGATCGCTTCTGATCGGACGGTCGTAAGGACATCTCTAAACCCCCTACTACCCATCTTTATGAACAGTGACGTTTGCTTGTCCCGGGCTCTTTCTTCTTCTTTTTTCTAATTTCTCCAGCGAAGCTCACAGGGATATTCTGGGAATAAATCTCTTGAACTGGAACTCTTCTCTTTCTCAGTCGATCTGCTGTTTCATATTCATTTTTGAAGTTGTTCTTGGTTTTTAGAATGCAAGAAGCTGCGACTGCTTCGCTGCCCTCCAGCAGCGAGAGATCTTCTAGCTCTGCTCTCAATATGGATATCAAAGAAGGCAAGGTTTCAAATTTGTTTTCTGCTAGTTATCTTCAAAATATTTGTTAATGTTTGGATTTTGTGTTAGCAGGAATGGAGAGCGACGAGGAGATCCGGAGAGTGCCGGACTACGGCGGCGAACCTGCCGGTCCGTCAACGTCCGGCCGTGAAATCGGTTCCGTTGCTGGATTGGACCATTCGGTTCAAACGTCGTCGGCTCAGACCGGCGGCCAGCGCAAACGTGGCAGAAGCCAAGCTGATAAAGAACACAAGCGTCTAAAAAGGTTTAACTTTTCCCCACAAGATTCCTACTATTCCCAGAATGCCCTCGTTATTCAAGTATTGACTTTGATGTCTAATGGTAGGTTGCTGAGGAATAGAGTGTCAGCGCAGCAGGCGAGGGAGAGGAAGAAGGCTTATCTTAACGATCTCGAGGCGAAGGTTAAGGACTTGGAGAAGAAGAACTCAGAGATGGAGGAGAGGCTCTCCACATTGCAAAATGAGAATCAAATGCTCAGACATGTAATCTTCTCTTGCGATTTCTATATTTCTCTTTTGTTTTTCCTCAACTATTTTAATTCTGTAGATTTGGTGTTAGTAAGTAATTAGGATTTACATTTCATTATTATTATATTTATTTTATCATTATATTATGTGTGCGATGTTTGTGTTTGGCTGGGCATATCCGGCGTGATTTTCTTATTACGTAAATTGTATACGTGCTTGCATGTGTGTCTTGGATTTGCATTCTTATGCCGAGGATTCTACGCAGCTCGGCTGCATACATTTACCCGTCCCAGACTCCGTGTTATTGTTGTTGTGAGTAATTAGGATTCATGAGCAACAGTAGATACATGAATCATAAATCAGTGATATGTCTCTTTGCTTTCGGATTAAGTTGGTTTTGTAGATAGTTTTCATCACTATGTATGTAATGAATTCATTTAAAGAGGAAATCTATTGATGACTTATCTGATGATAATTCGACAAAAATCCTTTAGGAAGCAAACTTGCATGCCTAACATGTCATTTGATTGTAGGGTAGTGTACTCCATGAACTTTTTGTCAACATGTATATGTATATATCGTCCCAAAACCGAAAGGATTGGTCTCGTCCGGACCGGTATATTTGCGAATGCCTAGTCACTCTTCTTGCCTTTCAAGTTATATATGGGTTAAAACATAGTTTATCTGTTTGTTTTAAGTTCTATTAGCTTGGGTTCTATAAGTTCTATTATCTGTTTTGAAGTTTCGAAAGCTTCCTAATTCAACCATCTACTACGTATATCTATTAATTTATATTGATTCCATCGTTAAATCATTAAAATAATAATTTTTTTTTTTTCCTTCATATGAGTTAATGTAATTGTAGTACTCTATACTATTATATTTTGTTGACATAATTATCACTTGTTTATAAGGTTCGTTATGGCTAGTATCTACAAGTTTTAGACTGTTATAAAAATTATTAAAAGTTGAAAATAGTTAATGTACGTTCTTTCGACGTTGTTACTTTAATAAATCTAAGCGACAAACTAAGAGGCAATTTTGTTTAATTTGTTACTATGGAATACAGATTCTGAAGAACACTACGGTTAGCCGACGAGGATCAATAGCCAGTGCTAATGGCGAAGGCGAGTAGAAGAAAAAAGAATATCAGATTAACGCGGTGCATGGAATTGGAATTGCATACAGATCCACACTAAAGAAATCTTTTCGCGAGTTCATAATTTATTCATGGTTATGATATTTATGGGTGTGCGCGTGCGTGTGCTTCTAAAGAAACATATATAATTGTTGGGTATGTATTTATATGTTCATGAAAGCTAAATTTAACCATGCATCGTATCGTCTCTAGGGTTACAGGCAAGTCTTACGTAACCGCGCATTTATCACCGGCATATCTGAGAAGGCCGCCGGTGGGTTTTAGTTGGGCTCTGGCCCATAAGCACCCATTAGTTTATTATAACATCATCATCATCATCGTCATCATATTTTTGTTGCAATTGTAATTTATCTGAAAATGTAAACAGATTTGACGAGCACTGCTACGTAGCCTTTCATATAATTGGTGAGATCAAAATAGGGGGAGTATGTGGTTCAATTCGACGAAGGTGCAGTATATGATAGGAAGTTGGTTACAGTACAGAAGGTGTTCGGTGATTGGTGGTGCAATTGCTCCTTCCATATCATGGATGAGATCCAAATCGGGGGAGGATGCAGATCACATGCACCCATGTTCTAAATACATATCAATTTAAATTTTTGAGAAAAATTTTAAATATTAAAATTGTAGATTTTAATGTTATTTATAACTTTTGTGTTGAAATATTTTTTTTAAAAAAATACATCTAAAGTGGTATTTTAAGACTTCAAAGTTAACGGGTTCAGAATGGGCTTATAAAAATTATTTTAAAATTCGTTAATTTTGAAATTCTAAAATATTATTTTAAAAATATTTTTGAAACAAATAACTTTTAAAACGGAAGTTAAGTTAAAATGTATAATTTTTATTTTAATTTTTTTTTGAAAAAATATAAATTAATATACGTTTCTGGATACAACGAGTGGGTGTAAGTGGTATGCTTCCGGAGTATATAGTTCAATTCTGACGAAGGTGTGTGAGCGGTAGTTGGTGGTACAATACAGAAGGTGTTCCCAGATTAGTGGTGCAATTGCTACACCTAATATTTCTTAAAGATAATTGCGGATCTGCAATTCTCCTTATCTATTACCCCGATAAGCTTGATGTGTCCACGTGGGCGTCCCAAAAGACTTATTATAAGCACCTTAATTTTCTCACCTCACCAGGGACAATCAAGACTCCTTGATGGACTTAATTGGGCCAAGTCCATATTACACCTGGCCTCTATAAACGTACTAGAATGGCATGTAATTATAAAAGACATAGAAATTTATTTTTTAATAATCCATCTTTTTGAAACATGTACATATAATTTTGTACTTAATTTGGTAATTATTAAAATAACTGGAATTTAATTAGAATGACATGTAATTATTTTCTTTTCGTTCAAATTTTCTGGTGTAATTATTTTCCCTTTTGATAATCTGTCCAACAGTACAAGCTAATTATAAAAAGAAGGAAAAATTACTGTTCAGCCCCCCCGTTTTCCGTTTTTGACTGTTCAGCCTCCCGAAACGCGTTTCCCCGCCGACATGGCGGCGCGCGCGTGCCGCCACGTGGCGTTTCGGGGGGCTGAATCGCGATACCCCGAAATTAGAGGGGCTGAACAGTAAATTCCCTTAAAAAGAAAGAACAAAATGTCATGGAGTGACATTTATTGATTTATTTATTTATTCTTTGTCATACACAGTTGTTGTGAGGTATGTTATTGTGATGTCGATTTGATAACCGATGATGATTTTGGTCTTCTTTCTTTGAAAATAACGTGCTGGAATTTCTATTCTAATATACATATATATATATATATATATATATAGGTTGTATTCTGTACAATATAATGTACACCAAGCTTCTCTAAAAATGCCAAAAAATGACACTAGACCAACCGGATTATAAATTTGAAAATTATAATTAAAAACCGGATTATCCCTTCGAAAAAGAAATTAAAAACTGGTAAATTAATTGTCTAAATGCTATTTGTTCTGAAAAAGCAGAGTTTATAACATTTTAATTGGTAAAATAATTCAAGAAATTAGAGCTGCCTACTGGTGAACAACTAATCCAGCTTTGCAAACAAAACATTTTTAAAAACAAATAAGATTTTGATAACGGTAATCTTTTTCTTCTTTGTTTTTTAATAACATGTGCGTAGATTTAACTTATTTCTTTTCCAATTATTTTATATAAATAATAATTATTATAAAACTTATTATTATACCATATCTTCCACATGCAGAGATTGACAAGATTGCAGTGTTGTTCCATAGCCTGTAATAGTGAGTAAGAGCCTGCTTTCTGCTTAATTTTTAAAATTCTATCTCCAAATTAGCTCGAGATTCTTAAAATAACCCCGAAACTATTCGATTATCTAAAAAAAATCCTAATATATATCTGTGTGTTCTTAGATATTTTTATAATTAGTAAATGAGCAACTTACAATACACTTTTTTAGTAGTTTTGTTTTTACGAATATCAATTCTTTTAGTTATACTTTATTCTTTACCTATGTGGAGGAAAACATCTATGCAATTGAAGTCAACGTAATGGCATTTCTGCAATTACTTCCAACAGTACGGTCACAAATAGAAGCTGCATTGAGTTCACCGACAAATCTACCGAGAAAAACCCGTCTTTTCTGATCTGACGTCATCGCATTTACCTGCTAGTACCCGTCACTTAACTGGCGACAGGCTGTCAGGATCTCCGCCGACGGCGCGATTCTTCTGGCAACTAAAGCATCGCTCTATCGAGATGTATTTTAAAATAAATGATATATTTTAAATGTTATAGTGTTAAAGAACATGTATTTCAGTTATTAAAGAAGAAAAATTTACAATTTATATTTTGCCATTATTTATAGTTTTGTTAAAATCATTTTGATGAAGGTGGAGATGTAAGGCTGGTGGTGCATCCTGATATGCACGCAACGGAGACCGCCGGCGATCTTCCGGCTAATTCATGTAGCCATTAAACGGTCATAAACTCTCTCCACCGCTAATTGAATGGCTAGATGCTTCCTACGTGGACATATTCTCACTAGAGTTACCGGCGCTTCCGGTTACACGTTATTTTCAATCATTCATTAATCATGATTACTAATTTTAAAATTTTGATTTTTAAATTAAAAACAAAAGATAAATGTTAATGGTCCTAATGGAGCTCCGAAAGGGAGAGATAAAGAAGAGAGAGAGAGAGTGAGAGAGAGAGCTCTGGTAAGATCTCTCTGTTCTCTTTGAATAGCTATTTCTCAGAAATGAGCTTCTGTTAAGGGGTAGAGAGAGAATTTACAGAAATGGAGGCAAAAGCGGGAATGGTGGCGGGATCGCACAAAAGAAACGAGTTCGTGATGATCCGCCACGAAGCAGAAGCTGGGGTGAGCAATTTTAACTTAAGAAGTTTGGATTTTTAATCTATTTTCGGCAAACAATTTGGATTTTGTTGGGAGAGGATTAGATCTGAGAGTGGACTGAATTCTACTGCTTGTTGACCTGATGTTTCTGTGATTCTATTAAATTGTTCAGATTTGGTATGAAAAAAAGTGTGCGTTGATTGGATCTTGTGTTATCGAATTTGTAATTATTTGTGATTTGTCCTTTTTTTTGAAGTAATCAATTGCTCAGTTTAATAGTAAAAATTAGTTCATTGGTGTGGATCTAGAATCGGTTTATTCAGATCTGTCAAAGGAAGTGATGCCAGTCCAATGCAGCTCCATGATTCGTCTTGCCTGTATAGAATTGGGATGTAAGCGTACTTAGATTGGTCAGATCGAGTGGAATTTTCGCTCCGTTGTATTGAACTTTTCTGTTTCTAGTAAACTTTAGCTAAGATCAGTTAGAGTGCTGTCAAGCTTCCATTTGGGAATTCGCTGTATTATATGAGCAATTATCTGAAATAGGAGTATCATTTTGTTGATTTCAACCTACGGCCTCGTTAAGCAGTTTCTTTCTGTTGCCACATAATTTGATATTGTTGAGATTACTTGTTAGTTCCATTTTAATAAAGAAGGCTCTGAATCTAAGCTGATATTACTTTAATATTCAAGTGGATGGGAAGTACGTCTTGAGAAGATTATTCATGGATGTGCATGGTGATGCAACTCTGTCTATTTCTTATGATTTTAGATGGTTAGCTTTAGTTTTATACTGATGTTTTTCAATTATTTTATTGGAATTTTATACCTTTTTTTTTAAATTAGTTCCTTGAATATAATGTACATTTCATCTCTGTAAGATTGAATGTTGCATGTCTTTGCGATCACTGGACACATGAAAGAGTTAAATTGTATATATAAACCTCTTTTTATTTTATTTTTTTTGTAAAAATCTAAGTAATGGCTTGTTCTTTGTGGAAATGTCTTAACAAGAAGATTAAAATTTCTAGTCAGCAACATCGCCAATTGTCTTGAATTCTATATGCTTTCTAGTTTGCTAAGTACTTTGCCACACTATTAGACAGCGAGAATAGAAAGGTTTGTTTATTGTTTATCCAATCCTGTTACTTTTATAATTTTGCTCGCTTCCATATTTTTGTTGTATTCCTTTGTGGTCTCGTCTTTTTTCATAGTTCTGTTCATGTCTTGATTGACACGAATTGTTCTTAACTTTGAACAAATTGTATGTATTGGCCTTGTTTGGGAGATTTGCAGGTTATATGTTCGCGTTCTAACATAGGCTAATTTTGCAGCCGAAGCCCCTGAAAAATCTAAATGGACAAGCTTGTCAGATCTGTGGCGACACTGTGGGTCTTACAGATACTGGTGACATCTTTGTCGCTTGCAACGAGTGTGCTTTCCCAGTTTGTAGACCCTGCTATGAATATGAGCGAAAAGATGGGAACAGATCTTGCCCCCAGTGCAAGACAAGGTACAAAAGGCATAAAGGTGGGCTTTTTTCTTTGTGCTTTCTTAGGTTTTATAAGTATTCTGGTTCTTGCTTTTTTTTTTCCACAGTTTAGATGTGAAAAGTATGGCATCCTAACTTATCAGAGTGCATGAAATTCGTAGGAAGCCCAAGGGTTGAAGGAGATGATGATGAGGATGATGTTGATGATTTGGATAACGAGTTTGACTACAATCAAGGTAATGGCAAGGTAGTGCGCCAGCGTAACCTGGGAGATGATGCTGACCTGTCTTCATCTTCGAGGCATGAGTCCCAGCATGCTATTCCACGTCTTACCAGTAGACAACAGGTACGACAACTGGACTTCACTGCTTCCTTTTTCAGCCAAATTTCTTGCTGTATGAAAAATGTTTTTTTTTTCTATTTATGAGTTTAATTACGATGTGTCCCAAGAGAGTGTATTGCTAAATTTGGCAACTTGTCTTGTGATAACCTCCACTAGTAATTTAGACGGGATTGATATGGCCAATGATTTTTAGATGTCTGGAGAGGTGCTTGATGCTACCCCTGATAATCAATCTATCCGATCATCTGGACCTTTAGGACCTGGTGAGAAGCGCAGCCATTCGTTTTCGTACGTTGATCCCACTTTACCAGGTAATTTAATGGTCTCTCGTCTTTCAAATTACTTGGTGCAAATGGATTCATATTCTCTAATAAGCAAATTTTCTTATGGACCCTTAGAGACAGTTCTATTGACATTTGTTGTGTGATATCGTATAACAGTTCCAGTAAGAATAGTTGATCCTTCCAAGGATCTGAACTCATATGGACTTGGAAGCGTCGATTGGAAGGAAAGAGTTGAAGGTTGGAAACTTAAGCAGGAAAAAAATATCATGCAGATGACAAACAAATACGCTGATGGAAAAGGAGAGCATACGGAAGGCACTGGTTCTAAGAGAGCATACGGAAGGCACTGGTTCTAATGGGGAAGACCTGCAAATGTAAGAATGCTTTCCCCGTTACATTTTTTTTTGTAGCATATTCATTTCATAATTACGAAGTTAGAAATATAAAATTCACTATCATCTATTTCCTTGTCACGACATTTATGTGTTTTATCTTATTGTATATTTATGTTGTTTTCATGTAGATAACTAAGAAATTGAACTTTTTTTTTTTTTGTGTGTGTGTGTGTGTTCAGGGTTGATGATGCTCGCCAACCTTTAAATCGCATAGTGCCAATTCCATCAAATCAGCTTAATCTTTATCGAGTTGTTATAATACTCCGGCTTATCATTCTATGCTTCTTCTTCCAATACCGTATAACACATCCTGTGCCAGATGCCTATCCACTGTGGCTTACATCTGTTATATGTGAGATCTGGTTTGCTTTATCTTGGATTTTGGATCAGTTCCCAAAGTGGTACCCGATAAACCGTGAAACATACCTTGATAGACTTGCATTAAGGTATATTGATTAGATTCTTGTTATTTACTTGGATTCTTTTACTTAAATATCATTTCAATAAAATTTTTGTTTTTTTTTCTTTTACAGATATGACAGGGATGGAGAGCCTTCACAATTAGCTCCAATTGATATTTTTGTTAGTACGGTGGATCCTCTTAAGGAGCCTCCTCTTATAACGGCAAACACTGTGTTGTCAATTCTATCTGTGGATTATCCTGTAGATAAGGTTTCATGCTATGTTTCTGATGATGGTTCAGCGATGTTGACATTCGAGGCTCTTTCTGAGACTGCAGAATTTGCCAGAAAATGGGTTCCCTTTTGCAAAAAGCACAACATCGAACCAAGGGCTCCGGAGTTTTACTTTGCTCAAAAGATAGATTACTTGAAGGACAAAATTCAACCTTCTTTCGTGAAAGAGCGTCGTGCAATGAAGGTTTGTATTAGAATTTTGCTTATGTTCTCGATGTTTGTGAATAATATGTCCTCTAAAATTTTTATAATGTTCCAGAGGGAGTATGAGGAGTTCAAAGTACGAATTAACGCCCTAGTTGCGAAAGCGCAGAAGATGCCTGAGGAAGGTTGGACGATGCAAGATGGCACTCCTTGGCCTGGAAATAATCCTAGAGATCACCCTGGGATGATCCAGGTGATATAGTCTTCCTAAAAGTTCAAGCTCTTTTCATTTTGAGAAATTAAGTTAAATTACGTTAAATAGTCTTCACCGTCGGGGTATGGCTGCGTACATCCACCCTATTCAGACCCGCGCTGACGGGA
This sequence comes from Xerophyta viscosa, assembly GCA_002076135.1. Lineage (NCBI taxonomy): Eukaryota > Viridiplantae > Streptophyta > Magnoliopsida > Pandanales > Velloziaceae > Xerophyta > Xerophyta viscosa. Next base: position 313,663 of record MJHO01000186.1, on the reverse strand, counting down.
CTCATGACTAGGATGTTATTGTTGTACGTTAAATGTCTCCCTACTATGCATTGACACTCTGCTCCCAAACGAAACAGGTTTTTCTGGGACATAGTGGAGGTACAGATGTGGAAGGAAATGAATTACCGAGGCTTGTTTACGTATCTCGTGAGAAAAGACCGGGTTTCCAGCATCACAAAAAAGCCGGTGCGATGAACGCTTTGGTACGGATTCTCCATTCTTCATTTTTATTTATTTATATTTTTATTTGTATCTAATGTAACACTAGCTTTTGATATTATTTTTGTTACAGATTCGTGTATCCGCCGTCTTAACGAATGGAGCCTACCTCCTGAATGTGGATTGTGACCACTACTTCAACAATAGTAAAGCTCTTCGTGAAGCAATGTGCTTCATGATGGACCCTGCTCTAGGGAAGAAGACATGTTATGTCCAATTTCCTCAGAGATTTGATGGCATTGACTTGCATGATCGATACGCCAATCGGAACATTGTCTTTTTCGATGTAAGATACAACGCTTCTTCGTTTATACAGCAATGCAACGGAGCTCCAATAGAAACTCTTAAGCAAAATCTGATGCGAGGTGCAATCATCTGCACCACATGTTTCAGATGATAAGTCCGCCATATATTAATATGCGTGGTGAAAATTATGCTTGCATTAATTTGTAGAGTTTTCTTTGGAGTTCATGTTAGAAGTGCAAAGCGTTTATATTTTTTAAAATCATAAAAGTTGGTGAAACACATTTCTCTCGTGATTTCTTATACTGCAGATCAATTTGAAAGGCTTGGACGGCATCCAGGGCCCTGTATATGTGGGAACGGGTTGCTGTTTTAATCGACAAGCTTTATACGGGTATGATCCTGTTCTATCGGAAGCTGATCTAGAACCTAATATTATTGTCAAAAGCTGCTGCGGAACTAGAAAGAAGCCGAAGCGTAATAAGAGTTATATTGACAACAATCGGGCTGTCAAGAGAACAGAATCCAACATTCCAATTTTCAACATGGAAGATATTGAAGAAGGGGTTGAAGGTGGGTGTTTGTTTTCTCTGCTTCTTTCATTTAAATATTCTAGACTTGCCCAAAATATACATTTGCCCACATTCTTCCGATGACTTGCCATTCATCCATGGTTTTATATGAGGTTATAATTTGACAAAAAATTCAATTTTATTATCTATATCGGTGGTTAAATATCATTGAATAGGTTAAATATCATTGAAATAGGTTAAATGTCATTGAATAAGTTCAATTTAAGCATAACACATTATAATAGGTTAAATATCATTGAAATAGTAAACTATCTTTTACTCACAGCTCTCTCTATCGATATCTCCTCCAAATCCTAAATCTTCACCGACTTCTCTTTTCTCTATTCTCAACGTCCCCTCTATCTCCTTTAGCCACTGTATTTTTTTATCAATTTTCTAGCATCAATGCATATCAAGCAAGCGGAATAAGAACTGCACGCAACACTCCCGTGTTAATAACACCATTAAAGATCATAGCTTTGGCATATTCGATTGTTATTTATTTCTTTTATGAGCTTTAGTAACTTGGTTACTATGTTCTACATGATGAACAATAAACATAATTGACCAAAGATAAGCATGCTTTGTTTGTTATATTTTCATATTTATTTGATCTTCAGGTTATGAGGATGAGAGGTCACTGTTGATGTCGCAAAAGAGCTTAGAGAAACGATTTGGTCAGTCCCCGATTTTCATAGCATCGACATTTATGGAGCAGGGTGGCATTCCTCCTTCCACCAATCCAGCTTCATTGCTTAAGGAAGCAATCCATGTCATCAGCTGTGGTTACGAAGATAAGACTGAATGGGGAAAAGAGGTTCGCTAAATTTATCATAAAAAATCTTTTTAATTTTAATAAACATTCTTTTATCATGAATTATAGACTTATGTGATTAACAGATTGGCTGGATTTACGGCTCGGTTACTGAAGATATTTTAACTGGATTTAAAATGCACGCACGTGGTTGGATATCGATTTACTGCATGCCACCTCGCCCTGCATTCAAGGGATCCGCACCGATCAATTTGTCTGATCGTCTTAACCAGGTGTTACGATGGGCCCTCGGATCGATCGAAATCTTGCTTAGTAGACATTGCCCGATCTGGTACGGTTACAAAGGCCGTTTGAAGTTGTTGGAGAGAATCGCATACATCAACACCATCGTCTATCCTATCACCTCTATCCCCTTGATTGCATATTGCGTTCTTCCGGCCGTTTGTCTTCTTACCGGAAAATTCATTATCCCCACGGTTAGTGTTATTATTTCCTCAATCTTTTATTTCATGCTAGGCACTGACCTCTAAAGAAATCTCTAAAATTACTAAATAATCATTCTGCTGCATAATCTTGAACATGTGCCGGCAGTGATGATTGCCATCTCGATTTACGGATTTATTTGAAGTTCTAGTAGATGAAGCGTCTAACTTGGATTAAATAACTACAGATAAGCAATTATGCGGGTATGTGGTTCATTCTGCTATTTATTTCCATATTTGCTACTGGAATTTTGGAGCTACGGTGGAGCGGTGTGGGGATCGAAGACTGGTGGAGAAACGAGCAATTCTGGGTTATCGGCGGAACATCAGCCCATCTTTTTGCCGTATTCCAAGGGCTTCTGAAAGTGCTGGCCGGCATAGACACGAACTTCACCGTCACATCCAAGGCATCAGACGAAGACGGAGATTTTGCGGAATTATACGTCTTCAAATGGACGAGTCTTCTGATTCCTCCCACGACCGTTCTCGTCATCAACATGGTGGGGATAGTTGCCGGCGTCTCGTACGCTGTCAACAGCGGATATCAATCGTGGGGCCCGCTTTTCGGGAAATTGTTCTTTGCAATTTGGGTGATTGTTCATCTCTATCCATTCCTCAAGGGTCTTTTGGGAAGGCAAAACAGAACGCCGACGATCGTAATCGTCTGGTCTATTCTCCTCGCTTCTATCTTCTCTCTATTGTGGGTGAGGATTGATCCGTTCACATCCTCGACCCAGAAAGCGGCGGCAGCTGGACAATGCGGTATAAACTGTTAAGAGTTTCATTTATTCAGCATAAATTCTGTAAATACCAGACCATGAAGAAGCCGCCGGTTCGGGATATAAAGCTCGAAGGGAACCCGAGACTCAGTTCGTTGTCTATCGTGTTTTATTTTTGTTCGGAACTTCGGAGTAGTACGCTAAAACCATGTTGTGTCGTTGTACCTGTTATACTATATCACAGGAATTTCTGGGGAAAATTAGTCCCCTTGTTTTGAGCAGCATTTTGATTTGTTTTTTGTGTGAGGTAACATATATGAATCTCGAGATGTGTAATTATAGATCATATCAATATTTAAGTTATTGTTTCGCTTTCAATTGGACTTGAACTGTATCATCTGTATAGTTCGAACACGTGGATGACTTCTCTGTTCTATCATCTGTATGGTTCTTTTCCCAGTGCACTAATGCCGGCGCCTCTTCCACCCTGCGAAACTAGAGATCGTCGTTTGAATCGTATAACGCTTAAAGGTGCCGAGGGATTTCATGTCTGAAAGAGTGTTGTTGGTAAGCCGTGTCTTTGTGGAACAACGGTAAGGGGCCACCCAGAGTTCTCTTCATTTTTCTATACACACACACACACACACACATATATATATATATATATATATATATATATATATATATATGAGAGTTATTTAAAATGATACAAATAGGCCATTATGTAATAATATCATGTTAAAATGCCAATATACCTACAAGTTAATTTGCGAGGTATTTTTTTTTTTTGGTAAGTAAGATTATATATTAGCTCAAACAAACAATACATCAATCAGATTTAGGAACTGAAACGAACCCAGTCCCATCTATACAATAGATGAGAAAGCCCAAGTCAATTTCAGTGTCCTAAAATGAATTTAAAACTCAAAAAAAACAAGCAAATTTACAAGAGCTAGAATTTATCAATTTGAAAACTCTCTTCCACTGGATCCATTTTCCAGAACTTGTAGATCAATATAAAAAACCTTCACTAGTATTTCTGGATCTACTGTGGGCAACCTCTATCTTTGCAAGTTGCAGAAATTTTGAATTGATATATATTGGTGCAGAATGAGCAATACTAGGATCAACTCTTTAAGATTTTAATAGCACTTATTAATTCTTCAAATCCCCCTTTATAGCAAGCTTTCTCAAGTACAGAAACCAGTTAATTTGACTGAATCAACCAGGCATCTCCAGAATTACATAGATCCTGCATTAAAGAGCAATTTAATGTAGCATATTGACTGAATCAACAACCAGAAGCCTATGCATGTGCATGATTAACAATAAGTGGATCAGAACAAGAAAGTATTCATACAATGGTAGCACTGTAAAAGAATCTATCAGAAAGCAGATTTCCATAGAAAGAATCATTTAGAATATTCACTGATTAATAAAAACCAACATAACAGTGCAGAATCCTAATTCTAACTCTTACAGACATGTTAGGAAATAGATGAAACCTCCAGAATTAATTCTAAGTTCAGAAGTAAGTTAGAAAAAAAGATCACCCAAGATCCCAGGAACCAGACTAAACACAGAACCAAACCATCAGCAATGCAGCTTATATTTAAGATAATCAACCAGAACACCCTCATATCCTGAACTTTGCCAGGATGCTCATGCTCACAAGAATTTGATAGTGGATATCCAACGGTTAACCAATACTCGGGCTTTTTAAGTTTTTATCTATTTTTAGCCCACATGGAACCAGCACTTTTTCTAGACAACCACTAATTAGTGGAGTCTAAAGGTTAACCAATACTCGGGATCTTTAATTTGCGAGGTATTTTCTTCTTACACGTGAAAACATATTAACGCATCATAATTAGCCCTTCACCGGAACTGAATGCAATGAAACTTTATTGATCGCGTGATAGTAAAAAGTCCAGAAAGTTACAGATTGATACAAATATGTCTGGGACTGTTTACTTTGAATTGAAATGAAAAAAATTAAAAAATAAAAAGAACGTAATAAAAAAGTAATTAGGTGAAAAATGTAAAAAAATTAGTAAAATAAAAAATACAGAAAACATAATAAGAAGTAAAATTTGAATTTTTTATTTATTTTAGATTATAAATTGAAAGAAAATTATTATTAATATTGAAAGAAAATTATTATTAATGAGAAATGTTAGTAATAGTCATTAATAATTATTTTAGAAATATTATTAATATTAAAAACATTAATTATTAGTTAAATATTATATACATACATTAAATATAATTGTTTTTAATTGCTTAAAAAATAAAAATAAAAATTAAGTTTTTTTTTTAAAATTTTTTTCACTTTTTCCTTCAAATAAAAATGTCCTTAGGAAACTTGATGCTTGCATTATTGTTCGCCTGATATATATATATATATATATATTAAAAATGGTGTTATGTCACATTCAAAACAGCAAATATCTTTCGTTGGCATGGAGATCGTTGATGGATGTGATAAAAGCAGCCAAAGTAGGTGCAACAAAAATAGAATTAAACCGTTTGTATCTGTTCCACTCATCCATCCTTAAAAACATGCAGATCATATATAATGAAAAATACTCGGAAGCTTATTATATATGTTTCATTTCATCTTCTCGATACTTGGAAGCTTCTGGATGCTGAAAAAGAACAACCTTTTTCTCTTCTTTTTTTCTGTTTTTTTTTTTTTTTTTTGTAATTTCTTGGATTCCTTTGTTATGCATTCACATGATTGTACAAACATTGCATCACGATTGCACTCGGTCTTACTTGGCATCTTCGGATGCAGACAAACCATATCCTCCCAAAAATTACCCATCTGTACTCCACCATCAATTAATCCAAATCCAGGTTGTTTTCTGACCGTTCAATCTGAATAAAAAATCCTTAATTTTAATAAAAAAATAATCCAATTTCTTTACTCTCATCTCATAGAAGTTAATTGGCAAGAAAAAGAATCAGCATGCAGCACGAACTTGAACAAATTACAAATTGTTCCTTTTTTTCTCCTTATTTATATTTTCAAACCCTGTACATCTTACAAGAAGAAGATCCTCATGACTAGCGATCTAACCAAACACTTGCACAAAGGAAAGGGATCCGATTTGAAAACATTCATGCATGCATGCATGCATGCAGCTCATTTCATGCACAAAGCTTGCGCCTTGGGCTGCTGCTGCTGCTGCTGCGGCGGCGGGGGCTGGATGATCGGAATCTGGTGGCTCTGTTGCTTGACGAGGCTGGCGGTGCGCTTGCAGCCGCCGAAGACGGGCTCGCCGACGAGGGGGATGACCGGCAGGTTGTCGCAGTTGCAGATCTCGATCATGAACCCGTCGGGATCGTGGAAGAATATCTGGTCCACGTAGATTCCACCTTCTTCTACGCGTCTCTTGATGTACGGGATCTCCATCTCCTTCAGCCTCTTCTCCACCGCTGCCATGCTCTCACACTGTTCATTTCGAACCACAGTCGACAAATGTACGTCAGTTTGATAGCTACGTGCAACCACTCGATCCCACCCCATGAATCAGTTCATTTGAATATGACAGCTGATATTTCATAAATCTCTTGTTTGTTTCGTTCTTTTTTAAATCTCAAAAACAAAAAAGAAGAAGCATTCATTACCTGGAATGAGATATGGTTGTCCTTTGGATTGATCTCTGTCTTCTTCGGTAAGCTGTCTGGATCTTCGGCTTGCAACAAATGAATGCCAATTCCGTAATTAAACAACCTACAAAAAATCAGTCACGGGATTCATAACTAGCCCAAAAAAAGACAAAGAAAAAAAACTACTTCCAGTAAACAAAAATGTTGTATTAATGCAAGCACAGATCATGAGAGATGTGTCTTACCATGCGCCGGCAAAATCAAAGGAACCAGGCCGTCTGATCGGATAGAATCCGAGAACATTCTGGTAAAAGTCGAGAGATTTCTGCACCGATCTGCAAACGAACGAGATATGATTAATCGAAGTCAGAGGCAGAGCTCCACCCTTCTTGTCCAACATCTTGCGAACACTGTTCTTTTGATCGGCGTACACTCGATCTTCTTCTCCGGTCAAGGCTGTTGAATCGCTAGCTCGCGGAGAAAATTCACGAAATTAGTGAGGAATTTAGAGCTGGGAAAGAAATGAAGCCGGTGAAAGTGAAATGCAAAGCACTGAGCTGAGAAGAGCGGGTACAAACACGGGTCTTATATAGACGGAGATGCTGGTGACACCACAGCACAATGGTGACGTGGATTACACGTGGCAGATGTATCTGTGGTTGACACGTGTACGCACGTTACTTGCTGGACGATCACACGTTTGTGTGCCCCCCTTTCTAGTTGGCTATACACGTTAAAAACTTAAATGCGGCGTAAATCGCCAGATTTACTACGTGGAAACTCCATAAAGATTTCTACCAAAATACCAAATATTACTGGTTTGGATATACCTCAAGTTTCGTCCGGATATTATATCAATTCCATCTAGAGATATGAATAATCGAAATACTTGAAATCATAGATGAAACATATTTCTTGTGCCTGAAAACTTTATTTTATAATTATAAAAAATATATTTTCGCCAATTACGAATCCATATAGCAAGTAATTTCTATAGATAATTGGACTGCAATTTTTTATAATGCTTTAACATCACTTGAATTTTTTTAAAAATTATTTTTTATATTTTCGTTCTTTGATATTTTTTTATATTTTATAGCACATTTAATTATGAGTTTTTGACACTCCGATATATAATTTTAAAGAATTTAAGTATAAAATTTTAAAATTTAAGTATAAAAATTTTTGATAAGCGGATGTAAGCGTAATATGTCTAAAATTTTTGGATCTCAAATAAAGTCTCCCAAGATATGCTTGCAGATTGTTAAGATGACAAAAAGAAAATTGGAGATTTTTTTGGGGTGATTTTAGAGCTTCAGAAGTAGTTTCGAGAGGAGGGAGCGTCATCTTCGTGCCGCCATTGGAGAAGAAAAGGTTGCATAAATTGGAATAATTTTGGATATTTTTTTACGTGTTAGCACCTGAAAAGATCATCGGAAGACGGCGGATTGATGATCTCTATCTTCTCTTCTTATCGGACCACTAATCAACTTCTCTAATCTTCTCGAACTGATTGGTGCATCCATCTTCCCTGTTCCTCCTGTCGTTTTCCTCGTTAATTTCTTACATCTCTCATATCAGTCTGAATTTAATTATTTATCAGTCGAAATATTAATAAATTTGTTGGAGTTGATATTGGGATAATGACATATTAGCCCACCATTTTGAATTCTTCGGACAGATCAGTTCCTCTTTTACTGTTTCGAATTTTTTCGAACAAAAATATTCTCGTTTCACCGAATTAGAAGTATTTTTTGGAAAAATTTTAAACATAAAAATTGTAGATCTCGTCGAGATCTACAACTTTCATGTTCAAAATTTTTCCAAAATATGCTTCTAGGTAGGTATTTTCGGAGTTCAAACTGTTTCAGCGATTTCAGGTCGAGTTGGTTACACTTCGGACCTCAAAAACACCTATTTCAAAGTATTTTTTGAAAAAAATGTTCAACATGAAAGTTAGAGATCTCGATGAACTCTACGTTCATGTTCAAATGTTTCCAAAAAAATGCTTCTATATAGATATTTTTGATAACTGTTAATAAGTATAGAGATATTTTTGTCCGAAAAAAATTTAAACAGAGTTTTAAGGGGCTGATTTGGTAGGTTTTTGAAATAGGGGGTTGATCTGGTACTTTTGAAACCTTGGGAGGCTGATATGGTATAAGCCCTTGGATATTTGTATTCCTCGTAGTTTTAGATGCAAGACGACACGCGTCTATTTTGACTGTTATTGATACGACATTATCAACATCCTCGGCATGCTTCGAGTTTGGAATTTACCGAAGCGCAGTATGGTACGGCATCTTAAACCTTGGTATTCATTATTGATCCATTTGTTTATTTGCAATTTGGTTTAAATAAAGCCTTTTTTTTTATATATTAATAACGTATTAGGGTAATTCAGGTGTGGACCAATGTGAGGTGTATTCCATGTGATTTAAAGCAGGACCAGCAGCTATAAATTGTTTAAATTTCACATTAAAAAATTAGAAAAATGAATAAAAAATTAAAATTTTGCCTTCTTGTGTATCATCACCGATCGCCGAGGTCAAGAAGTTGTAGGAGTACTCTTTAGCTTCATGGTTTTACTAATTCTGCGTGTCTTTGTATGTTCGGTGTACGTGTACGGGTATATCTCTCTTTTCAGTTATTTTATACGGAGATGTGTCTTTTCTCAAAAAAAAAAAAAAAAAAAAAAGGACATCGTCAAGTAAAGTTGTATTCTTTAGCGTTATCTTGCCGCACCGAACTCGCACAAATAAAGTATGCCCGGAAAGTTGGTGACTTTTCTCATCCATGAAAAAAATGGAAGTCCTTTTGTCATAGAATACGTATCACACGTATTTCTGAGCACCACTGATAGTTCTGATTGAATCAGAGCCGTCAAAAATAACTGAAAAATAACATTATTTTATTTAGAATTAGATAGCGGTAGGTCGGCGGATTTTGCCGTTATGTCTTCAAAATAAAATACATATGGAAGATAAGATATATTAGTCGAATGCGAATGTCAATTACCAAGTAATTAAAGGTTAACATGAATGTCGGTTAGCTTGGTATCCTAATCAGCATCCATGTTCTCTGTCTCCCAAATTTCATCCCAAACAACTTAAAATTTAACAATCCGCCAACGAACACAAAAGGTTATTAAAAGATAAAAAAGATTGTGCATCTAAATATAATCTCTAACTGGACTCTAAACTCTAATAATGATAATGAGAAGAAATCTTCGCCGTATATTTCAAATCATTATAATCTCGTTGCCATTAATGATTTTGGTTTCTTACAAGCTAGAACTTAGAAATTATTATAATGGCGTGTCTGAACTCAAAGTTGTTCACCAAAATCCTAAATTTTTGATCACATTATGATCCTTTCTCTGTTATTACTCGGCATCTTCGTCTAATAATAATCATCAATACTTAGAAAATGATAATTAAGATGGAGAAAAAGTGCAACCTAAATTTGGAAAAAAAAAGGTCATGGGACCTAATTCACATAAATGTGGCAGCAAAAGAAGTGCTTGTAAGCCAAAGCAACTTATCTTATCGGATTTTGTACCTATTTCTCGGCACTAAATATGATGAAAAATAAGACCGCTATCCCCCGCACATCCTTCCCTCCCAAAAAAAATAAAAATAATAATAATAATAAAAACAAAACAATAACGTCTAGTAATAAATTCCGTCAGAGCAGAAAAAGCTAACGCATGAATCAGCTTTGAAATTATTATGGTCGATGCATGCTCCTTTAGGACAGTCATTGGAGATACTCAACACTTACCTTCTTTATTATTATTATTTTTTTAAATTATGGAAAAAAATAATGTTCGTAACCGGCCCATTTTATATGATCATCGTAATATATAATTCTTTGGATGGCGCTCATTCAGATTCCACCATTTTACCTTTGCACCTGAGTCCAGATGATGGTCATATACCAGGATATAGATTGTAGGGCTGAGCATTCGGGTCAACACGATCCGAACCGACCCGAACCGAAATTCTTAAGGCCGACCCGAACCGAACACCTTCAGACCCGAACCGATCCGAATTTCATTTCAACCCGAACCGACTAAAATTCGGGTTGGTTCGGGTTGACCCGAATAACATCATAAATTACTTTTATTTTACACCAATTCGGATTCGGGTTGGTTCGAATCGACCCGAATAGTTGTAACATGAATATTTTATTTAAAATTAGCACATAAAAACTAACGAAAATTAATTAATACATGACTCGTGAGGATAATTCGGGTCCAACCCAAACCGACCCGAAATTTGACCACCGAACCCGAACCGAATTATATAGACCCAAACTATTAAAATGTCGATCCGAACAGAACCCGACCCGAATTGAACCCGAAATTTTGGCTTTGTTCAGATCAGTTCGGTTCGGTTTTTCGGGTGGATTCGGGTAATGCTCAGCCCTAATAGATTGTACACCCTGTCTAATATTTGGACTTTCCGTAAATATACCAATTGGCATGTATCCTACAAAATACATCCTCTCTCTCTCTCTCCTCTTCTCTCTCTCTCTCCTCTCTTATGATCGGTTTGTCCCATTTGAAAATAAAACGCTCCAATTTTTAAAGTAGTTTACCCACCTATTGCACATTATCCTTCATCCATCAGGCGATAGGTATGCATGTACAAACTAGGTCCACTTTGGTCCAATCAAAGGTTCAAACAAAAGGTGTAAGCCCACAATGCACATTTAAAATACCACTTGCCTATGTGCCCTCGCATGCAGTAACTCGGATTTTGAATATACTCATATATGCAGTGCCCAATAACTAACACATACACACACACACACGTTTGTTCTATTTGAAAACGAAACGCTCCAATTTTAAAATATGTTCAATAACTAGCACATTACTTTTCAGCCATCAGCCGAAAAAGATACTATAGTGTTATCTGAATAAGCCATGTCGACTCCTGTCCAATTAAAGGTTCAAACAAAAGGTGCTAGCCTACTGTGCACCTTTAAAAAGCCATTTGTTTATGTGTCCTCGTAGTAACTCGGTCTCGGATGTACTCATATATACGATGCCCAATAATACATACTTATATGCCCAATAATACATACTTATATGCCCAATATATGCTCGACCCAAGAATAGCCTATTCTCAGCTAACATCTCAGCCGTTGATCTGCTTGATCTAACGGCTGAGATTTAATTTTAATACTTAATGGAATAACGATTCACGCCGTTAAGTATTAACCGGCGCCGTTAAGTGTTAAAATTAAATTTCAGCCGTTAGATCAAACAGATCAACGGCTGAGATGTTAGCTGAGAATAGGCTATTCTCAGGTCGAGCTGAGAATAGCCTCTCTCTCTCTCTCTCTCTCTCTCTCTCTCTCTCTCTCTCTCTCTATCTATATATATATATATATATATATATATAAGAGTCATAAAGACATAAAGACAGTGGTTTAGAGTGCACAATCATGATTTGAGTTGCATTAGAATACATTAAGTCATAAAGACAGTGAAAGTACATTCCATTAAGAAGAATAAATATCTAATTAGTGTTAATGATAGCTTAATCAGAATGCATGCATCTTCTAGCTCCTGCCTACACATCATCCTCATCCTAACCATTTTTTATCTAATTTCATATTTGGAATCTCTTCTTCTTTTTTCGTTTGTTTTGTAAACAATTTGCCGTTTGGCTAGTCACTATTCGTGCATTATATATATATATATATATATATATATAGTTGTTTGAAAATGTACAAATGGACAAAGAAAAATGCCAATAAAAAAAGAAAATAGGTAAAACAAGCACCGAATTTCATTTTTTTTTTTTTTTTTTGGTCTAATTTAGGCACTATATAGTGTTAATACATCATCATTCCATTATCTTATATAGGTACATTGTCATTGTGTATATGGGTTGTGTATGTGGTCGCTATATGGTACATTTCAAGGACATCGTTTTGGCATTGCATTACATTTTATTTATTTGCAATATTACATTACATTTTATTACACTTTTTAAGGTTGAGAATCAAGTCAAAATCATAATTTTTTGATAAAAAACAGGCTGGTCTGACTAGATCTGCAAGTGGTCCAATCTTGAACAATTGGTTGGTCGGTCCAAACTCGATAAACTTGACCAATCGCAACCATCACTTTGTTCTCCACACGGTTTCAACGAAACCCCATTCACCGCGTGTGATTCTGATATAATCATTCTTCAGGAGATTCTGATGGTCCTGATATAATCAGAATCATATCAACTTTATAGAGATACATACTACGCATATCCCGATGCATTGCGTAGGATCTGATTGAATCATGAGTATATATGGTTTTGATAAATAGCAGTTTGTATCAATATGAAAAATTAGATTTTTTTTTATGGGTATTAATGGTGGTCCTTGTAGGGGGGTCTTAATTGTTGATCCATCTAAATGCAGGTTGGTCTTAATTACAATCCACGTCAGATATGAATGCACAACATTATCTAAAATGAAATTCCAATATCAAATTTCGAAATTGGAGTGGAGCCCGTGAAAGCCCAGTTTGTTTGGGTCGTACAAAAACAGGCCTATGGGCCCTTTCTTTGGGCCTACCACAAATTGTAATGTCTTATATCTGGCCGTTCCCTCTAGGGCTCACCATAGTTTCATTCTTGCGGATTAAGCCCATTTTCTCCCATTTTGTCCTGATACAATCACAGATATTGCCACGGTCCACCATCTCACACGGTCTAAAATAATAGTTATATGCTATTGGTATTTATTTTTACTCGAATAAAATATGACGAATAAAATATAATATTTTAATAAAAAAATTAATAATTATATAAAATTATAACATATGAAAATATAAAAAGAAAATAATTTTTTGATATAAATATTTATATATATTACTAATATCCACACATCGTGCAGGTACAAAAGTTAATTTTGCACTAAAACTGTCAGATTCTACAAAAGAAAAAGAAAAAAAATAATTGCACGGTTTCTATTGATTTAAAAATCTAATGAAATATGTATTGGTAAATCTAAAAAGAAGAGAGAAACAAGACTAAATAAGCTAATTATTATTAAATCGACTTTATACTTGCAAACTATAAAAGAAAAAGTGTGCACTATATGACCTGTCCTCCACCCACACTCTTTCTTTTTTAAATTTCTTTTTCTCTTTTATTTTAATTTTTTTTTTTCAATTAAAATGTATGGTATCTTGTTGTCCCTATTCGATTATTCCCATGCATGGGATGATTTCACATCATCTAATCTTATTGCACCAAGAAGACAAGCACATGATGCCTCTCTTTGATTCAATTATCCCACCTTTCTCATCTAGTGGTTTAGGTTTACTTCCAAACAACAATCTTTTTTTTTTGTTATTATTAATTAATCATAATCCTTCATCATCTTATCTAATTTTTTGTTATTTTATTACCGGTATTGACTAAAAAGATTATTATCTTCAATGAAGACCTCAATGGTTATGGACTTTTATAATGTTTTGGAATGAGAAGATGTGATTTAGAGTTCATATGTTTTTTCCAATATGTTTTGTAGTTTGGGGTCCTGTATTCAGCCTCTAAGGCTGGTGATGTAAACATTGTTTGATGCTAAATATAAGTTCTTAATTACAATAAAAAAAAGAAAAGATTATTATAAAATTATTAAAGGCTTTTTGTCTATCGACTTCTTTTGACCGAGTCCTCAAATTTATTAACAAAAAAAAGTCATTTAATTATGTTGTGAAATTTTTCATGGAAAATCTTCTCCAAAATATTATTATTTATTGATTATTTGAGGTGGTCTAAGTTGGAATTGTCGTTGATATTCATAGCTCGATTCTAGAAAATTAGAGATGATAGGGAGCCAGACCTATTAATCTACCACACATGCAACCATGTTGATTTTTATGACTTAGCAACAAAGTCAACAAAGATTACTTTCAGCTCTCTGAACCGTCAATTGTAAAAATTATACTGATATATACTGACACGTATACTCTTTCACGTGAGACGTATCACTCTTCTAGTATTTTTCTAAAGGAGTCAGGTGAGAATTTTATATGAACTAGTTCGAGATGGGACCTGAAACTTTAAAAAAAAAAGATAACGACAATATTGGATTATTAGTAATATAAATTTAGAAAATCTTAAATCAATATCCCAAGTTTGTTTGATGATCTTGGAACTAGAAAATCTTAAATACGAATGACATTTCAACTTTTTCGGTTAATTAATAAAAAATGGAATTTAGATAAATAAATGAGTTAATAAAAGTAAAACTCTTAAATTCATTTTCTTGATAAAAATTCTATTCCGCAGATATTTTGTGGGCCCACAGTTAGTAGGATCCAATCCGGAAAGAAAATATTGGTCCACTAAACTCCAAAGCCCAAATAGCGGGCCCCAAAAGTCAAGTTAAATAATTAATTTTTAATTGATTAAATAGCGAAGTGAAACAGTCAAAGTCGTCTTGTCTTTTTGGTTCACCTTTCTGTGTGGCTTTTTAGCACACCTTTTCCTTCCATTTCCCACTTCGTTAATACATTGAGAGAGAGAGAGAGAGAGAGAGAGAGAGAGAGAGAGGAGCTATTAGGTTGTTATAGCTATAGATGTTTGTCCTTTGAAGAATCTACAAATCTTGTATTGGATTGGATATTGATGTTTTAGTTAGGAGGAGAAAAATTTTTTGTAAATTTTTCGTTCTTAATATCTTTTTTTTTTGAGGGATTGGAGCTGGGTGATAAGATGGAATGTATTTGTATATATGGGAGGTTATGAGATTGATGAGAGGAGATGGAGAGCAGGAGACAACATCCTCAACTTGTAAGTTCTGAAAAAAAATTTCCAACTTTTTACCATTAATTTTTGTTGGTGTTTTGGAATGTTTTTGGACTTTGCTTTTATGATATTAGCTTGAATTCATTAAGTCATTATGTATTTTGAATTTATACTTATGTTTAAGGTAGTGTCTTCAATTATGTTGCTCTAGCAGCAAATGGGCGGTGATGGGATTATGTAATATGAACAGAAAATGAAAATTCTGATCGGCAAGTTTGTATAATTCTTATTTGTAACACTTTCTGTTTATTCTTTATGTCTTATTTGCTTATTTTGTCAATTGATATGTGCTAAGCATGTCATTCTGATTTTTTGGCATTTTCGGATAGACAAATCATGCTATATATATATATATATATATATGGTGAAGAAAAGGTGTATTAATATCAATCATGTAAAACGAAATCAACTTAAAGATTATGTAGGTAGCAAATACTTTCTGAGAAAAATGTCGTTTTTATGTATAGTTTTCATGAAATGCTTTAACACCTACCTTTGCGTGAGATCCTTCTCAGGAACCTCTATGTTTTCATGAAGTAGTTGTTAATTAGAATAGGTACACTGGTATAAGTGCATGCCTAAACTGACATATATAATTTATTTATAACAAAAAAAAACCTGCGTCTCCTGGAATTCTGGATTTCATGCGTTTAAGATGCATTTATGTCACTATCACCAATTCTTCTCTGTGAAGAACTTCTGACTTCAATGGCTTGATCATGATATTTCTTTTATCCACTCGTCATGGACTTGATCGTGTTAATTCGTCTAAACTTGGTGTGTGATCATGTCGTTTCATTGTATTAGTTGGTGGATAAATAGGGAGAACAGGATTTGAGAAGTGTTTCTACTTCATACGAAATATTTAATAGCAACTACATAAGATTTTCTTGAATTATGCATCCCCCTCTCGTTTAATCCCTTTCTGTGTGATAGGTTCTCCTACCCAATTGTTTGTACAAACTTTTTATGCAATTTAAAATTCTGCTGGATCCATATCAGACTAAAGCATTAAACTTCAGTTCCATTTACTTACATTCCTCATTTAAATTAGTGCGTATAATATTCTTTCAAAAAAAGTACCTGATGCAATCTCAGCTCTTCTATAGTAGATAAGTTTTTGTCATGGTAGGAAGTTTTGACCTTTAAAGTTCTAGAGCTTTTTTATTTGAAAGACTAAGTTTTCCTCGCAATTTTTTGTACTGTGAGTCGGAATTTTCTTTTCCCTTTCCTATCACATCCGTAGAGTTGTGCTAGGTCTAATTAAAATTCTCTAGTTTAGATAAATAATTTTACATCTAACTTCATCTTCTAAGATAATATAATATTAATACGTGCTTGCTTCCATGATGATATTCTTTCTGGAAGTGACTCTGGCGTTCATCAGACGAATAACATGTCTTCTCCCACTTTGTGAAAAAAAATGAGGCGATTTAATTGCAAATAATGAAATTTTCAGGTGGATACTACAGCATGTTTCTGTAGGGCAGATGGAGGACTGAAGACTGTTTCTAGGAGCACAACGACGTACATTCCAGGATCAAGAATCTGCAGTCAGCCCAGAATCAAACCGTCTATCCATCCTGTAGGATCATCAAACTCGAAGCCATCACGTGGTAACAGAAACTGCAACCAGTATCCTCTTCTACCAGGCCTACCCGATGACCTGGCAATCGCCTGTTTAATCCGTGTTCCACGAGTTCAGCAGCGTAATCTACGATTAGTGTGCAAAAGGTGGTATAGACTACTTTCCGGGAACTACTTTTACACACTACGTAAAAATCATGGTCTCGCGGAGGAGTGGATATACATCATCAAAAGTGATAAGGACGGTAAGATATCGTGGGATGCGTTCGACCCCGCACACCAGCTCTGGAAACCTGTTCCCCCGGTACTTCTACGATCCTTATATGATACACATATTATGATGAGTAATGCTAGGGATCTTTAAAATGTCATCTTAAAGGAAACCTCATCTTCACATGTTTAAGAACATGGATCCCGCAACATATATAAACATGTGCTGTGGATTATTTTCGTATAATTTTAGAGAGTTTTCATGGGAGATGAAATTAGTAGCCTTTAGCACTTCTATTATGTGAGAGGAACACTTGATGTTGAAGTGTCCATCACTTTGTTATCGGAGTGATGCTTAAAAAATGAAGTAATAAAATTGATAATTACTTATTTCTTAATCTAGATATTAGTGAACCTTTACCTAAAGACTTCATCTTTGGAATGAATGAAATTTAAATCTTATTTGAATTGCTCTGTTTTTTATAGGTACCAGGAGAGTACTCAGAAGCCATTGGTTTTGGTAGTGCTGTTCTAAGCGGCTGCCATCTCTACTTGTTCGGTGGAAAAGATCCAGTGAGAGGATCGATGAGACGGGTAATCTTCTACAGCGCGAGAACCAACAGATGGCACCGCGCTCCTGATATGTTGAGGCGGCGACATTTCTTTGGTTCTTGCGTGATAAACAATTGCCTGTACGTTGCCGGTGGAGAGAGTGAGGGCGGCCGCCGTGCTCTAAAATCGGCAGAGGTTTACGATCCAAGTAAGAATAGGTGGTCAATTGTATCGGACATGTCTACACCGATGGTTCCATTTATCAACGTGGTATACGGCGGGAAGTGGTTTTTGAAAGGATTTGGACCTCACCGTCAAATCCTAAGCGAAGTTTATTTCCCCGAGACAGATAGTTGGTATCCGGTGTTTGACGGCATGGTTACTGGGTGGAGAAACCCGAGTGTTTGCTTGGACGGCAAGCTATATGCATTGGAATGTAAAGATGGGTGTAAAATCAGAGTATACGATGAGATGAATGATTCTTGGAGCAATCATATCGATAGCAGACAACACTTGGGCAGTTCTCGGGCTCTGGAGGCGGCGGGTCTTGTTCCTCTAAATGGAAAGATATGCGTTATACGTAACAATATGAGCATTTCTGTCGTCGATGTCTCGAAGTTTCGTAGTGGAACCGGCGGAGAACACCTCTGGGAAACCATTGCCGGGAAGGGACACGCGAAGAATTTCGTTACAAATCTTTGGTCTAATATTGCAGGGAGAAAACACCTCAAAAGTCAAATTCTTCACTGCCAAGTTCTTCAAGCTTAGTCAAGGGATTCTTTTTCTCTTTCAAAATTTGATCCTTGAGATGAAATAAGATGAAAATCTTCAATTTCAGTACTTTGTTATGCCTCAGCAGTACTTACACCGTGAAAATAATATGATAATAGGTTATTTACAGGAAAAATGTTGTAATTGGTCATGTCCTCTGCTATATTAGTGTGAATTCAAATCCTCTGCTTCAATTATAGTTATCTTATTGCTCTAACAAATTATATGCATATTATATTATTTATTTATTTTATATTTTAGTAATATATTAACTTTTATTAATCAAGAAGGGGTAGTGTTGTCACTTGTCAGGTAGAGGTTTTAATCCAAAGAGGGCAGAGATTTTTGGTTTTAGAAAAAAAGGGTATTAATCAACGATCTCTCATAGTTCTGAAATAACGTGAACCGTACATATTATATATATATATATATACAATTAATTATTAATAATTAAAATAATATATATTTTTAAATATATATTATATATATATATTTAAAATATATATTATTTTAATTTTATATATATATATATATATATATATATATTGGAGGGAGGGCGTGCACTGTAGCAACTCTCCCCTCCCACTTAAATATTATCGATGATATATATATATATATAATTATATATATATCATGCTCAACAAAATCCCCAATGAATAGCAGGGCACTCGAAATTCACTCGAATTTCCAATAATGAGACCCATCAACACTGGGCTGGGCCTAAACCGCAAATTAATACCGAAAAGATTACGCTGATGGTTGGCTTAAGCATGACAAGGTTAAGATATAATCCAACGGCCCATAATATACCATCCCCAAACCTGTCGGCGGAGAAATAGGCCCGTTCCGCTTCGTCACCTTCTCTCTCTCTCTCTCTCTCTCTTTCTCTCTCTCTCTCCTTTGATTTTGTGGCACAGCCAAAGCTAGGGTTTCGACAAAGCGAGCAATGGAGGAAATCACGGAGGGAGTGAACAATCTCACAGTCACCGGCGGGGATGTCCACAAGAAGAATCGCATCCAAGTCTCTAATACCAAGAAGCCTCTCTTCTTCTACGTCAATCTCGCCAAGGTTTTGCCATCATCTCTTTGGATTTGTTTTGAACAGTCTCTTATTGCTGTGAATGATTATTGGGTTACAGATTGGTTGCAGTTATGATTGTTTAGGGATCATATATGTTGGTGTGGATATCTCCGCTTGTAGTTCCAGCGTTTGGAACACTCACTTGTGAGCGATAGGTTCCTGTATAAAACCCCGTTGTCCCGTCAGGGTTGCACAGCACCTGGTGCTCTGCCATGACGTGGGTCTAAGGCTGGAGCAGGGAGGAAGTGCCGCCAGAGGTTGAATAATGAAAGCTGAATGTGATTGTGACATTGCCTAAATGCAACTGTCAGAGTTACTTGTTATCATGGGATTTATCATGTGATGATAATTTGCTTTTCTTTATGAGACAATTGGTAAAAAAATTGTCTTCAATAAGTTATATTGTACTGTTTACCGATTAAAATACTTTTCCATAGTTGGGTTACACGGTTTGAATGTTTCACTCTGATGTTTATTTGTTGGTTGTCTCTGCAGAGGTATATGCAGCAGCATAATGAAGTGGAGCTCTCTGCTCTTGGGATGGGTATGCTATTTCTTCGATTTATTTATTTTTTATTGCAAAGGTTTTATATAATAAAACTCATGTTTTGCAGATGGTTGTGTTATAGGGTTCATTATGTGAATAATTTTGATATATAGTATGGCCGAACTCACTTATTTCGTTAAAAATGAACTGTGTTCTTCGTAACATTTATGCTCAACTCTTATAGTGGCATGTTTTAGCCTTTGATTGCATTTACATATCTTCCATTGTGGAATGCGCATAAGTGATAAGAATGTTTGGTAATTTTATGTGCTTACTTCTCTGTAGTGAAATGCTCGTTCAATGTTTTTGTATATTTGATAAAAACTTGCTCCGTGGGGCATAGAGGGGTGAACCTCTGCGGCGCACTCGTTATAGTGCCTGGTGCGGGTTCAAATGCCAAACACGCTCCGCGAGTTGGCGGGTGTGCATGAGAGCCTGGATAAATACCGCCGAGAAAAAGGATGGTGCTGCGATCGGCCTATGTGCCCTGGGTTCGCCTGTGGGGCATAGACTAGAATGCAACTTTCTGAATTAATCATGGGTCTTGTATCTTGCAGCGATAGCAACTGTTGTTACCATAGCAGAGATCCTAAAGAACAACGGGCTCGCCGTCGAGAAGAGTAAGTTTCAATATCTATCTAAGAGCATATCGAACGATATATTCATAGCAGATCCTTGTTTTCCCACTTTAACTATGAATTTCTGTAACGATTCATTGAAATATTTTTATTAGAGATAACTACATCCACAGTGGACATGAGAGATGAAAACAGGGGGAGACCAATCCAGAAGGCAAAGGTAGGTGATCGTCACAATTAAGTAAATTCTGCACTTTTGATAGATTTTCCTTGTAAGCTAATTCAACAATTTTGCCAGATCGAGATAGTGTTGGGGAAGACGGAGAACTTCGATGAGTTGATGGCTGCTGCAGCGGAGGAGAGGAATGCGGCGGACGGAGAGGAACAGAGTTGAAAGTTTCTGCAAATCAATTATCTTCCGAGAGCTGTTGTTTACGTGTTCTAATGCATCCTTAAATGGATCTTTTCATCTTCGAACAAGAGCACCTATGCTTTGCTGTTCCTTCAAATTGTATCAGCAGATTTTGACGATATTTTTAATGAAGTTGCGATTTATTTATTTATACTGGCTTCATCTTTGAGATTTACCGCAAAAAAGCATATGTTCAAAATGAAATTATGTTCCATAATAATAGCAATTTTTTCAAAAATCAAATATATGTATCGCTCTTGCATGTGATCTCTTTTGCTCCTCGACCGTGTACAACACGAGATATGCGTTATTCAGTGTCTCGGGATGGGTATAAGGTGATGGAGAAGTAATAGAGGAGAAAGGAGGGAGAAGAGGAGCGGTAAAAACCATAATTCCAATGAAAAGGGCATTCTGTTCTTGCCCCAGCGTATTCAGAATGTACCAGAAATATTTCCAAAAAACATACAATAATAAAAAAAGGAGAAAGTATCTCAAAATAGGCGTGCTAATATATATGCGATGAAACTGCAACACTTTCGAAGTTAGATTAGTTGCATGATTCTTCTGATTTTCATATGGATCATAATAAGTATTTCAATCGATACTTTAGAAGTTAAATACCCAATAAAAAATCTTAAATGGAACTCTCACCTCTTTAACTTAGATTAGTTGCATGGGAAAAATAAAACCAAAATAAAGGTAAATAAAACAAAAAATAGATTCAAATACTGTTTTGTGACAAAACCAAATATTGGCTGCTACCAAGGATTTATGCAATCCAAAATTACAAAACAAAAAAAAAAGAAAGAAAAAAAAAAACTCATTGGACATCATCCTCTTTGTCAATCAGGATCTTCTTGCAAGCTTCATAGCACATAAATGAAATCCCTGCAGCAGGCACCAACTTCATGCAGCTGGGCCCCAATCCCTTGTAGAGTCCACCGATCCCTTCCTTCTCCAGTATACTGATAAGCGCATGAAGCATGTTCTTGTACACTTGTCTTCCGCCGATAGCTCCTACTTGCATGTGCTTGCGCGCTACCTCGAGCGGGAAGGTAGCGCTGCTGGAAATTGCACCGGCTGCCGATCCAATCAAAAGCGTCGGTAAATTTCCAATTTCCTCTTGCTTGAAGATCTTCCTGTATGCTTTCTTTAGAGAATCGTAAGCGTAGTAGTTGGTAGCGGCGTAAGGTATGACTCCGATCAGGCTCGGAGTCAGACCCCTGTACAGCTCTGCAGGGCCTTCTTCCCGTAAGATTTTCAAAAAACAGTCGAGAAGACTGTTGTAGACATCTCTCTGGTCAAAAAGATTCATCCAAAAGTCAATTTTATAAACTTATGATAGTGAAATTTGAATGTCATAATACAGAAACGCGAGAAACATAATGACCAGAAATATCTATCACCTGTATGGTTAGACGAGTCTTGACTAACTCTAGAGGATATGTACACAAAGTCGAGCTCACTCCAGCGCATGCTCCAGCTACCAGTGAGACAGGAAGGGGGATTTTCGGAGGTTCTCCAGCCTCAGCGGCTAAGGCTTTCTTGACCGTGTCAAAAGTGAATAGCTGTAGGCAGGAAATATATTTAATAAAAAAAAGCATGTTAAGAACATTAAAAAATGCAAGAAAATAGGCAAAACAAAAGCAACTTACCACTCAAAATAAAGGATAGACGTATAATAATTATACTATTTTATAATATAAGACTAATTTATATAATCCATTTCTCTAAATGTCTACAACCCAAAAAGCTCTAATTCATATAATCCATTTCTCTAAATGTCTACAACCCAAAACGCTCTATAGCGGAAGCACGATATCTACTCGTATTTATATGACCTTAACATACAAGAAAAAGAGCAATCACTCCTAAAGAAACGCTTGCAGAACGTCAGATAGCAACTACAACAGTTGGCAGTTTGGAAACCAAGTCGTAACACCACTTGCATACAGCTGGCTTACAAGCAGCATCCACGAACAGAAAAACAATGTGATCGTCAATCTGTCGACTTTCTAGCGGCTATCAAGTAACAAGGAGGATATTTTCAGCCTGCACATCGTTAAAATAAGAGTAGGGCAACTGGTTTTACATTAAAACATACCAAAGATAACTGAGGCAACAGTCAGACAGCCTAAGAACATCTCTTCTCAAGGAACCAAAAAGAGGCGGCATGTTTTTGACCCTAAACTTTCACAAAATGGAGCACCGTAACCGCGGTTACCCTGAACTTTAATAAAGGCCCTTGTTAACCTTGCCGTCAGCTTCTTTCATTGTGCATGTTGAGCAGCTGACGTAGTGTTACTTTGTCTGACGTGGCACGTAATACTTTTTGTAATCATTCTTTTATAGTTTTTCTGCCTGGTGGAGGACATAAATGTCTTTTACCATCTTTTTACAGTTCCACTTAATTTGTAAGTAAAATCTAATTTATACCTAAATTGTCAGGTGGTGGCGATCGTACCGGGTATTGGAAGGGGGAGGAGAAGTGAAACCGTTAGGAAGTTCGAAGAGAAGAAGAGATATGGTGGGACAAGGAGCTCATGTGTGATGTCTAAGATGTCGGTGCCAAAGAGGTCTCGAAGGACGGCGGTGAGGTTGGTGGATTCCTTGAGGCTCTGTAGAACATTGGCGGAGGTCACGTGTCGAGTGGGAAGAGGTGAGGTGCCAAATAATTCAGACAGTGGTCTTCGTCGACTGCGAGGCGACGAAATTTGGAGAAGACGGACAGTAGCAATCCTTGATCTCAATCCACTAGCATGATCTTTCTTCACCAATAACAACCCTTTATCTCCACCAGTAACAATCCTTGACCACGAGGTGGCGGAGGTGTGCTATTGACCAGCACCACGACCTTGTCTATTTAAAATTTGGTGAAGACTTAGCTATCGACCGTTTGTTATCGTTAAGTGCCAATTTCTTGCTTGTCGTTCTTTGGTTATATCCCCTCATTACTTTTCGTTTTGAGCATGCTTGGTTTTAAAATCTTGCTATGTTGTGCTTGTGTGCGCATGTGTTGGTTATTTAGGTCAAGGGTCCTACAAAAACAGCTTCCCGCGGGATGTGGCTGCGTGCATCTTACCTTCATAGCCTTGCTCAAGCGGAACTCATCACCGTGACGATATTGTTGTTGTTGCATCGACTGCTAGAACTCGGCCGAGCATAGGACATTTCATACCCAGGCTTCTATTACATTGTCATAGACAGATGCACGCACTCCTTTAAATAAATAATGGGAAAAACCATGTTCAAAACTAAATGTATGGTCTCATTCTTTAATAACTACTAAATTTATAAATATCAACAATTTAATTTGAAAAAAAAAAACTGCAAAAGGAAGCTGTTCAAAACTAAACCGTTTGATGCAACTGATCAGCTATGTAATCACAACAGTGTATATAATCGTAAGTTAGAGAGATTAGTTACTAGAAGCCTACATATGCATAAATTAGATAGGAATAAAAGATAACTACATTGGTATAACTAAAGCAACTAATAGATCATCATTCGATCATTAAGAAGAAGAGACAGCTTACCTCAATGGCCTTGCTGGGAGCAACACGGATGACATTAACAAAATTACCACGAAACAGACCCTTCCAACCATCGCTCTTCATAATCGTCTGGAATACTTCCGCGGTTGAACTCCCGCTACTACCGACCATCAAGTGTGTTCTAATGGTCTCTAGAGGAGCAACAGCTGTTCTAGATACCGCCCCGGCAATTGCACCACTAATTAATCTTCTAAATGAAGGATTCCCTATCCTAATTTTTAAAACACCCTTCTTCTTTCTCTTCTTCAAGGTAGACCCTTCTTCCTGAACTACGCCATTAGATTCAGCAACAGTCTCCGGAGGAATTCCAACGGCACGATACCCACACTCTGGAGACACATATTTCACATATAAGTCATTGCAAGAGGGCTTCAAATTGCTGTCAGCGGGACCCTTAGAATTCGATGATATTCCGAATCCTACCCCCATTTGTCCAACACTAGCGAACAACCCGCCGGGTGGGAAGTAACAGTCATGGAGGTTCCATGATGGTTTCAAGTCCAGGATTTGGAACAAGTTATCATTGTCCTTTTTCTCAATGGCTTGCAATCTTTTGTTCCCCATTGCATCTAATATCTAGTCTGAGAATGCACTTCACAAAACTGCAGGTATTAAACACTGTACATTAGAAAATCGGGTATTAGTGCTCTTGAGAAATCAAACTAACAATTAACATATGAGAGTATGAAAAGTGATAATTTTTAGGTTGAAAAAGGTAAAAAGCTAGAGCTTTTACAAGATGGATAGTTAAATTTTATTATTTTTAACTTATAAGAAGATAATTAAAAATATAGGTAATTAAAAGGGACAAAACTACCTCAAAATAATCCACAACAGACGTTGATGAACAACAAAAGCGATTTTCTCTCTTCTCTTCTCTCCTTCGTCTCTTGATTTTGGCCAATTTGACGATTAAGAGAGAGAGGGGCAGAGGGCGAGAGAGAGTTCTACAATCTCTTGTTGGTTTTTTTTTTAAACGAATATAGAAAAAAAGATGTCCTTTTGTGATTGGTAAGCTTGGTTTCGAGGGTGCTCCGGCCATGGCTTCCCTTAAATGACTATATTATCCTGATTAGATTCCTAATTTACAGATTTATTTAGTTTAAAAAGAGTGTTGTTGAAGGGTATATCGGGTAACGTAACAGATAACAGGCTTAATCGTTGGTTAAACTAATTATTTAGACAAAAAACTAAATTTAGATACAATACAGCATTAATATAAACAAGATAACCCATTTAAACTCTTTTTTTTTATTCGTTGAAACAAATTAACAAATCCAAAAAAGACGAGTTCTTCATCTGTAAAAACAAGAATCACGTATAATATTTAAATGCTACCTTTTTTGTCACACATTATAATACCAGAACAAAGTTTGACAACAAGGATGATTGATTAAAATAACCATTTTCTCAACAAAAATAAAATAATGATGATAAAAATTAGAATATGAGTAAAGTAATCACCTGGGGTCGAAGAATTTGGCCGCCATGACTCTTTTTAAGTGAAAATTGCATATTAGTTATTAAGTTAAACTTTTTTATAATTAATTTATAATTTTAAATTGTTTACAAATCAACTCCTCTTACAAGTTCATATAAAAAATATTATACTAGTATATTAGTTTATAACTTTTTATAACTAATACAGTTTACAATTTTGTGTTTAAAGTTTCAAAAAATAAGCAGATATTTCAAAAATTTAAATTCTTAATAGATTAAAATCATTTGTAAACTGGTAAATTTTCAAAATTCCAAATTTCAAAACATATATTTAAAAATAAAATAATTTAATTTAATTTAATTTATGGATAATTGCACCGAAATTCCTACATATTGTTTATACATCACTTAGATCCTCTCAATTTTTTTTTTTTTACATTTTAATTCTTTTGACACCTTTTAATACATTTACAACACCTTTTAATGTATTTTTAACACTTTCGGCACACATCCGACACTTTACACTTGACACATTTTAGTAAATTTTTGACACCCTCGTGTTAATTTTTAACACTCTACTGATAAAAAATAACACATCTTTTTGATAATTTTTAACACCTTGATAATTTTTGACACCCTACGTGGAAGGACCTAAGTGCAAATTTTTTACAAAAGAGGACTGCAGTGCAAGATAATTTCTTGTCTTGGACTGCAGTACAACTCTCCCTTTAATTTAATATAATTTATAATTTTTATATTTATTTTTTAAATATATATTTTAGAAGGTAAAAAGTAACCAGGCTGATAAGTAAACTCCCTATTTTTAAAAGCTTCACCTTTACGATGTTGTCATCATTCGGTTGGTGTCAGCAGTCACCACACACTTCCATCCTTGGCAGCACTATCTCCTCCTCCCCATCAGTCGCCGACGCCGTGGATGCCACCGCCTCTCTTCATTGGTAGCACCTCATCAACTCATGACTCATCAAATTCCAAAAAGGATTATAGCAACCACTTTTGACAAAATGACTTAGCACATGTGCAACATTTAAAAGATGCGAGCGTGTATGCGCCGCTCGCCAAAAATGCTCGAATCTTATATTAAGTGGTATTTTTCTACGTAAACCAAAAACCTATAAAGCAATATACACAGAAAATATAAGGCTTAATCCAGCCTCTCGAGATGGATGGTAGAGATCGACGAGGAGGAGGGACGGACATAACTAATGAAATCTCAAATCTCCATGGCTCTTCATAACTCTTCCCCATCAAACACCAACCCCAGCTAACTTTGTGCGACCTTCAAATAAAGCATAGTGAGAGTTAGATTTATATGGATGAATTACAGAGCATCGTGTCGTGCTCGACGAAGATAGGAATCTTACAAAAAGAACAGCTCCACGACGATACTCAATTCTTTCTGTTGGACGATTTCTTGAGGGGTTTCTTCTTGGCTTTCAATCTACTTAACGGCCGTTTTTTAGAAACATCCGGCGCTACTATTTAGAAAATATAGCTTGCCTTGTTAACATCAAGAATGTCATGTGAATTCCTGGACATCAGTTTGTTGAGGATTTTATCTGTATGCTGCTTCTCCTGTGCCCCCATTCCCTTTCCCTCTACAACAGGAAGGAACTGCAAGGAAAGAAAGAATTAAATAAGTGCACCATATCTATATCTATATATATATATATCCCGTATAAGGGGCAAACGAAAGCCATGAGCCTAGTGGCTGCGACAACAAGCACTTGTATGTGGTGGATGGAATTCGAATCCCGTGCTCATCAAACCAACCCTCCCTCCGCCAAAAAAAAAAAAAAAAAAAAGAAAAGGAAGAAAAAAAAGGTAAATAAATAAATAGATAAACAGAAATAAATCCCTGCCCATCAAAAAGAAAATCCAATACAAGGGAAATTGTCATGCTGGCGATGGTTTGCATCATACCTTCCTGTACTTCCCAGTATGCTTTACAGTTGCCGTAGCTGCCATCCCAGCTACATTCTCGAGCTCATGTTTACTCGCCTTCTTTGGCCTCTCTATGAGATCCAATTATACGCAATGAAGCAGCTGCAAGCTGCACATGGCTGCCAACAAATTTGATAATGGTAAACATTCTCCACAAGCATAAATTTTTACAAGTACATGCATAGAAAGAATATCAAGATAATTTGCACGCAGACTAGGACTATCAACAAACCTATGTTGTGTAAAATCAAACTAGATTATCTAGTCTAGCAACTCATTGCATCCCATTTACTAAAGTATACCGTAACCAGCACGCAATGCAAAGTAGCATATAGCCGTACGGAGTTTTCTCATATACTTGTTTGTTTACACGGAGAGATATCTGAACGAGGCATTTAGATCCATCTACCAAGAGTCAGCTATATTTTGTCCTCCGATACCACCTGCCTGTCAAGATTTCTTGGTTTCGCAATGTCCCGAAGTCCCGGGTAGTAACGACAGAGCAGGATGATGTATTCCAAGAATGGAAATGGGGTAAACCTCATAAATATAATAAAGTAGTGTCATTTGACTTTTAAAAAGTCTAAAAAATCTCTCGTTGTTCAAAAAGTTTAAAAAAATGCAATACTCGTGCAGAACAAAATTAAAAGCTCACAACCATTATTAATATTGCTATTGTATATGTCACAAGGTTCATGAAACCAAAAGTGAGATCCAAAAGTTTAGCATAATTTACAAGCAGAAAGGGAATTCATATCAACCACCATTCAATGCTGAAGCTAGACCGGAGTATCTGCATCCACTATGTGCTAGCAAGGCATGATGGCTATGGGTGGCAATTTTCCTGCACCAGTAATCCCCATAAGAACCTGCCCATGGGGACGGTTTTGTCCTGGGAGTGGGAGCAGGAAGAATTGTATCCAAAATATGGTGGACGGGGGCGGAACGGAGGGGAGAGGGATTCCCGCCCCTGCTGCATATGGGTTTCCATGTGAATTTACAAAGTACTACAGGGTTTTAAGGAGGATTAGAACTTAAAACCGCACATTTGACATCAAATTTTGTCAACCAATTAAACTAAAATGATCTTATAAGAAAACATACATTAATTAGCTAAATTTTCTGTATGTTACCCGGTGGATCAGTATTCTAAATTTCTAATGCTACCCCTAAAAAAATATTGCTTGTACGATACCTGCAGTCACAAATATAACAGAAGGCACATACTCAGATAGGAGGCAAAACTTCTTGCAGAATAACCACTTGAAAAATGCTTTTTATGATAAAATACCCCAATCACAACTTATTAATATTTTCTCCTTTCAACCCACTATTCATCATACAATTACCACATTTTCCAAAACGTCAAACATACTTAATCTCTCTATTCATCTATGTACACACATTTTTGAGATACCAAAATATCTTAATCTTCACCATTCATCCCGGTATGCCAAAATAAATGTATATCCTCTCCCTTCATCACCTTGCACCAATGAGAAACGTCAAAATACATTATCCCAACCTTCATCACTTTGCACCCAATCCGAGCACCGTAATAGATACAAGTTGATGGATGGTGGAACTTAACATGTTCCGGCATCCAGGTTGAGTGCAAGGTGATGAATGGTGGGGAAAGACTTATATTCTATGTCTCCGGATACATTAAGATGATGAATGATGAAATTTATGTTAGTTCAGCATCTCGGATTGGTGCAAGGTAATGAAAATACTTCCGATTCTCGTCACCTTGGGGTGGGTGGAAGGTGATGATTAATATATTTTGATATACTGGAATACGTATATGGTGATAAATAGTAAAGATACAAATACACTTGATGTATTGGGATAATTGCAAGTGAGTGATGGATATTGGGATTGAAAAGAATAAGAATATTAGTGACAGATAAAAGCTAGGATAAATTTTTTTAAAGAAGTATATGCATGTGCTTATTTTTGCATATGTTTTTACCCTCTAACGGTAGAAAGGGGCCACCTCAGCAGATTCTGTTAGGGTACCAAAGGCTGGTATCAAACGGACAACTTTGTTGTTAACTAAACGATGTTAACATATAGATCTAGAAATTTGGGCAGCAAACAGAAAATGTGGCTTCAATTGTTTCCTATCCACTTACCTCATCGTTTAGTTTATGAACTCCGTGCTTCTTAAAGGCCACCACTGATTCTATGAGTAGTTAACTGTATTAATTTTGAATAACCCAACGTCAACAAACCTTAGTGAATTAATATTCTCTAATCTAATAAAAATCAAATATATTGTACAAAAAATTTAAACTAAATAAAATCATGTGGGCTGGGGATGAGGGACATTAGTTCCCATATAATTTACTATATCTAAAATTTAATGAATATAGCAACATCACTACCAAATGAAAGGCAAAACTAACCTAAGCAGTGCACCAGCTTTAGCAGCTTTTTTAGATTCATCAGTCTATTATTTCTTGTTTCTCAACTCGTTGCTTCTTCTCCTGATGCCTTTTCTTGAAAGGATCCCCTCCAGGCTCTGCAATAGGAGCGTATTAGAGAATACACTAAGAAAAAAAACGACCAAATAGATTGTTCATCAGGAATCTACGGTTTTAAAATAGCTATCTAACAAATCAATAAAGTTGGAAAGATCATAAATTCTAAAACATAGGCATTAAGAAACCTGAAAAATATGCTGACTACCAGAATCACCACATGTATTTGCTAAGTTTTTAAACTATTATATTTGATTCACTGTTGGCTTAGGCAAGTAAACAAGAAGAAACTAGTTGTTCATTAGAATAGATACTGGAATAAAAAGAAAAGAAAGGGAAGAGAGAGAACCTGTTAGATGGGACAGAGTCGAAGCGGTGAGCAGAATCGAAGGCTACGAGATGCCCTAGATCCACGTCGAAGGTTGCCTTTGCCGGCTCCGCCTCCATCTCTCTCCAATTTCTTCTATTTAGTTCTTCCAATTCCCCTTTTCTTTTTTCTTGTTCTGCGTTTTCGCGCGGGGACGAATTAATTAGGGTTTTAGGGAGGAAGACGAAAACCAAGGAAAACAAGACCGACCCGTTCCGGTTCGTTTTGGTCTTCGAACCGGGGTAGCTTCATAAAAGAATTTACATTATTGATATATCTATATCTATATCTATATAATATATTAATTAATATATATATAATATATAAAATATTTAAGGGCGAGGGGGGAGTTGCTACAGTGCACCCCCCCTCCACCCCATATATATATATATATATAATTAAAATAATATATATATATTTTAATTAATAATAATTAACTGTATATATATATTATCTTAATTTTTTTTAAATATTTCATTTTTAAATAATTAAATATTTTTAAATTTAAAAAAAATTAATTTTTTTTTCACACGCATCGCGGGTGATGTTTCCGCTAGTACTAGTATTTATACTACTACTCTGCTAGAAGCTTTTCGCCTGTAATTATATCTCATATATAATTTTACAATATTGCATGTTCAAAATTATGAACGCCACCATAGTCTCAATTACCATTATTGGTATCAAAGCCATTATTTATTTATTTTTGAGATTAATGAGAAAAAATTTATATCTATAAGCACTTTATTCTTTATGACGTCATAACAGATAAATCCACTTACAACAATGACTCATATTCTAACAACCGAGAATTTCAAAATTTTGATTTAGATATTTTTGAAAATTTGTGTCACCGTGCATGAAATATAGA
Organism: Xerophyta viscosa; assembly: GCA_002076135.1. Taxonomy (NCBI): domain Eukaryota; kingdom Viridiplantae; phylum Streptophyta; class Magnoliopsida; order Pandanales; family Velloziaceae; genus Xerophyta; species Xerophyta viscosa. The sequence continues at coordinate 281,792 of MJHO01000186.1, read as the reverse complement.
GGAGATAATTCACATTTTTTATTGAAAGTATTTACGAGATTCGAATCTGAAACTTTCGTATGGTGCATGGTAACCCTACTACCACACCATGCATCCTTGATAATGCGTCGTGTACTTCATTTTGGAAAGCTTTCGTTCATAATAATTTTTATTTTGAGTTCCTTGAGGAATCGATCTTAAAAAATTTGGTAAAGCAATAACAAGTACATGAAGTTAGTAAAGAATCGTCGTATATACGCACGGTGACAATATTATGTATATATTGTAGAGACCGTCCAATACGCAATTATATTGATTTGTCTTAAGAAAAGTAACATAGTTATCTTATTTGCATGAATATTGGTTTGCAAAAAGTGAATATATTAAGAACAAAATTCATAATAATCTTTTTTTTTTTTTTGTCAAATAGGATGGAACAACGTCCTTTATACTCTTGGAAATTCTTGGTGGTTTTTAAATTTCCTTTTTTTTTTTTTTTTTGAATCAGCCTAGGATAACTTAGCTTTTCCAAGAAATATAAAAGCATGGATATCCAAAGATACCCTTGGTAAAATTCTGTTCATAATAATTTAGAAGTTTATGCATTAGATATAAATATGTGGGTGCCATACGAAATTCAACGATATATAATCTCAAAGAAAAAGGAAAAAACAAAGTCTTACTTCCTAACAATTGAGTAAATTTAAGCAGTAGATATAAATTCATCGGAATTTCGACTTCAAATCTGCCGATACATATTTTTGAATCACTTATAAAAACAAGCTGAATCATCTCAGCAAATTTCGATTATTTCATCAAATATCAGACACTTTGACGAGCTTCTTCCCGACGTTGTCACCTCTAAACAACCCGACGAAGGCAGAGGGGATCTGCTCGAGCCCGTCGGAGATGTCTTCCAGCACCTGCACTCTGCCATTTTTAAGGTGCTCACTAGTTTCAGACATAAAATCAGAGTACAGATGGGCATGGTCAAAGGCCAAGAATCCTCTGATGCTCAGCCTCTTGTAGATCACATCGATCATGTCCGGCGCTGCCCGCTTGCCGGAATCTGTGTACTCTGCTATCACGCCGCAGGCTGCAACTCTACCGAACGTATTCATATTCGATACTGCAGCTTCCAACATCTCCCCGCCAACATTATCGAAATATATATCGATCCCTTCAGGGAAAAACCTATAAAATGATTTTTTTTATATGAAAAAAAAGGATGAGTAAATTTTGATTTATTAAATATAAATTGCTTGTAATAAATTTATATATGCAGTACTGATCATGGATCGAAGGTTGCAGACCGTTTGAGAGCAGATTTCAGATCAGGTTCCTCTTTGTAGTTGAATGCATCATCAAATCCAAGCTTTTCTTTCAATAAATCTACCTGGAAAGAAAAAAGTAATTAGGAAACAAAATTATAGTACATTTTAGAACATCAGAAAGCAATACCACTTGTAGAGCGACAAATTTGAACCGCCGACCTCTCAGGTGGAGCCACATTTACTCTATTTGTGTTATATTTTTTTAAGGTGAGAAGTATCTAGTACGTACCTTCATGTATATCACGTATAGAGCTTATGAGTGAACGAGCCGAGCTTCTCATAAGTATATCGAGCTCACTTGTTTAAATTCGATTCAAGCTCGAATTTTGCTGAGTTTGAGGAAAGATTCAAACTCGATTAGTTTACGAGTCAAGCCTAAGCATTATGTTACTTGGTTCGTTGAGCTCGCGAGCTAAAATTAGCTTTTCTATTTTATTTAAGTATTTTTTTACTATAAAATTACTCAAAAGAGTTCAACCTCGGCTCAATTGTTTTTTTGAATCAAACCGAGTTCCAGCTCATTGAAGCTCTTCGAGAGATCAAATTTCAGGTAAAGCAATTGAGTCGAGGTTGAGCTAAGTGGCGTTCATATGAAACTCAGCTCGTTTTAGCTCCAGCAGTACTACAGAGCAGCATTTCTTTTTGGATCTATGAATACTGAGTTCAATTTTTATCAGATATTTCAATCGGAAACTGAACAAAAGGTAGTTCCTTCGTGCCAGAACTTGTTAGGATTCAAACTCCAATTTATCCTTCACGAGGGGCAGACTACGGTCGCCCCTTAGCATCCAGTCCCAAGAACCAACTAGGCAACGCTAGTTGGTAGTTAGAGCATCATTCTATCAAGGTCTAATTGGCTACGCATAAGAGAAATTTTTTTTTCTTCCATGTTCTAATTATCTAGGGTTGTCTACGTTACTAACATAGCATATAGATATACAAACTGACCTTTTTCTTGCTGCCGGCGCATCCGACAACGTAGCAGCCGGCGAGCTTTGCGAATTGGCCGACGAGGTTGCCGACGGATCCCGCAGCTGCAGACACAAACACCTTCTCCCCTTTCTTGGGTTTGCAAACATCGTAGAATCCAGCATATGCGGTTAGCCCACTCGTCCCTGTATCATCCAAAATCCTTCATATGCATTTCATCAAACATTTGTTCTGCTTTTAACCGAAGAACTTTTTAGAAATTTCTTGGAAAGTGGCTGCCGCGTGCAAGCGGTTAAAAAATTCCAATGAATCGGGTTTGAAGCCCAGCTCCCACAATCCTTTGTTTGAAATTTTAAAGAAAATAAAGTTTTTTACGAAATAAAAAATTGTTTCCAAAAGAAAGAAAAGAAAATAAACATTTTTATACCTATACCTATATCACAAATAATTTTTTCATAATATCTTTGAAGTTAGTCACAAAGTACATGAGTTCAGTTTTCTAATTAAATTTAGGATCAATAATTAAATATTTAGCTAAAATTCTTGACTAACTTCGGCAACGTTCTTCTCCTAAAGGTTTGAAGTGATAATAGAGATTCTAGAGAACCCAAAATTTGACCCAAAAATGGATGAAGCTCCGAATAAGCATCTTACCAAGTACACTGACATAGTAAGTAGGCAACAGTCCATCGTCAACGGTGATCTTGCTGAGCATCGTTCCGTCCGGCTTGACCACCGAGTAATCTTCCCAGCTCAGCCGCCCGGCGACTAAATCATCGGCCTTAAACTCCTCCCTCGCAGAAGCCACCACCTTTCCAACCCCAAAAGAATGAACTTTCTGCATGCCAATACCAAAAAGTATATAGTTTTGGATCGTTGCGTCAACTGAGACTGATGTAAGATCAATATGCGAGGAACTCACCGTGCCGGGATCAAGGCGGGTGGTTAACTCGTTAATCCTGTGAGAAGAGCTGTGATGCTTCATGCGGTTGAGATGGTAAGGATCCACCGAGACGTAGATGGTTCTAACGATGACAACGCCGGAGCCTGCTTCCGCTGCCAGCACTAGGGTTTCTCTGCAAACCTGTAGATCGGACTCCGACGGGCTGCCGTCGATGTTGTGCTTGATGGTGACATACCTGTTCTCAACCTCCATTCCTCTCCGCCTCGTCTTAGCCACTGTGAGGTTTAATCATCTAGATAAGAACCAATAAATGATGAGATAAGTTGCTTTCTGCAGGTCAGAAACGACGATAATTGGAAAATGCGCTGCAGCCCTTCTCTATTGACAAGCGTCAACTTCCTTATCGCCTTAATAAAAATCTCAACTTTGCATAAATTCAGCCTGTTTTAGCTTGCCTACATTAAAATAAAATTTTAAAAAAAAAACTTTTTCAGACTATTTTACTCCAAATTTTGAAATTCTAAGTGCAAAAGACACTTTTTTCATTTTGTGGGAGATTAAATCCAGTTGGATATATTACAAACGTATATTAACATTTTGTAACGTTAAATTTTGCGTTATTTGTGATCAATTCATCAATATAATATCTAAAACAATATTTCAGCATGGCAACTACTAGGGGATTTTATTTTTATTTATTCTTTTTGGGTGAAGAAAAGCAACAGAAATAAGGATTTTGTTGCCCTGCAAATGCATTATCCTTTTCCCAGAATTGAGTACTATAATTCACACATTTTAGGGTTATCCGAACTTTTCTTTTCTTTTATTTCTTCTTTTATTATTTATTAAAAACAACGTGCAATGCTAACCTTACATAATTTTGGTACCGTATGACGATTTGAGTAAGATATTATCCAAGTTATTTTCGTAATTTAATATCTAATGGCTATTAAAAAAAAACTTCATTTACCAATTTTTTTTAAAAAAATAGCTAAATATTAAAAAGACCAATTATACAAATAAAATTAAAATATAAACTAATTACGGTCGCTGTCAAACACAACCACACATTCATCTTCTGTCGAGTACATATTTTGAATCTGATAAAAACGAAAGCTTTGGTGAATCATCCACCGGCATCTCAGCAAATATCGATTATTTCATCAAATATCAGACACTTTGACGAGCTTCTTCCCGACGTTATCACCTCTAAACAACCCGACGAAGGCAGAGGGGATCTGCTCGAGCCCGTCGGAGATGTCTTCCAGCACCTGCACTCTGCCATTTTTAAGGTGCTCACTAGTTTCAGACATAAAATCAGCGTACAGATGGGCATGGTCAAAGGCCAAGAATCCTCTGATGCTCAGCCTCTTGTAGATCACCTCGACCATGTCCGGCGCCGCCCGCTTGCCGGAACCTGTGTACTCTGCCATCACGCCGCAGCCTGCAACTCTACCGAACGTATTCATATTCGACACCGCCAGCTTCTAACATCTCGCCGCCCTGTATTATCGAAATATATGTCGATCCCTTCAGGGAAAACACCTATAAAATGATTTTTTTTATATGAAAAAAAAGGATGAGTAAATTTTGATTTATTAAATATAAATTGCTTCTAATAAATTTATATATGCAGTACTGATCATGGATCGAAGATTGCAGACCTTTTGAGAGCAGATTTCAGATCAGGTTCATCTTTGTAGTTGAACGCATCATCAAATCCAAGCTTTTCTTTCAACAAATCTACCTGGAAAAAAAAAAGAAAAAAAAAGAAAAAACATTAGGAAATACCACTTGTGGAGCGACAAATTTGAACCACCGACCTGTTAGGTGGAGCCATATATACTCTATTTGTATAATATTTTTTAGGAGAGAAGTATACATAGGTTAGACGCCCATGCATATCACTTGTAGAGCTTATTAGTGAAAATAAGCCAAGCTGCTCACAAGTATTACGTGTTCGAACTCATCTAAGTTCGGCTTAAGTTCGAATTTTACTGAGTTCGAGAAAAAATTTAAACTTGATTAGTCTCTCTCCTAAGCATTAATGTTACTTGGGTCGTTAGGCTCGTCAGTCAAAACGAACTTTCCTTATTTATTTGAGTATCTTTTATTACAACATTACTCTGGCAACCTCAAACTCAACAATCCAGCTAAGCTTGAGTTAAGCTTAGCTCAATTGTTTTTCAAAATCAAGCTGAACTCAAGCTCATCCATTGATGCTTGAGCTCGAACTCAAGTTTGAGGTAAAACAATAAAGACGAGCTCGAGCTACATGGTGTTCGCTCGAACTCAGCTCGTTTTATCTCTATAGAGCTACAAATTTCGAGCTATCAATATTCTAGTTAGAGTCGCATTTTATTTGGGTATATGACTGCTGGTTCAGTTTCTATCCTACATTTTAACTAAAAACTGAGGGGAACGGTAGTTCCTCCCGACCAGTGCTTGTTGGAATTCGAAATTCGGACCTATCCGTTACGAGGGGCAGGCACGATCGTCTTCTAGCATCCAATCTCACTAACCAACTGAAAAAATATTGCTCGGTAATTAAAGCGGCATTCAATCTAGGTCTAATTGGTTACGCGTAGGAGATTTGTTTTTCTTCTAATTATCTAGGGCTGTCTACATTACTAGCAATAGCATAATAGATATAAATTGACCTTTTTCTTGCTGCCGGCGCATCCGACCACATAGCAGCCGGCGAGCTTTGCGAATTGGCCGACGAGGTTGCCGACGGATCCCGCAGCCTGCAGACACAAACACCTTCTCCCCTTTCTTGGGCTTGCAAACATCGTAGAATCCAGCATATGCGGTTAGCCCGCTCGCTCCTGTGTCATCCAAAATCATTCATATGCATTTCATCAAACATATGGCTGCTTTGAACCAAAGAACTTTATGGGGCCGTTGTTTTGAGTGAAAAGTAGGAAAATTAAAGAAAGCAGGCACAAGATAATAAAGTGAAATGTGAAAGAGAAGTGGTAAGAAAGTTGTAAGATGAAAACTAAAAAAAAAAAAAAAAAAAAAGAGGTAGAAAGTATTGAAAAAATGGTAAGAAAATATATTTGAATTTTCTTATTTATTTTGTAATCTAAAGTAGGAAGAATTTTTTTTTTTTAATTTATGTAAACATATTTTATTTATATATCAATATAGTAAGTCGAAAGTAGTTGATAAGCTTTATTTAAATTTTAATCTATAATTTATAAAATAATATTATTTTAATAATATTAAATTACTATTTTTATTATTAATAATTAAAAAATATTATTTAGTTTATTTAGCTGATATTAGTAATTTTATCTATTTATTATTTAGAAAATAATAATAAATCATTAAAATTGTTACAAAATTAAAATGTATAATGAAATAATATTTTTATTATTTATATTAGCTTGCTTATTTATTATTATTATTATGTTCTTTATTAAAAATTTTTTTTAAAATTTTTTTTTATATCTATAAATAAATTATAACTTCTGCTAGTTACAAAATAGTAATTTATTTATAATAAAATTTTAACATTTAATTTTTTTAGAAATAATAATTATTAATCATATACTAATTATGAATCTAATTTTTCTCCCACTCTCTAGTTTTTTATGAGAAAATAAAAAATAATAAAAATTATATAGAGAATAGATAATGAAAGAAATGTCAGTTTCTCACATTTTTACTTTTCTGTTTAAAACAAATAAGAAAACTGAATTTTTAACTTTATATTTTCAATTTTCTCATTTTGCCATTTTTCCACTTTTCTTTCTAAGTAGACAAATCTTTTATAAATATTCCTTGAAAAGTGGCTACTGTGCGAGCTGTTAAAACAACAAATATTATAACTACAAAAGAATCGGGTTCGAAGACCCATCCCCCACCCCCCCAACCCGCCACCCCCCCGCGCGCGAGACCCCACCACACCCCAACCCCAATTCCGCAATTGTTACTTTTTTGAAATTTTAAATAAAATAAATTTTTCATGAAATAAATAAATTTGTTTATAAGAAGAAAAGAAAAGAAAAATTTGTATACATATACTTATTACATAAATAAATTTTAAATTTTTTTCATAAGATCTTCGGAAGTTGGTCACAAAGTACATGGAGTTCAGTTTCTAAATTAAATTTCGGATCAAAGAAAAAAAAAAAAAATTAGCTAGATATTCTAGCTCCTAAGGTTTGAAGTGATAATAGAGATTCTAGAGAACCCAAAAGTTAACCCAAAAGTGGATGAAGATCCAAATTAAGAAGCACCTTACCAAGTGCACTGAGATAGTAAGTAGGCAACATCCCTTCGTCGACGGTGATCTTGTTCAGCGTCGTTCCCGGCTTAACCACCGAGTAATCTTCCCAGTTCAGCAGCCCGGCGACTAGATCCTCCGCCTTAAACTCCTCCCTCCCAGAAGCTACCACCTTTCCAACCCCAAAAGCATAAACTTTCTGCATCCCAATACCCAAAAAGTATATGAATTTTGAATCTGGTGTAAGATAATCATTCTATTCGATCGAGGAACCAAATTTGAATCGCTAGATCAACAGGCGACGAACTCACCATGCCGGGATCAAGACGGGTGGCGAACTCGCTCAGCGTGTGAGAACAGCTCTGATGCTTCATGCGGTGGAGCTGATAAGGATCGACGGAGACGTAGATGGTTCTGACGATTACATCGCCGGAGCCCGCTTCCGCTTCCAGCACTAGGTTTTCTCTGCAAACGTGTAGATCGGACTCCGACGGACTGCCGTCGATGTGGTGCTTGATGGTGACGTACCTGTTCTCAACCTCCATTTTTCTCTACCTCGTCTTAGCCACTGGATCGATGTCTAATCATGGTGCCGATTATAAATACTCATATGATCTGAATTTGGAACACCGTAAATGCCGATTCATAACAAGTAAAATTGATCAGTAGGGTATCTAAGGGGGTTCGATGCCGGCAGATGCTATCTATCTATCTTCCAAGCTGATGAGTTGGTGGTTTCTGCAGGTCAGATACGACAGATGCTATCCACCTTCCCTCTCGACAAGCATCAACTTCCTTATCGCCCTAATAAAAATCTCAACTTGCCAAAAATTTCTGCCTTTTTTTTGCTCGCCTTCTTTAAAATACATCTTTTTTTCAAAACTATTATACTCCTGTTCTTGGTGTTGGAGGTTCAATCCAGTCAGGTAAGTTGTTGCTTGCCTTCTTTAAAATGAAAATAATAATAATAAATAAATCTTTTTCAGACTATTTTACTCCTAATTTTGAAATTCTAAGTGCAAAATATATTTTTCTTTTGTGGGAGACTAAATCCTATTAGATATATTATGAACATTTTGTAACGTAAAATTTTACATTGGAACTTACATTTTTCTAGAAATAGTTCCCTGCCTTACTTTGGAATATTTTGTAGTTAAGTTATACGTTATTTGTGATTAATTCATCAATAATATGTAAAACCACATTTTTTGGAAGACTTTTATGTAATCAAGTGTAAAGAATTGTTCCTCAACAACCATGTTTAATAAATAAGTGTAAAGTGACGTTATTATTATTATTATTTTTTTAACATTATTTAGAAAAATCCTTCAACCTTGCCGCGCAAGGCCGGCTGAGCCACTCGATGCAATTTAACCCGTGCGAGCTGTCTTCTTCTGTACGGCCCATTAGCCCGTCTCGTGCTGGGCTAAGCCGATTGTCGTGTTACCGGCCTAAAAGGGTTACTACCATTTCAGAATGGCTACTAGTGGTTTTTTTTTTTTTTTTTTTTTTTTTTTTTTTTTTAAAGAAAACAAAAGAACTACACATTTTTCTTCTATTTTAAACAGCGTACAACAGTAACCCGCTCTTTTTGGACATATTCAGTTGTAAAATCTTATTTTGTGGACTTTTATTTGTGTATTTAAATTGATTTCATACCGATAATTCTATAAATGTAATATTTATTACGTTACATCTTATCATTCGAATATTCTGTTTAGATCAAAGTTATTATATTTTATAAATACAATATCACAAGATAATTCTTATTCTCGTGTTGTGGAGTTCATAGAGTTGATAAAAATTCCTGATAATAATCAAGAAGTTAGAGCGATATTTGGAGAAAAAGAAAATATACATATCATGTGTCTCTAAAGGCTTAAACCAAATAAAATTCATACAGCTTCACGTTTGTAAGCTAATTTTTAGGTAAATGATAGATCTGCCTGCTTTTTTGCCTCTTTGAGGCGCCTTACTAAACGTCACCACCTAAATTCAAATCTATATTGGATGAAACTTCTTGTAAAATTTTCTGAAATTAGTTTCTTCATGATCCCTCATTCATAAAGTCTATACTCAAATCCATATAGCGTCGGTCGGAACTGGACATGAGAATTTCACGCGAAATTGAGGTTCTTGCAAAAATTTATGCTCATATTATGAGTTCCACCACGATATTGTTAATAAAAAACATTATGTCAAAATAATTTGTAGCATTTGCATTTTAATGCACCTCATAACTTGAAATTGCATTGTCCCGATTCGAAATGGTCTTTTCAATTTTGAGAAATAACAAAATTCCTTTATCCTTTTTATCTAAATAGAAGGCCGATTAACTTGACAATGACAGTTTCGTCGTTTCTCACAGTTAAAGAGGACATAAAAGCACACCATTTGAATTAAGATAATACATTTTCATGATTTCGAATTATCGAATGATATAAAATACAAATATCCCCAATAATTTTATTCATTTATGTCTCTTCACAATTTCGCTTCGGTTCTCTTACTGCTGTGAATTCCCAAATTTGCATCAATTGCAGCCGGTAATATCTCATATTCCATTCTCTCTCTCTCTCACAAAAAAAAAAAAAAAAAAGGTCTCATATTCCAGCAGTCTCAGTACTCAGTTCACAAAAATCAATCACGTTTTGCTTAGCATACAGTTCAATTTGGGGCATCATATGACATGCAAAGAAATTGGGAGATAAAGCATTTTGGAACAAACAAGTACTGATCCGGTTGAAGCCCCGGACAGAATACCTGGAGAGGCCATGACAATGCACAACAAGTTTAAACATGTCTAAATACCGTAATTCGACGAAGTCCAGACCAATTCATTACCCTTAATACGAAATGGCCGGTTTCTCCATGGAAAACCACCATGAAACAAAATGTGTTGCTCGATTCGAGCTTCAAGATGATATGACATTGGCATCCTTCAGAGACCCAGCCATGAATTGGCGAACATCAACGACGTCAAGAGACCACGGTGGCACGGCTAATGCTAGGCAGAACGTGTTTGCTTCGTCACTTATCGGCACGGCACCATTAGCACACATGCTGAGAATGTAAGTTTACCGAAACTTGGCTCAGCTTTGTATTGAAAACCTTGCAAGAGAGGGAGGGGAAAAAGCTCTTTGACAATGCTAATTCCCATATGCCATGCTGAATAAGACTTATCAGCTTCTCTCTCCATTGCAACAATAATGCAGCATTATCATCAGACGCGTCAGATGAACATTCTATAGTATACATTCAAATGACAACAATGTCGGAGATTTTTAAAAATTTAAAAGCACTGCATGAGAGAAAGAGAGAGAGAGAGTTCTTGCATATGAAAGGAAAACAATATCATTGCAAACGTAAACATAAGCTCATCAAAGTATTGTTAAAGCAATGAAATCAAAGCCTTTAGGCTGATATAATACATCACAAGGAATTAGCCTGCAACGACTTCAAACAATTTCTTTCTTCCAAAGGGTTGAGACCATTTTCTTAAACAATAGCATGAGAAACATTACTCTCTTTCTCCAATAAAAGAAAGTGATGTACTCAACAATGGAAAAATTCATAACATGAATCCAGTAGAAAAGCAAATTGAAGGTCAAATATGCAACTTTTGTCTTTGAAAAAGCTAAAACACAGGCAGCTTCAGTAGATTCTAGTGTAAATCTATCAGATTGAAATGCATTTATATAAAATTCCGGTAATCAGCAACAAATCCGTCAATCACTGATCATCTAAGGGAAGCTTCATCAAAGGAGGCAAAGATGCTATATATCATATGATTCACAATGTTATGAAAGCCAATCAAAATTAAAACAGAATCTACAATTCGTAAGTCACAGCTGATACATAATTTCCATGTCAAACAATTCATATCATAGATCTCCCAGTCTAGAAATATCAATAGTTTCTTTCTTTTACTACGAAGAGGTACAGGTAAGTTGCAAGCTTTCCCTTTTTATTTCAGCAATAATCATTCATGATCACCGCCTACCGATATAAAATTCGAATTCAAATATGTGATTCAGAAAACAGTAACATGTCAAACTTTAAAATCATTGCATAGGATCGACAATACTGAGCATTATGATGCAATCAAGCAAATACTACAAACTAATAATTACCAAGTTCAAGGATTTTTATCCTGGAAATCCTTCATGAAAGCCACAAGCTTCTGCACTCCAGCAAGGGGCATAGCGTTATAAATGGACGCCCGCATTCCACCGACTGACCTATGCCCCTTGAGCTGAATCATACCTTCTTTCGCCGCGTCCTCAATGAACTGCTTCTCCAATTCCGACCGTCTAAGCGTGAAAGGCACATTCATCAACGATCTCACAGATTTCTCCACCGGGGAAAGATAGTACCCACCGCTCCCATCAATGGTGTCATACAAGATCTTTGCTTTCTCTATATTCCTTTTTTCCACTTCTCCAAGTCCTCCGAGGTCCAGTAAATATTCGAAGACTAATCCGCACATGTAAATCATGAAACACGGGGGGGTGTTGTAGAGGGATCTAGCATCAGCGTGAATTTTGTAGTCGAACATCACCGGAGTGATCGGCTGCGCGGATCCCATCAAATCCTTGCGAACGATCACGATCGTAACACCAGATGGTCCTACATTCTTCTGCGCCCCCGCGTAGATCAACCCGAATTTCGATACATCAACGGGTTTCGAGCAGAAATTCGACGACATATCAGCGATAAGGATCGTCTCCGGATCGGCAACCACCGGGTAGTCTTTGAACTCGACGCCGTGTATCGTCTCGTTCGCGCAAATATGAAGGTACCTCGCGTTCGACGACTGTTTGATCTCATCAGCGGAAGGGATCCGGGTGTACTTCTCGGACTTACCGGACCACGCGAGGTTAGTCTTACAGTATTTACCGGCTTCTTTGAAGGCTTTATCGCTCCAGGATCCAGTGACGATGTAGTCGGCGGTGTCGGTGGGCTGGCAGAGGTTTAACGGAGCGGCAGCGAACTGGGCTGTGGCGCCGCCTTGGAGGAACATGACGGCGTGAGAATCAGGGATGGAGAGGAGCTGACAGAGATCGGATTCAGCCTTCTTGATGACGGCGTCAAATTCTTTGCCGCGATGGGAAGCTTCCATGATACTCATGCCGCTGCCACGGTAATCAAAGAGCTCGGACTGCGCGCGTAGGAGGACCGGCTCCGGGAGGGTGGCGGGGCCAGGGGCAAAGTTGTAGACGTCGCGAAGGTACTGGTGGTTGTTCGTGGAGGTGATGGGCTCAGTGGATACAGCGGCGCAGGAGATGCGGGGGAATGAGGCGGCGGCGGAGCGAGGAGGTATGGAGACGGGTAGAGGGTTGTAGGTGGGCTTGAGGGAGGTGGTGCGGAGGCGGAGGACAGCGGAGTTAGGGCTGGCGGCAGCGGCGGCCATGGTGGTGGTTGCCGGCGGAAGAAAGGAGATCTGAGAGGTCGGCGAGGGAAACGATGAGACAGATCCGTGGGTTTCGGTGTATGGAATTTGTTGAATCAATTTATAGGAATGACGGTAAGCTGCATCCAACTCTAACTTTATCTCTAATGAGACGGGAAAAACTACTCACCGATAAATCACACATTAAACATATCTAATTAATCTTTATCATACTTTTGTCTCATATCTATATATTTATAATTTATATAGATTATTAAAATTATAACTTTATCTATTATAATATATGATTCTGTTATTATTATTTATGTTATGTGATTTATTGTGTATTTTTTTGGATGAATATAATAAAATTCATGGAAAACATGGTGTCCTGACTGTCCTCCTTGTCAATACAAGAGGTAGTTGGTACAATATATATATATATATATATATATATATATATATATATATATTGTATGGGAATTTTTGATAATAATGATAAATAACGGTGCACTTTTATAATACAACAGGTAGTTGGTAGAACATCAGATTCGTTGGTCATTGTGTTAGGAAGATGTCAATTTTTCAGCATCAAAATTTGCTTCACAAGCATCATCTGGTGGAGTGGTGGGGCCTCTACCAAATAAGTTTGCAGCCATCCTAATTTGACTTTCCGTCGGCTACGACTACCTCCGATCGCCGTCGTCTACGACGCTGTCTTGAAATCGGCTCTTGTGCGACACTTGATCCGCAAGACCGATGTAGCAAGCTCAGCCTTGCCCTGTAAAGTGTAGCTCATATATCTTAATGTCTGGATACTAAGTGTGCGGACGTAGACCACTAACTCTCGACCTTTATAAGACTCTTCATTGACCTTCTTAAGTGGCTTCTTGGTGAAGGGTATGGCGAACCTCAACACGAACCATCAGGGGTTGGACCATGCAACCAGGCTGTCCACCCTATACACGAATATTTGCTGGTTTTCTTGCGTCGACGGTGTAACTCCTGCTCTACTGATCAGACCTTGTGCTAGGGTTTGTCCACCTTTTGCAAATGAAGTCGTTTCACTTCCGGTTGATCTTGAAAAGCAATTGAATAGGATAAACACTAAAACTTCTCCCAAACATATGTGATATATACGCTTAAAAGAGTATATTTCTTTTATAAAAAAAAAAAAATTGATATGACAGTCCGGTGGTTAAAGACTTGTATCATAATAGCTATCTGGTACATAATGAATAAGACTTGTCCGGTGGTTAAATGTTAAAAAATTGTAGAATAGACGATGAGTTCAAATCTTAGTCACAATATATTATTTTATATAATAAGATAACTTATGTATTTTGTTTCCTCTTTTTATCTTATTATTATTATTATTATTATTTTTATTGATTCTATACCTTTTAATAGTTTTTGTAATAAGTATTATATATCAATGCTAAGAGCTTAGATTATAAAATAATTTATGGAATCCGCCGCTGCACTCAAACACCACGACCACCATAATTTAATTTTTATTTTCTTTACTTTTTATATTTATTAGAAAATATGTTAGCCGACTTCTTAGACCCATAACTTTATTTATGGAAATCATGGCGCAGCCATCCACTGCTTTGGATCTTATAATCTACTATATATAAATAAATTTATAAAATTGGATGATCAAATTTTATTATTTTACCTGATATTTTAAATAATTTTTTTGTGTGACATATAGTGTTTATATTAATTTATAAAAATTTATGAAGTCATTAAATTTATTTAAAAAATAAAAAGTTTAGTATTAAAAATAAATATTTTTTATTTTCATAAATAAAATTTATCTAGGTTTAAAAATTTTGCTTATATATATAAAACTGGATATCATAATTATATTACTTTACTTCGTAAATAATTTTTATGTATAGTATGTTTTATTTTTCCTTGCTCGAATAATATATAACGACTAAAATATAATATTTTAATAAAAAATAACTATTAATTTATATAAAGTTAGAATATAAAAATATAAGCAATTAAATTTTTTCGGGATTTATTTATATATATGACTATCATCCGTGTATCATACCAAGGCAAAATCAGTATTATGTTATTTGCAGAATCAATCCCTAAACAATAATTATTACCGGTAATTTAGAAGAAGTTTAGCTAAATTTTTTTTTTTTTTACATTGTATATTTAAATAATAAAGTTGAAAAATACAATAGAATATTTGTGTTATATATATATATATATATATATATATATATAACTGTACTATTAAAATGTTATGCCACATGGAATTTCAAATAATTTTTTATTTCTATATGGTATTTGCTCTTATTCTAAAAGAATCATGTGGCATTTGTATTAACGATGGAAATTTATAAAATTATATAACTTATTTAAAATATATAAAAATTTTAATATTAAAATAAATACTTAATAACAATTATAATTTATAAAATTAGTCTAAATGGATATACTATATTAATATAAAATTATATTATATTTTTATTTTTATTTTTATAAATAAAATTTTATTTATATATAAAAAATTTAATCATTTATATATATTAACCATTATTTTACTATCAAATTATATAAAATTATAATAAAAAATTAATAAAAAATAATTGTTAGTATTATTTTATATATAATTATATATGACTAATATGCGGACATCGAACGACTATAAAATTAGTTTAATTTTATTTTTGGACAATAAAAATAGGTTTTCTCCGAAGGTGGGCTCCTACAACCTCCTCATCCGCGATGACGTCTCCATCTCCTTCCTCACCTCCTTCGCCCACATCACATCCTCATCGCCATCTCATATTATTCTCTCTACTTCAGCTCATAAATAAAAAAAAAGTCAAAAAAAAGGGGAAAAAAAATACTATTTTGTCTCCACTGGGAGAGAAAAAATAAAAAATAAAAATATATAAAACAATGACTTAAAAATTATTATAACTACGCCATGTCAAATTAATTAACGCCACGTTGGCTAAGATGGAAGAAGCTTCAAGGAGTAAAATATAATTTTGCCTATTTTTTTTTTTTAAAAAAAAAAAAAAACCGTCGGGGCGTTACTAGCCGTGTTCAGATCGGAGTATTTGATTAAGATTTAAGGATCAGAGAGGACACTTGAATTATGATGATGCCTTGTGACATAAAAAGTATGGACAAGTTTTACAATACCTGCAGGAATAAGTTTACTGGTCCAGAAAATCAAATAGGCCCGGCCCATTTCAGGTTGCTATGAAGCTTTTTTTGTTTCAGATTATTTATTTATTTAAGCCTATTTGTGGGCCCTATAGCTCATATCATCCTTTTTTTTTTTTTTTAAATAACGAATCAATATTTTTCCCCTCTACACAATGAGGATATACTATGTAGAAGATAATAAACTCTTATCGGTAGAAGATAACGTCGATATCTATGCATACGCATTGGCCAAAATTTAATGGATTTAAAACGGATTTAAAACTATTTTGAAATCTGCTTTAAGGCCATAAAAATTTAGAGCTCTAAAATATATATTTAAAAATATTTTTTTAAAAACTTTTGAATATAAAATTATAGATATTATCAAATTATAATTTTATGTTAAAATTTTCCAAAATATTATCATAAAAAATACGTGATCATACTTAAAAATTTATCCACATGATCGTTCATATGGTAATTCCATACAAACATACGTGATCATACTTAAAAATTGAACTTCTTGCGTGACTTGTGAGATGCAGCAATGCTCTGTTAGTAGTAGGTGCAGGTTTTGGATTTTATTTTATTTTTTTGGGCCGTATACTCTGGTTTTGGATCTTGAGAACCCAAAGTTTTCAAAATGAATTTACTTTCCAGAAATGCAAAATTATTTTTTCGGTTTTTCTTAGAACAGGTTAAAAAAAAAAAAATCCATTACTACATATATATTTGCTAAATTATAGCAGCACCCATTACTACATATATATTGAGAAATCTATAATATCTCTTATTATTATATTAAAATTAAGATAGTAGTGTAACGTCTTAAAAAAAAAAGCTTAATTGACAGCCCTGCAGTTCTTTCTGATCTCACCGGCGGATCCGGTGAGGGGGCTGATGTTGCCCATTTTGATCATAGAGCACACGAAATTCGAGAAGAACACGCTGCTACTGTTGGCGAACGATTGCACCAGAGACTTCGTCGCCGCGACGCCTTCGCTGCTAGAGAAGAGGGCTTGGTCCGACGACAGCAGCCCCTTTCCGGCGATCAAGTTGGCGAAGTAGTGATTGTCGAACACGTCCGACGAGTTGCGGTCCAGCGGCGCCGTCACGTTCCCGTCCCCGTTCTGCGGGCACAGCGTCCGCAAATCTGTAGCAACGGTGGAGTCCAACGTCGGGTCGTCGGCGCCGGTGCCGGAGAAATTGAACAGACGGTTGCTGAATAACGCGCAGCGGGATCTACCGATTGTGTGACCACCTGTATTAATTGGAATATCATGCAAATAATTAAAGTTTACCATGCATGCAAATGATCATGCACATATGAACAAGTATTTATTATATATTTTATAAAATAGAAAACTAAAAATTGTTGGATGGTTGTGATGAATGTCATCTTCGCTCATATTTATACCAGATAGGGCTACGACATCGGTGCTGTTGAGTCCGACGTCGTTGAACTTTGACATTATCGTGTTGACGGAGTCGAGTGGAGATGGAAGTCCATTATTAGCCCCCGTCTGGTTCGCAACCAGCCCATCTCTCCTCCCAAGCAAAACTCTCCAAGTAGGTCCGCCACTCTGCAATTATATATATACTGATCCCATTAATTATTTAAAAATATATATGGCTTTATATTCGAAATAAAAGATTGTACCATTTTTCTTTTAATTTTCATAATAAATAAATTTAATTTTTTTTGTTAGATTAACAGTACTGAAACTATATATAGGAAAGAGACGATTTAGACCAGAAAAACTGAATCTCTAGCTGCAATGGCGAGGATATCAGCACACGACACCGTCCCGTTGCACTCGCTCTCGACCGCGGCCTTGATGGTGTCGACCACGTCGAATCCTCTAGCAGAGTTAATGTTCGGGAATGCGTTCTTCTCGCTATCGCTCCCATCGAGAAGAATCGATCCATCACAGCCCTGGACATATGTAAAAGACACAGACAATTCTCCCACTAAATATTGATAAAAGAAGGGAGTTGATGTGTGTTAGGATATGAAACGGTGGAGATTGAGGAGCGGTACAAACTATATATTATTCGTAAAATCTAATGTATAATAATATTGCTCGATCGGATTAAATTAAATTACATTTACGAAGCAGTCGTGGAAGTGCAGGCGAAGAAGAGAAGCACCCATGCGAATCTCGTTCTGCATTGCCTTGGTGACTTCGCGGCGAACGATCTTAGACAAGTTCGGGCAGCTGCTAAGATAGAAATTAGCACTCAACTGCGATCTAACACTCACAAAACTTAGCCCGAAAACTAACAATTTTATGACCGCTGCCATTGAACAATTCATCTTCTCTAAACACTCGATCTCTAGAGCTAGCTTGGGTGATCTGCTTCAACTATGGGGATATTTTGCATAATTTATAGGAAGAGGAGATGATAACTTAAGAGATTATTTAAGTGTCACTTTACTTAGGCTACGAGATAAGTGTTTTTTTTTTTGCATGACAAATAGCAAATGGGCGGCTCTAGTTGGAAGAAAGTAGACGCCGTCCCGCATTATGCACAGCTGCACGCTAATCGGTCGGGTTCTTTAATTTATATCCAACTGAACCCGCATACGTTCGTTACCAATATTGGTATTTGTTTTTCTTAGATAGCGAGGCGAAACTCCATCAACACCCTGAGAATTATTGTATTCATTAGAAAAGATAGAATTAATGTCGATGTGTTGGTGTCTATTTTCATAATCCGAACAAGCGATTAAGCATTAGATGTTGATGCAAAAGGGCCGGGTTCAACCCCCACAAATTTATCAATCTAGTTTTTTCTTTTTATTTAAAAAAAAAAGAAAAGAGATCAATGTGCACAATGAGAAGATAGAATGGATTATATATAGGTAAGTTGCAGAAGATGATGTCCAGTGTCAACTCATTTATATACTATAATGCTAGTGGAAAGAGCACAAATACATCTCCAATTCAACAAGCTCTATAAAAATAGAAAATCAATCCTTGTTCTCCAAGTGCTTCTTGCATTGGAGTCCAATTAAGTAGATTTTTTAACTATTTTGAAGTGAAAAGGTGATGCACTTTCCACAAAAAAAAGAAAAGAAAAAAGTAATTATATTAGGTTATGCCAAATAAAGACAAACTTCCATATATCCAAACAGTCATTAGTGGACTGTGGATATAAATATGCGTTAATCCCGTGGGCGAGCCAACCTCTTGATCTAATCAACATCGGACTGGACTTGGAAAATACTTGTGAAGACGATTCTGATAACTGTCCTCCGAGACAAGGTTTCTGGATTTATACACAACTATCAGCACGAGAGATAGCGAGATCACAGACCTAGTTCCGCACAACTACGAAGTAATTAATCTGAAAATCTTACATGTTTTTCTGTTAGGTAGCATGCATGCATAGGATCTGGAATCTACAATAGTAACTACAAGCGAGGAGGGACTGGTTTGGTCTATCGTTTCCCGGTACGTAAAAGGCACCGCAAGGATGAGCAGGAACATACTCCTGCATTTGGAAGGACTCAACACCAAATAGAACAGTTAGCCTTAGAACTATATATCTGACATCTAATGAGATCTATAAAGTAATATCTAAATTGATGTGGGCCTCTTATATAGTTACATAGCCATCATGTGTAAAAGTAACATCATTTTCATGCCAATCTTATTTTTTTCTTGCAATCAAGGAAATGTTATAAGTATTCATTTGGAAAAAGTGAATGGTTCAGATCGATCTTACTCCAAAATGACTTTCTTACTTTATGTCGACTCTGCTGGATCAAATTACTTTTGAACATATTCCTCAAGATGTGAATTAATTTATTTGCTCATAAACTAACATATCATCATTGTCCTATAAGTTTTAATCCTGCTCTTATCAATATACCTCTCTAAACTTTCCATATTATTTTCCAAAAAAGAAGTACCGTCTCAAATGCTACGGCAGCAAATTTTTCTTTTTTGTTTTGTTTTGTTTTGTTTTGTTTTGTTTTGAGAGTGCAAAGGCATTTAAGGTCAAAACGTCTATTATCAGCTGACCCTACTCCTTCAGTAGGATAGCATCCTACATTGACCGGTCTGGTAGCAGCTCTGCATCCCATCACACATGAGGGATTGTGCGTGTGCATATGCAAAGAGTTTCTCCGATACGGCAACGGAGAATCAAATTCGCCGATTGGGTTCATGAGCTCCTCTTGTCCTCCCAAGCCTACTCACCCCACTGCAGCAGAAATCTTGATCGCCGAAAAATTGGCCAAATCTGAGTAATTAAGTTGTTTATTTGTCATAAGGACTCCAAATTTATATGCACAGTGAAACTCTTTGGAAGTAGATAATTAATGCTATGCATAATTTTTGAGCCGGCTAGAATATTCACTTTCGTTTTATTTAATTTGCATGAACAAAATGACATTATTATTATTTTTTCATTTTTTTTTTCAATTTTAGTTTATCAGAGACCGCACCCAACTTACCAGAAAAAAAAAAAAGCAATTCTACATTTAGAGCTCAAATATAATTATCCTATGGTAGATTTTCAATATTTGTTGGAAAGATGTATAGAAAAGACTTTGGATGGACGCGTACAGAATAATTCCCATTTACACAGGAAGTTGATGAATTCTTCGTAGGAAATTTCGACGTACTTAGCCAATTGTGATGGTCAGCCATGCAAAGTCGTCATTAACGAACATCTTTTCATGCACGAGCAAGAGCGAACGACACTGCAGTGAAAGAAAGTGCAATACATTGGAGACCAATCAAAAATTTTCTTTGAAAAGTCAGCTTAATCCGCAGGCCTTAGCTGTTTTTGTATAATCTTTGACTTTGATAAAGTCCACGCTGCCTCGTGTAACACTATAGATACATGCATGCATCGTCCATGCTCCCATCATCTTAATTATAGTTCTTCCGATCAATATCAAAGCCCTCCGAGATAAAATTTAGAAGAAAGTAGTAGCTAGTTCGTATTAGGAAAATGATGCGTTGTTTGTTGGTGATCGTAGTAGCTCTCTTCTTCTTCTTCCATGGAAGCCAAGCTCAGCTGACCTCAGATTTTTACAGCAAGACTTGCCCTAATGCGGCCGCCATTGTTCGTAAAGTCGTCATGCAGGCTCACAGCTCCGACCAGAGAATCTACGCCAGCCTCCTCCGTCTCCATTTCCACGATTGTTTCGTCCAGGTGATCAAGATCACTTGACCAGCTAATTAATCATTTTTAATCACTTTACCGCTGTATAAAGATGCATGTATATAGAGATGATATTTAAGTTTGAAATTATATGTTTATTATAGGGGTGTGATGGTTCTCTTCTACTCGACGATAGCGTGGCCATACAGAGCGAAAAGAATGCTGTTCCAAACAGTGGATCAGTGCGTGGATTTCCCGTCGTAGATAACATCAAATCTGCGTTGGAGAAGGCTTGCCCCGGCGTCGTGTCCTGCGCAGACATCCTTGCTCTCGCCGCAGAAGCCTCTGTTCGACTCGTAAGCCTTCTAAATTACGCTACTGATCATCCAAAATTCAATAGCTAATAGTTATAATTCTCATAGACATTGCTAATTAATTAATTTTACAGGCAGGGGGACCTTCGTGGACAGTACCGCTAGGAAGAAGAGACAGCACAACTGCCAACTTGGCCGCCGCCAACAACCTCCCCAGCCCCTTCGACCCTCTCTCCGTCCTCCAGTCGAAATTTTCCGACGTCGGCCTCGGAGACACTGATCTGGTCGCACTTTCCGGTGTGTTTCTCATACAATATATTTATAAAACTTTGCTTAAAATCTTTTTATTTCTTATAACAAATTAGAAAATTAACATTTTGTTCTAATCCATTCAGGAGCTCATACATTTGGTAGAGCCCAGTGCAAGTTGTTCAGCAACCGGCTGTACAACTTCAGCGGCACCGGCAAGCCGGACCCGTCGCTCAGCACCGCCTACCAGGCGAAGCTCAGACAAAGCTGCCCGCAAGGCGGTGATGGGACGGCCCTGAACAATCTGGACCCGAGCACGGCCAACGCATTCGACAAGAACTACTTCACCAACCTTCTCAACAACCGCGGCCTGCTGCAGTCCGATCAAGAGCTTCTTTCCACCGTAGGCGCGTCCACCGCGTCTGCGGTGAAGAGTTTCGCCGGTAACCAAGCATCGTTCTTCAAAGCATTCGCCGCGGCCATGGTGAAGATGGGGAACATCAGCCCTCTAACCGGGAGCAATGGGGAGATCAGGAGCAGCTGCAGTAAGGTCAACGGCCGGAGTTAGCTATATATTTTGTAAATTTGTGGTGTTCTTTTCTTTTCAATTATATTTTGACATTCTTTAATTTTTTTAATTGTTGTGTGAAAGAAATAAGAAAAGCTGCAAAGCACGCATACAAAGTCAATAATTGTACATGTAATTGTATTTGTTTGTGATAAAATAATGATTTTAAGCATTTAATACAAATTATTATTGATAAATTCGCACAATGTGAGCATTTCATCCAAAAATCTTCCAAAGGGTGTTGAATCAGTCCTGTATGAGCAATTTTGATGTATGATGGATCTACTTTTAGGAGTTGCTATATATATACTTTGAAATGTATTTTTTTTTATAAAAAAAAATATAGAGGGAAAAATTGTAGAAATGTCAATCTAATGATTCTAATTGAATCCAAGATTTATGAGAAGATCATAATAGCCTACTAAAAATATATATACTAGCTATACTTAGTCTCTTATAGATGAAAGACATAATATGAAGTTTAAATAGAATAAGCTCCAAACTACTAGCAATTTGAGATCAGATCTTTTAAGAAAGATCGATGATCACGTGTTTGGCCTGAGTTACTGAAAAAATTAGATGTTATGCTGTCTTAAGACGAGATTTATGATAGCCATATCAAACAATTTGAAAATTTTATGAGTATTTTCGTTATTTTCTATCTAGGATTTAAAGTGACAAAGCTTAAATCTAGGAACACTCTTACGTAAATAATAGTTATAAAGGACTCTTTTTTTTTTTTTTTCGTGACCGCCGAGTTCGATTTTCTATATTTCGACTGGATATTGAGTATTAAACAGTAGACCCTCTCAATACCAGATGTCGTTAGGAATTCGAATCTACAACTGATCCTTCATAAAATATAAACTTTTGATCCTTTTCTAACATCCCGCTTTGCTTTGCTAACTAATCGGTAAAGATACTCTTTCGAAGTTGTAAAAATCCTATTCTTTTTAAAATAAATGTTATGTGCTACTGCGAAAGCCATCCACGTTTGAAGTTAGGGTAGTTATCCTTCGCCGAGGGCGCATCACACCGCTCTCTTTGAAGTTCAAAAAGTAAAAAACCAAATAAAACAATAATTCTCCTGGATCGTTTTCGTTTAATTTCTTCTTTTCGAAACCCCGCCATCGGCATGGCCGCGTCTTCCGCGAACTCCCCTTCTTCCTCCTCCGATCCCGTCGTCGCCCCTCCCCGTCCTACCACTATTCCCCCCCTGCGACCTAACCCTACTCCTCCTCCACCGGATCCCGCCACCGCCCCATCGCGCCTTATAAAGCCCTATCCACTCTTTCCCCAACCATCTCCCCCCGCTCCGCTTCTCGGCAGACCAATCACTCCACCTCCTCCTCCGCCGCCGCCGCAGCCGGCAAACTACCGTGGTTTGCTTCCGCCGCCGCCTCCGGCTGATAAGGCGCCTTCAATCGCCGGCGCTGCCGCTTATATTCGCGGCGCGATGGCTTTCTCCGCTGGCCCAGGCCCCAGACCTCCATTTACGTCCCCTGAGCAGATTTCCCGCCAATTTATCCCCGCCCGCTACTTCCGGCCCTCTGTGGCGGTGGCCTCGATGAAGAGTGCCGCGGCCAACACTGGCCCTCCAAAGGTATATCTCTCTTCTTGCCATCTCCGAAACGTATTTGATGTTGTGGAAGTTGTTTTGATTCATAGGTTGCTGGGGTTCAGGGAATTCCTTCTTCATCAGAAATTAACAACTACAAGGAGAGGTGGTTCTCACTTTCATAGTTCACTCTGTAATTTGTATAGATGATAAGCTGTGTCTAATTCTTGTTATTGTTAATGCAATGCAGAGATAGTGGTAGAGAAGATATTGCTGTTACGATCCATGGCCGCAAAGTAAGAACATTATTCCTGTTCTTGCTGAGTAGGTTTGGGAATTACTTAGGATCATTCAGTTAGAACGAGAATCATATATATTCGTATTTGTGGAACTATGGAACTTCGGATTTAGAGTATTATGTTTGGAGTCACTTATAAACTTGATAACATGAACTCATAATGATGCTAATGTTTACTTATGGTTGGTCTTGATTTTGGTTTTGAAGGTTAGGCTATCAGAAAATGGTCCAAACTCCTTATATGCACTGTGTAGATCCTGGGTACGGAGTGGCATGCCTCAAGAGAATCAGGTCATATCATGCTTCCTAGATGTTCATGCTACAGTTTCTTACATCGTATGCTTTATCTTCAGATATTCATGCTAACAGCTGTTCCATCAATACTGACATTATTCCATCGTAGACTAAACTATCCTGCAAAATAATCGGGACCTATGCTTCTTTTCTGATGTTCTATTTTGTGAGGTTAACCGATAAAATAAGTGGATACAGTTGGCTAATGCTTGTTTAACTGAATTTTATTGTAAATTTGTAATAGATCCTAAACCTTCATGTAAGAGGCGGCATGTGAAGAGAAGACCTGTTCATGCACCATTGAGAGGTTGGAGATGTTGGGTGTTATTAGAATTGAATAATACAGAAACAGTATAGGAATAATCAGCTCGTTGTATACCTCTAGGAGTCTACATAAAGGTTAGATTATTGTAATAGATCTTGAACTTGATTATAATGGCATACTTTTTGTAATGGCTCCACAATTCTTCACATGGTAGCAAAGCTGAGTTTATGGAACCATTGGGATGCCGTTAAAAGTCATTATGGGACCATTAGGATGCCGTTAAAAGTCATAAGTGTGTTATCGATGGAGGTTGAGGACAGGATGATAAAAGAAGATGGTCAGGGTTTTTATCGCATCTCTACCATTCTTTGCCTTCGCCATCTTTGAAACGGTTGTTGTTTTCATCGTTGTTGTTGTTGTTGTCACATTTTGCTTACTGTTGTATGCGGTGTTCCAACCTTCATTTTCCTTGCTGTTGGACTTTGCTGCTTTTTGTTGGGCATTTGCGGAGTTAGGTCCTTTAGCTATTTGGCCAATGAATTGGTTATTTAGTTGAATCGTTAGCCTCTTTTGTGTTTGGGATATTTGGTAATGGCTCTATAAGTCTTAAGAGATGTAACCCCTTTCAAGAGGGTTAGGGAAAGACCTAAGAAGAGTTGCGCAGAAACATGACTTTAGATAGAGCACGTTGCGAACGAGGATTCATATAGTCAACCCAACATATTGGGAATATGCTTTGTTTTTGTTGGCTTTACAAAGTGCAGTAATGATTTTGCAACTTGAAGTTAATTGTCAACTAATTGAATTCTGAGAATTTGCATATTAAGTGAATAAGGCTTAGTTGCATGCATATCCTGCTGCGGCTTTTAAAGTGCATGGCAGCATGCCAACCACTGCTGGAATGAAATGGTAAACTAGTAGGAAACATTTGACATCTTAGTGCACCAATACATTTATTGTGTTTAAATGATTGGAGTGGACTTTATGTGATATCAACCATCAAGATTATATTTACTGCATAGTGTCCTTCGACCTTAGGAATTTTGATATATTATTTATCATCTGTTAAATTGATCTAGAGTAATGGGAACAAAGGATAAATTTGTGCTGGCTTTTTTTTAATTTTATACATGTTATAGTATAGATATGATGTGTGTTTTCACAAACAGGTATTTGATTGTCAGCTTTGGAAATTCATAATAGCTGCACGTGAGGGCACCGATAATGAACCTATTGTAATTTACATTAACGGGTGAAAATAGTGACAAAAAACATAGAGTTTTTTTGCGCATTTTTTTTCATCAGATGTATTTGCGTCTGAGTTTGAAA
The DNA here is from genome assembly GCA_002076135.1 of Xerophyta viscosa. Classification (NCBI taxonomy): domain Eukaryota; kingdom Viridiplantae; phylum Streptophyta; class Magnoliopsida; order Pandanales; family Velloziaceae; genus Xerophyta; species Xerophyta viscosa. Next base: position 255,837 of record MJHO01000186.1, on the reverse strand, counting down.
ATAACCATTCAACTTAACCAATTATATTTTGCAGCCGGTTTTTGAGGACAGTGGAAGGCTTCTTCCACGACCTTTGCCTGAATCCTTTGTCCAAGCTCATTCATCTATAAAGATTGAAGATGATAGTGAAGATAATCAAGAAAGCCAGGTAGATAATGCGGGAGAGATATTTTTCAATCTGTTCATTTGCCTCAGATTATATTTATCTGGTATTTTACATTAAGTGGGCATTTATTGTTGACGCAATGTAAAAATAGAACAAAAATTTTGGCATGAAAGTCCTACAGTTAAACCACCTTTAAAGAGCAACTACATTTATATATTAAGTGTTTGTTTGCATACGCTTCTTTTGACGGTTTGAATTAAATGTTAGAGGAAATATGATCTTAGCTGTTCTTCATGGTAAATGTAAAAACCCTTGCGTGCTACATTAGTATGGTAAACTATAATGTTTAGATATGCCAGACGTTTTTTTTTTTTTTTTTAAAAAAAAATAAAAAATCTTTTTGAGCATGAATGTCACCAATATCACTTGAACCCACAATCTATCCTTGTGGAGGATGCTTTACCAGATTGGAGATGCATCGACCATCGCTTGCCTTACTCCGGTCATAATGATATCTTTGCTGCTTTTTACTCTGTGTAATTGTGGAATATGTATAAGCAGAATGGCATATCAGTTTCAAAAGATAGGTTTAAGTCAGCTTTCGATTTTCTGAAGTATATAGAATAGTAGCTTTAATTGAAGACGGACACCATGTGGCATGGATCCTTATGTAAATACAGATGTTTCAATTATAAGATCATCTCTACTATTTTGTGCTACCTATCTGATCTTTGTCATGTTACGTAATTCTTTTTTTTTTTCTTGGAAAAAGGAATTCCATTATATATGGCTATTTCATATTTGTTGCTCTAGCGATCAATAATCGGCACTATGGTATGTGATACAATGCAAGTTAAATAACTAATCTGCAAAAGGTTTCTTTGCAGTCTGGAAATTCTGTGGAACATTTATCCACACGCGAATTGTTGGAAGGGCACATCAAGCATGCAAAGAAAGTTCGGGCAAAGTAAGCATATTGTCCTTGAATTGTTTCTAAATAGTTATAATGTAGCCATCTTTCTCTATGCGATTCAAAATGGTGGGATATGCATCTTTGCCTAACACAGTGACATGCTTGTCTGAGTCATGGGTAGTGTTAGCTTTTGTTTTTATATTCTTGGTTTCATCTTTCTGGACCATTTGTCCATATTTATTATTCAAGGATGATGATAGGCATCTCCAAATATAAATTCTTACGCCATCTCTACTGTGATATTGGTATCATTCGTACTAACAATTAAAATCTTGATGAGATATGATGTTAACGCCTGGTGGGAACGAGTTTTGGTCACATTAGGGATGAAATTAGAGTTTATATTTAGAGATTTAGCATTTTGCTTTATCTATGCCGAAGCAGTTTACATGATGTCCAACTATAGCTGATAACACAGGAAGGGTTTTAAGAATCACTTATTCTGTGTCTGCAAGTATAAAACAAACAAACAAGTATCTCTTTTCCTACCAGTGGGGACGATTTGCATAAGGATCAGTCTACGCCATTGTAATACGTCGTTTAGAAATAAGATCAAGATGTAAAAAAGCTTGGCTGGTTTTAGGTTATTACATGATTGGGCCCACGGTTACTAGATTCTGTTTTACCTATTGATCCAATGTTCGTAGTTTTTGTACAGGGGTCTATGACCTGAATAAAGGTGGGTATAACATAGAGTCTAACACATAAGAATCGTGCGATATTTTAAATTTTGGATTTTTATGTTTTATGCTATCGGGAATAGTGGATCATGTTTCATACGTCACATGACTTGGGATGATCCACAGCTCATGCAACTACGATTAGACTTATTTGAACTCGTCCAGCAATGTCTCCTCTCTCTCTCTCTCTCTCTCTCTCCAATTTAATTGTGCCCGCTCGACCAAAATTATTACTGGTCTATGCAAATGGCGGTGTCACCTAAAAGATATTTGTTTTATTGTATGGCAGTTTGAGAAAGAAAAGGCTTCTGAGGATTGAGCGTTACAAGCAGAGGCTTGCGCTTCTCCTTCCACCGCCTGCTGAACTAGGCAGATATGATGCTGCACCTGGTAGCTGAATATGAGAACTGGCCGCCAATTGGTCTGTATAATGGCACAGATATACCCAAAACCAGCGACATGTGCCAGTGTAGACAATAAAAACAGAGATTTGTTTTAACCAATGATCTTATGCTGAGATGGACCTTCATGAGGACTTCGCTATCAATCGTGGCGGCAAAAAATCCGTGTTAGATAGTGATACTACTGTATAGAGGACATAGGGTTTGGATTTTATCATTGATTTATCCTTATATGATTTTAATTCTTGTTCTTTGTTAATTGTCGATGATCCGGTTCCGAGATGGTATTAACTTGGAATCGTTGTCTTTGTGCTCTTTGTATGAGATTGATTTACGATTGACATGCATGGCAGAAATTAACTTGGAAGTTGCTTCTTGGAAAGGTGAACATAAATCTGCATAGAGCAACAAGAAAGTGACCGTGATATGCAATATCTTTTTGTTTTTATAAACTAGTATCATCCTTTCTCGAACTGGAGAATCATCCACTCTCATCTCTATCAAACAAAAATTGTGTCTTGTCGAGAATTTTTATACTTGAATATTCGATTCGCATTGCTGATAAGAAGCTGCAAGTTTTATACTTGAATATCCAATATTAATTATTTATTAAAAGAAATATATCAGAGAAAGCAATGAAGAAAATCTTGACAAAAGAAAATATTTCTATTACATAAGAAATGATGAGATTACTTCTAAAACAGTTTGATTTAAAAAAAAAAATCAAGTGCAACAGCTGCTTATTATTTGAAACTTGTAGGTGTACTGAGATGTATGCTTTTGATTGATACAAGCAAAATGTGTTTCATTGCTTCATAAATATTTATCAAAACTCTATTTTAGAAATCAATTTGCTTCTGTCATATCAGAATACACCTCGCAAATTGACTTACTAAAACTGAACTTCACTAACAAATTTTGCTCAAAGCTACGAAAAGAAGGTAATCGTCGAAGTAAATAGAATATATATATATATATATATATAACACTTCTGGAGATCAATGGTGAAATCCAAATAACTGGTCATGAATGGTGGTCTGCTCCAGCTCTTGCATTTATAAGTGGTTGGAGGGCCTTCACAACAATTGTCATATTCGGTCGGAAATCAGCTTCATATTGAACACACAGAGCTGCAACCGCTGCTAACTGCATATTCGAATTTAAAATGCATCACGAATCGATATTAAGAAAATGATATCTTTCTTAGGATATGTAGTTTTAAAAACACATATTTTAAGAACATCTTGAGATTTAAGTGTAACCATTACAGGCTGCAATGCTAAACTTTAAATTTACATAGCAGAAATGTAACTGTAATTATATACTAATCCATATACTGCTATATTACTGCAAAGATAAACTGTAAATATCACATTCTTTTACACACAAAATCTTAGATAATGGAAAATTTGAAGTACCTTGGCAACAGCCTTGGGTGGATAATCACCATTGAGCTTTGGATCCACACATTGATTAACTTTGTCTTCGCTCAATCTTGGAGTTGCCTGCATTTCATTAAACAAGTATACATGGATTCGGAAGAAATATTACAAAAAGACGATGTGAAGTGAACCAATATGGCGTACCCACGTAACAAGACTCTGCTGTCCCTTCGGCATGGTATGATCTACCGGCTTTCTTCCCGTTAGAAGTTCGAGAAGAATGACTCCGAAGCTATATACATCACTTTTCTGAGTTAACTGCCCAGTCATAGCATATCTGAAATGATTGATATGTTTAGGTGAAATGAAGTAAAGATTATTTATACTAATCCTTATAATTCATATGAACCATACAAGACCGCTAACTAGGTTTTTGGACTACCTGTTATATAATTTATTTATTGAGAAATGATTTGTACATCTAATTTGAACTCTAATAAATGTATGATTCATTATAGCATTGTTTATAGTTGAACTAGCAAGATCAATGGTGAAACAAATATAAGAGTCTTACTCTGGAGCATGATATCCAAAAGTTCCTAGAACTCTGGTTGAATGGAGACGGGCAGCCATGTCAGGAGATTGGTTGGTCAAATTGAAATCTGCAATCTTTGAATTGTAATCGTCGAAAAGGAGAACATTGCTGGATCTAACATCCCTGTGGACAATAGGAGGTTGAACTTTTTCATGGAGGTATTCAAGACCTCTTGCAGCACCATACGCAATCTTAACTCGCTGATTCCAGGTCAATACTGGACCTGGTTCTGCATCTTGTTGTCCCTTCTTTCCTACATTCGCAAAATTTGGCTTTTTGATTTAATAATAAAATTATAATAGAATATTTAACATGTAATGTACAGAAACATTTGAAATTATTACCATGCAAGACATCGCGAAGAGAACCTTTTGTGGCGAATTGATATACCAATATCCTATTGTTTGCCTCTAAACAGTATCCCAACAATTCGGTGAAGTATTCATGTTTTAATCTCGACACTAACGATAGCTGCATTAAACACAATAAAACATGTTAAACTGCAATTATATATATATATATATATATATATGAAATTACAGAGGAAGCGAAAATTCGGTAAGTACCTGGGCAGCAAAATCAGAATCGGGTTCCTGTGATGCCGCAGGATCTAGTTTTTTAATGGCGGCAGGATCGCCAGTGCTCAGAGTGGCAAAGTAAACCTGGCCATAGGAGCCTTCTCCAACCAAAGATTTCTTGCTAAAATTATTTGTGAGCTTGTTAAGCTCTGCTAATGTTACGGCAGGTACTTCGATAGGCAACACCTTCGGCGGAGCAGTTTTTGCAGCATTACTAGTTTTCGATTCTCTTGTGTGACCTACAAAATAGCAGAAAAAGTACATCTTTAAAAGAAGCTAAAAGTCCCAAGTCATGAACAACATCCACAACCTTTAATCACATTTTATGACACATGAAGATAGTCAAGGAAGATAAAAATGACACTTTTAAAATGTTATTATGTCTGCCAACAGAAATTAAAGTACAAGTGATGCAGATAAAATGATATTTACTTTTTGAGTAAATGTAAAATGTTATTTACTGAAAAATGGAATCTGGTATGACAAACAAGAGAGTCCAATGTTCTAAAAATGGTCAATTATATCGGTATAAAATCTCAACTTTAGTCAGAAATTACTAGAAAAGTAAATTATATTGCACAACTTAATTTAAAATAATCTAACCTTACATGACTTGCTCCTTTAGAAGCAAATTATTCTAGATAAACTTGCATCAATCATAAAAAGCCTCCAAGAATTAACCTTCATATATATATATATATATATATATATATATATATATATAATATATATATATAATATTATAATATAATATATATTATATATATATATAAGAGAGAGAGAGAGAGAGAGAGAGAATTTACGAGGTGCGATGGGAGGAGCAACGGATTGGGTGGCCAGGTTACCATAATTCTCCTCCTCTTTGCCTCCGCAGCACCACATCATGAAGAAGCAACGCCCTAGAATCACAAATTCAGAAAAAAAGAATATTTTACAAATTCAAAATGAAGATGCTGATTGAGATTGGAGATACCAGAATCGGTTCGAGGGGAATGGTAAACGGCGATACCGATCCCCAAATAAGAGATAGTAATGTATCAAATATTTGATAAATGCAGTAAAGATTTTATTTTGAAGGATCAATGTTCGGATGGCGTGAAGATGGAGGAGAAAGAAATTGAGAGGGAAGAAAATAGTAAGGAGGAGAAGAGTCCATTTCGCTGGAAATGCGGATGCTGTGTGTGTGTGTGTATATATATATAATATATATATATATATATATATAAGAAAAAATAAAATAAAAAAAGAGGAATGAAATGCATGAGAATTTAGATAAGACAGACGTGAAACCACGTCGTCGACGTTCATTACGTGCTCCATTTTCATTCATTCATTTAATCATTTCCTTCAATTATTTGATTAACCAAATAATAATTGGCGTTAGGTTAGGATTTAATTTAGTTAATTTACATTCTTATATAAGCACCAATATAAAACATTCATTCTATTTAGCTACCTCCAATCATGTACGGTGAGATAGAACTCTTAATACGGGGTGCAACGGAATGGACGGACGAGATCAGCATTTAGCTACCTCCGATCATGTACTAGAAACTTGACGCGGGGTGCAACGTAATGGACGAGCAAGATCAGCTATTGCGATGTTCTTTTTTCACCCATTTTTAATTACTAACAAGAAAAAATTTTGCACTCTATTTTCATGCTAACATATATGTGATTTTAGTTATACTGAGTTATTTGGTTACTGAATCTGCACTTCAGGAAAGGGGTCGGGTCGGAATACCTATCCCGAAAACGTTCAAGCAATGAGATTGTTTTACTATCCCCATGACCTCGGGATGGGTATTTCATAGACTAGTTTAGGGATGGATCTGGCAGAATTTCAATCTTATTTCACAATCTCGTTTAGAGATACGTAGAATACAGGCACAAAATATAGATTGCTTGGTCGTTCTCCACCAAAGAGAAACTGATGGATCGAGGGCATAAATGTAGAAAAAAAAAATTAAAAACAAATTTCAAAAAAATCTTCATTAATCCAATAACCAAATGAGTAACTCAACTCAGTCTGCAAAGTGTCTGAATTTAGCCAGACTTAGCAAAGTAAACACAAGTTCTAATACAGAATGTCAGATATTTAAACATCTGAGCCTGAAAGAATGAACTCAGACCCACAAGAACTCTTAACTACATGCATTGTCTAGCTGACGTCCCTAGCCAGTATTAAAGAGACGGAGACGAGGGCGTCTATGTTTCAACTCAGTCGTAGCGTCCATCGTCTACTACATAGACACATTGATGCCTCCATTAACGCAGATACAAACTCTGATTCGCGAAGCAGCTGTAATTCCAGAACAAATATACGTATCAAATTTACAGAAACATCAATTAAACTGCTTGTCAAATGCTAATACAAATACACCATGCGGAATGAATATGCTGCGATGAAGAAATTATGGTTTTTCTGCATGCAGAAAACAATATGATAGGAAATCAAAACATGGAGAAGATTTCTGCTCTATGTATTCACTATTCATGCAAAGGGAAACACATATATGCTGCCGCCGCAGCCTCACTTTCGTGTATATATAGATATAGATTAGGTAGAGCGCAGATAAACATATAATTGAATTTGCACGTAAATGTGGAAGGGGATAGCAAAACTAATTTTAGAATGAAAACAATCATACATCAAACATTCAGAACTCCTTCTGTAGTTCGAATAAACATCATTACTGAGTAAAGCTCCTAACGATCATCAAAGAAAAAGTTGCACATGTTTCACCAATCAAAATCAATACCCCGAATAAGGCGAGTAGTGGCAAATGGAGAAAAACAAAAAATGACCCTCTAGTTGCTCAGCAGCCTTGCTCCAAGAAATAGTTGGTCCCTAATAGGGGTGTAAATGAGTCTAGCATCTATCTAGCGCGACTTGGGATTACGTGCGGGCCAAGCTAGTTTCTCAAAACCCACGGAGCCCAAGTAGAGTCCGGAATGATAAGGAAACCTGCATCTTTTCTATCTGAGATTAAATTAGTAATTCATACGTAGAGTTGAGCCCCAAATTATTAACTAAAGCATATAGTGGTTACCTAAAGATTGCATTGCCTTCTAGAAAGACCAAAAGCTCTTTACGACATAACAAACTCCCTAACTAGCAGTTTTCGAAAAGTTGCACGTGAGCTAAGGAATTGCTTTATTCTACAAAACTTGCTAACTTGCCACCTTCCAAAGCATTAAGGCAGCAAGCAAACAACATGCTCGCGCTAAAAACAAACATCGGCAACGGATATTTTCTCATGACTTCAAGAATGATAAAATCGTGCAGTACATTAACCAGTTCAAAATTTCAAATCTTGTATTCAAGATCAGATAACCACTTCTAAGGAAAAAAATACATCAAAGGGAAGTAGTTACTCGTTGCCAGAACCGTACAGCTAATAACAACCACCTTTTTTTCTAGTAACTAACTAGCGGAATTCAATGGTGTTTGTAGGTGATCACCATAATCAGAAGTGGTCAAATACATTCAATTGCAGTAGTGGTGGTACAGTGGCTGTCGGTTCTAGATGGTTCTAGAACACAGCAACTGTAAACAATAAAAAATGAGTCACTTGAATGACTAGATCAATATCATGAATTCATGATAATAAGAAAAGGCCCTAAGAACAATAAGAACTCAATCCAAGGCTACGCATCGCTTATAAAGATTGCAAAGTGATTCATATCCGATGTCTGTGCTGCAGAACCTCTTACTAATTTCTAACATGAAACTTGATCATTGCAGTCAACCTGTTGATCCGTAAATGTCAGACAAATGCAGTAAGTAGACAGATAATCATACATACAATCGAAAACCATTTCTACCTTAAAACTCCGCATGGACTTGACGTCTTTAGCTGGTCTTGGGGTCTGGCAAGGGGAAAAAGCTGTTAGCTCCGGCGGCACCACGCGGCGGCGCGAACCCTAGAAACTTCTGCAAGTTCGTCCTAATACTGATCGAGCAAAGGAAATAGAGAAACGCCATTGAACAGTCGGTAAAATCGGATCCCGAGATCCCGCGGTGGCTCATCTTCTTCACCAACGTGATCGGCTGGAAGGGAAGCTTCGCGACGGCACGTCCCTCGAAGAGCGAGTTGAGGAGGCCGAAGATGACGAAGAGCACGACGGCGACGACGGCGCCCGATTTGAACTTGGACAGCGAGAGATCGCGCGCGGATTCCTTCATCGAGATCTCGACGCGGTCGATTTTCTTAGATCGTGATGATGATGAAGACGGACGGCTGTGATCGTCGGAGGGGTTGGAGGAGGAACGCATGGATTCGAGTTTCTTAGCGGCTTTGTCGATGGAGGAGCGGAGGGATTTGTAGGAGGAGGTGCGGTAGATGAGTAGCCACGAAATGGCCTCGCAGAGGACGGCGGTGGCGGCGGAGATGCCCACAATCACCAGACTGTCGGCGTACCGGACACCCGAGAGAGCTGAAGCGCTCGACATGCCGGCGGCGGCGGCGGAGCTGAGAGGAGGAGAAGTCGCGTTGGGACGGAGAGGATCAGCGGGGAAGAGAAAAGCTGCTTTTGTTTTTGTTGTTGAAGATGCGTTGTACTTTTTTTAGTGTTGTCCAAATGTACCTTTGGTGTTATTGTTAATTACATTGTGTGCCTAAATTGGTCAAATTCTTTTATTTGGATAATTTAAAAAGAAAATATCAAATACATATATTTCTTTTTAAATATTATATATATATATATATACACACACACACACACTGAATGTACTCAACAAAGCGTCAAAAAAATAACATATTTAAAAGTTTACTCTTCTAACTATGGTCCAATTGGATGTCGTTAAAAAGTTATGTTCAGTAAAATAATTAGATTAATGTTGCCGAGAAATTTGAGCCTCTCTTAAGTCAGTAACAACATAGAATGGAGCCTAAATCTGTGTTCAAATCTCTCTTAGGTCAGTAAATTGAACCCCAACTTAACTCGTTTGGTAGATTAGACGAGATTGAGCATGATGTGTAGGTCCGAAGATAGAAGTTGGGGCAGAATGGCACAATACCATTAGACGACCACCTGAAATAAAGGAGAGAGTATCTACAAAAATCATGATAATAATATGATAAACTTAGCTAAGTTGGGCACCGCAGGAAATCCAGATTTGTGAATTTAAGGGTGCCACCGAAGAAGAAGTGGATTATTGTCTTAACCCTTCTACATATCCTGTGAATAACACTTGTGGTCCAAGAGCTAGCTCAGCTAGTTCTGAACAACAATTCTTCATGTTTGAATAGAGGAGACCTGAGCACCACCTCCTCAAAGTGCTCATAATACAGAATCATCATCAACATCAGATTCAGAAGAGGTTTATCAGCAGTGAGATGGAGGGGATAGTTCTCCATGCAAGGCGGATGATCTCCAAATCCATGATGACAAGCAAAACACAATTGAAGAGGAGCCCAGATGTAAAGGAGACTCCATGTTAAGGGAAGAACCTGAAATAAAGGGGCAGACTTCAGAAAATGGTGGATTCAGATCCAATATGCCCGTCGGTCAGCATCACTCCATGTTTGGTTTGATGATTCTGCTTGATTTTCTTTACCCTTATTTGGAGGTCATTTTTTATATATAAACTATAATGTAGGCTTATTCGATTTTGGAGCCAATATTTTCTTACAAAAAGTTCTGTATAACAGCAACAGAGTTGGAGTAAATCTCAGCATAATTTACACATCAACTTCAGGTCTAGGGGCGATCCCACCGATCTGTGGCTTCTGAAGTGAGGATTGTAATAAATCCAAGGACTAATAATGTTCTCTATAATAACATTAGTGAAGTATATGTCAGTCCGCATGGTTTATTTCGTTAATGACAAGACAGCAAGGTATAAATTAGGCTCATCAGTAAACTCTAAAATCTCAAACGAATGCTCTGTTGCTGCTTTCTCTAAAGCTGTCCTGCTAGGCAAGTCGGAGTTCACCACATCTGGATATAGTCGCCGATGATCTTGTTCAATAACCTCTCTTCCTTCGTCATAACTTATGACCACTCTCGCACCTGCAGAATTACCACAGATATCAATTAACTCAATTAAGATTTTCTTATTTGTTTATTGTTTTTTTTTAAGTTACTGAGGCAGAAATAAAACACGCTACTTAGAAGAGTCCATAACAAATAGAAATGTTTCAGGTACAACCAAATTAATCCGAAAATGTTTCCTAAAACAAGAAGAATACTTTAAAAAAAAAAAATTAAAGAATTCAAAAGGAAAACTACTCCTTAAAGTCAATCAAAGTTAAGCATTGGTGGTTACTCAAACAAACAAACAATACATGGAGATGTCTTCCTTTTTTTTTTAGCACCTACAAATTGTCGATAGACATCAAGCCCCTCCGTTAAAAAAAAAAAAGTTTTCCTCAAGGCGTATGTCTATTATGACGGTATTAAAGCCTTATAAGAAAAGTTTTCAAACTTTCTTTATGCGTTATAATCTTATCCGAAGCACAGCTGCTATATTACGTGCACCCAACCCATTAGTCCTACATTTAAAGGGTAAAAGACTAAATGCGGCAGCATTGCAAAACAATTTGGTAAAAGTTGGTGGGTGGAGTATTCAGTTGTAATCTTACAATAAACCCATTCAACATCAATTCACATCCAATGTCGAACTAGAATTTGTTTGGAATAACGATAATGTGCAAGCAAATTGACGGATGCCCACCGATGATCTAGATCCAAGCTTGCGTTCATTTATGAAATAATCAAGGGCAAGTTTAGGAAATATGAATGAATTTAACCATATACCATCTCTTTAACCTTATTCCACATTTACTTGCCCTTATTTATTAAATAACACAAGCTAAGAGATCTACAAACTGTTTCGAGCCAAAGGTGTCTTACAGGAAATCAATACTAAATTGCCTCTCTCATTCGATTTTCCTTATGCAACTTTGTGCGCAGGTACCTTAGTTGAACTAGCCTATCCTAACTCAACCTCTCATCCTCGAGCTGACTTTTCTTGGCCCCCCATACTCGTTACTAGTGTTAGGCTTTAAGTTCATCGTCTGGCGTCATTTCCTATTACGTTATCAGACTGGCAATATTACTTCGATACGATTATAATACTATTTAATTAATTTTATTGAAAAGCATAACTATTATTTTAACCTTCAGCATACCCGTATACAACTCAAACGATATGTGCAATCACAGGTACTCCAAATTAACTAAAACATACGTACAGAAAAACTCTTAACTAATAAGTTAATGCAGCATGAAATCATTCAAAAAGGCAGTAGCAAGCGAATAACCTTTCGCACAACGAGAGGCGCAAGTGCCGAGCAGCTGATCGACCGAAACACCCATCCCGGGGAAATAATAAGCAAACACCGCATCGAAATGCCCAAATCGCTCCGGCGCAGCATCGACACCGCCCTGCCAGCATCTAACAGCATCGTGTCTTTCCTTCACCAGCGCCAACGACATTAACGACTCATGAACTGCCACAACTAACCCCAGCCGGTTCGACTCGACCAATCGGTCTATAAAGTAAACCGAACCGAGGGAAACCAACACTTTTGAGTCCGAACCGACCCGAGCGGACTGGATGATCCGATCGATTTTCTCGGACCGGATAGGGTCCGTCGGGCTTCGGGGTTCGAGGAACGACCAATCGCGCTCGACGAGGTCGGCGACTTGGACCGTTCCCGGCGGTGGAGAAGATGATGCTGCCGCCGCCGGAGCTTTGGCGTTGGTTGTTGGTGTGGCTGCGAGAGGGATGCGTGAAATGGAGAATCTGGGCAAAGAACGGGGGGAGAAGATGGGGGCTAGGGTAGGGGTTTTCGCCGGGGAAGGGGGGACGACGACCACGGCGACCGGCGGCGCCAGGCGGAGGAGAGACATGGCGGATAGAAATGGATAGTGAGGTCAGCGGAAATTTTGAGGTTTTCGGGATGACGACAGGAGTGCCTAGTTTTAATAAAGCTTTCCGTCACACTTTGGTAAAGTTAAGCAGACAAAATTTGGCCTTAATTAAAAATCTTTTATAAAAACACCTCTAATATATATTTTGTAAAAGTTTTACTGATTAATATTTTTGTGCATCTAATATTTTAACTAGGAATATTTAAAAAATTATTTGAATACAAAAATTATAGAACCGAGCAAAGGAAGCACGTCGAGAGGAGCTGAGGAGGACCGAGCACTAGCACTTAGCAGGTGGGTCACGGCCCACGTGGGCAGCCGCCGGCAGTCGGCGCACCGTCAGTCGGCGCACCATCGGGCCTCGGCGGTCGGCGTCGATGTAGGAAATAGCAAATAGAAATTAGGGAGTGGAGTTGAGACCTTGGGGGACTCAGGTAGAGGCCGAGGGGGACTGCAGCGCTATGCGGGTTGAATCGGCAACTGCCGGGAGCGAATAAATAACTTTGTCAGTTCAGGTTACAGAAGAAGTGTTCTATAAACCTATAGGGGTTGCAGTGTCGATTCAATAGGTCTAGAAATGCTGATGATCCTCTCCAGGATTCTAAATTACTTTTTTTTTTTACATAATTAGTCTAACAAATTAAATTTTTTGCAGCTGTTTATCGTAAGTTCTTTTAATCTGGGCACATATTGGTTGGTGTATACTGTATCTATCTATAAATGATCTCCAAGTACCACGATCGATTAATTTTTCGGACTGAGTTATGTAATTGAATTAACAAGATCGTCGGAAAATATTTAGCATATATGTTTAATTATAAAACCATAAGGCGCCCTATCTAAAGAGTGCTCTTAACATTCACCCAACCACACCAACAATTTTATAATTAATTCAAAATGACATTTTCAAGGGACCTTCACGGTCTTGATATAATAAAAATTACACACAATACATCAAAATGTGTATTATATTTATTCCGATATCATTTGTGTGATTTTGATTGCATCAAGAGTCATGATAACACTGATTGTCCTCTCCAGGATCCAATAACAAGTTTCATCTGAGGGTCTGAGCGGATCCTTAGCCTGGCCGTGCTGAACGATCGGTGGTGGCTACGGTGCCTTAGCCTGGCCGTGCTGAACGATCTTTGCAAAAAGACACGGCCCGCCGGAGTTACCATCGAACAGGCCGACTTGCACCGGTGACTCGCCGAGGCCGGTCGCTACCGCTTTCATGATCTCCCGCATCTCCGCTTTGAACCTCTCCTTCCCAACAGCTTCTTCGCCGAACCTTGCGAACGCCGCCTCCCGCTCCGCTTCCCAGGCCGATGACGTCGGCGACAGCGGCTCCTCATCACATGTCCCTTCCGAAGCCGCGAGCAGGCCGGAGAAGCCCCGTACGAGCTCCGGCCGCGACAGCACTCCGTCGCCGTCGGAGTCGAGGATCTTAAAGAGGTCGTCGACGGCGAGGTTGAACGCGACCTCGTCTTCCACGAAGCCGTTGACCATCTTTCCGTCGATCAACGCCATCGTCGTCGCCGCTGCCATTGTTGATGAGAAGTGTTGCCTAGCCGTCGGGCTTTTTATAGGACGAACTTTCGCTTCTATTGTTAGGCAGTTATTTTCAGTTGGTTGTAGGCTAACGCCTAACGACCTCCCGAGGTCACTGCAGCAGCTGTGCAACCTCATCAGTCTGTGAGAACAGGAAACAGATTTCGTAACCAATAATAAATTGCCACATTCTTCTTTTCTACTTGAGTGCTACATGACATTTGGCCCTCCTATTTTTTCGTACCTTAGGATTGGTAAATCGTAAATTACCGATCCCGATTACTGATCCTAAGGCGCAAAAAAAGCAAATCAGATTATTTTTTGGGTCAAGTATTCGAATCCAATAACATTACTTTTTAAGTGTAGGGGTTGATATACAATTTGTCCAAATGTTTATTCATATTAGAAATTGAATTATCAAAATATTGGTGCAACATATGCGGGGAAACTAACAACTTGAAATAGTAAGAGGCGGCAACTTAATGGCGCATAGTATTATCCATATATCAGTTAATATGACCAAAATCTATTAACAAATACTTCCAAATATATATATATATATATATTCTATATTTTATTTAACAAATTTGTCCTTTATTTACCTACCTAACAATAAGTTATTACTGTTGAACATAAAGATAGCATGCTAAACACTTACTGTAGCATGTCGTACTAGTCCAAGGATGTGAAGAATCTCGATGCCGTCGATCATGCCCGGAGTGATTTGGTGTCGCCCTCCGGCTATCCATCCGTCCAATTTATGCATGGATGTACCATCGATGTTATCACATGTAGAGATAGTACTCCTCTCCTCTCAATATTTGTCGGTAAGTAGCTAGTTTGGACTCCAATATATTTTTGTACCGTCGTCGTAATATATAAGTCCATATGCGGCATTGATCAAGTCGTGTTCCACCAACGTACATAGAAGTTTCGGCCTTTCGATCAGAACATGCCTAAAGATTCATGTCACATTCCACATAGTACATTATGGATATATAATCTTCTACATTTTAATAAATGATGATTACATCCGAATCTGATATCTCTATTTTATTTTATGTTTCTCCCAAATCCAGTTAATTCCAAGGAATACGTACATATTCACCTTTACGAACACGTAGAAACTTATATTGAACTATTGCGTTATTTCGTATAATGCTAGTACATATATATGGACCTAGAAAAGTTTTAAGATTTACCCTTCGTATCCTAACACTTATCTCGAGAAGGTCATCTGAACTATCTCCACCGTACGTAGGAGGTACATGTGGGGCGACGGCGTGTACTGTTGCCGAGAACATAACATGTGCACTGACAAAGAACCCTAAGAACATATCCGTTTATTGAGTTTTTTCCAGTTTTTTTTTTTTTTCTTTATTTTTCCTTTTATGTTCCCCAACAACTGGCGAAGGTCCACACCCAAACAAAGTGTGTTGATATTATTAGATTCATATACGTACATATACATATATACATATATATTGGGGGGGGGAGAGAGAGAGAGAGAGAGAGAGAGAGAGAGAGAGAGAGAGAGAGAGAGAGAGAGAGAGAGAGAGAGAGCTTGTTATTCTATATCTCCTTCTGTAAATCTCTTATTATTTTGAGCTGTTGTGGAGAGCTTCTGCACCCTCTTTTATCTATTTCTTTTTTTTGTTAAAAAAAGAAAGAAGGAGGCCATGAGCGAGCGTGAAGCAAGAGATTTCATGGAAGTCGATAGCTTCTCTCAGCTTCCTTTTATCCGCTCCAACGCCGCTGCCACCCTTGACAAGTCACTGCCGCCGCCACCGGCTGCAAGCTCATCTTCTCCTGCTGCAAATTCCGGTATCCGCCTTTTCGGCATCCAATTTCCTCATACTCATCCGGATCCGCAGTGTCACAGAGAAACTTTAGAGCATTCCGCCGGAGCTACCGATACGGCGGAGGCCAGCTGTGACGTCGGCGGCGGAGAAGAGAGCAAAGGTAATGGCGCCGAAAGAAAGTTTGAGTGCAACTACTGCTGCCGCAATTTTCCGACGTCGCAAGCGCTTGGCGGCCATCAAAACGCGCATAAGCTCGAGCGCCAGCACGCTAAGCGAGCTCACCTCCACTACTCCTCCGCTGTCGCCGCCGCCGCCGCCGCCGCTAACGGACAAACTTATAGCAGCTTCCTTAATTACCAAAGTTCGGGAGTTGCTGCACCGTCCATTTCCGCCTCCCGTTTCCAGCCGCCGCCGAGGATATATGCCAGCAACCCTCTGCCGGGTTTCTGGAGGGTTCCAGTGGCTGCGACAGTGAACGGTGCAAGTACTGTCAGATTTGTTCACCCCCAATACCTGTCGCAGTTGCTAGTTTCTTACAGAGATGAGCAACAGCGTATCGGAGTTGGTAGCGTCGTCGGAGTCGACGGCAGGGGACTCGTCGGTGGCGAAATTTCTTCTTCGGCTGCGGTGACGAGCCGCCATGCTTTCGAACCTAAGGATAACGTGAGTTTGGACCTACACTTGTGACGATCACCATGCTACCAAAGTTTCATGATGGTTCTTCTTTTCTTCGTTCTTAAATTTTCATGTTCTTCTCTGGATGATGTTAATCAAATTTGCAAAAATAATGATAACAATTAGCTTTTAAAAGGTTTTTGTATAATTTTTTATTAATTAATTTACTCTGGATTATCTTATCTATCAAAGAACATGCAAATATGAATTTTAAAAATTAAAATGTTCGATTCATCATATATTTATTAAAAAAATTACTTTGATATTTTGGAAAATTAAGTTAGATTTGCATTGCACTTCATCATTCAGAAAGTACAGATAACCATTAGCATCTAATAGTAAGCATGTGAATATAATAATTAACAAAGCTGCACTATGTCCTTCTCTGTAAATTCCTCTCTTTTATTTTGATATAACCTGGTACTAGAAACAGATATTAATTTTTTTTTAATATTTATTCAACAAATTCTCATAAAAACAAAAAAGTCTTATTTTCCAGAAAGCCCTTATTTAAGTTATGCTCGTCACTAATTGCTGGAACTAATTACATGATTTTTTTTTTTTTTTTTTTTTTTTTTTTTTTTGTGTTTATCACTTTCGTTACAAAAGTAACATAATTTCGTGAAATGATAGAAAGATCTTCCCAGATATTTGCTTTTTTTTTTGGAGAAATGATTTTCTCAGGTTCATGTTACATAGATAAGAACGTACAGTTTCCTACATTTATTCGAAAAGAATGTTTTATAGCATGTCGATCGCAATAAAGCATATACCTGTAACAAACATCTCTTTATGCTGAAGGTGATCGCGGTCTGTCCCCTCATAAATGGTAGGTTATATGTTCAAATCCAGCAAGCATGAGTTGAGAATGACTACAGTACCGTTCGGTTTCAGATCGGGAGGTATGATAGAAATTGAACTCATCGATCACAAACCCAAATAAATAAATAAAAATAATCCTTTGTTCGCATAAATTGGAGATCGACATGCATAGGATTTTCAGCAAATTTAATTTTCTTAAATTACCTATATATAATGGGACCAAATTAAGGCATTTGGATCTACAAATTATCACAAGGACCACAATATGATGATGAACAATTGATGTCGACAACGACATCTTCAGAGACAACCAAAAACTTAAAAGGGACCCAAGTGATGGCGCCAATGCAGTCTCCTGGTTCTGAATGCCGGTGCAACTTTAGCGCGACATGTTCAACTTTCTCGAAATGAACGGTATTTAACGATCAACCATAATTAATCCAACTGCTACCGAAATCGGTCTCTCGCATAACATCATTCGCTTCCGTTAAAGGGGATAATTATAGATAAGTTCTTGCTCATGTACTGTCCTGATCTCTAATAAACTCCTGATATATAATTGCTAAACCAACTAGAAGCGCATATTTTAAAACAAAAAGAAAATTATTTTTTAAAAAAAGTAAACACGAAAAATAGATATTGTTGTGCTCTCCTTTTTTATTCAAAAATTTTTCAAAAAATATTACTAAATAAATATTTTAAGGCCTCAAAATCTTTTCTGATTTAAAAAATTGGAGTTTAAAAATATATATTTCAAAATATTTAAATGCAACATATTGAAATATATTTCTTCCAATCAATATTTTTTAAAAAAAAATATTTATACATATAAGTTTCGGTAGTAACTTCTTTGAAAAACTTTTAGAAATTAGAATTTTTTTTAAAGAGAAGTATAAAATTTCTAGTGATTTTGGGTAGCATCCTAAGAATCTTTGGAGAGAATATTTTCATGAAATGTCAAATCGTTTGCAAATTCCGATGGAGACATCATCGTACCAATTAACATCTTGCGTTCGTACCAATTTCATGAAATGCCAGATTTGTTCTATGAGATTTGCAAATCATCCTAAATATGATTATATACGCAAGAATTATCATATCAACGTATTTTTCTAAAAATTATATTGATATGATAGAGCATGCATATTATCATATTATTTTAGGTCAGATCATATTATATATTTTTCTAGGATCGATATGTACAGTTCTAGAAAATGAAAGCTCATTCGTCTAATAATTTTTGGGTTCAATTTGTAGTTCGTTATCGGCTTCTGATAATTTAATTCAGATACTGTTAAGTGCTTTTAATTTTCACCAGCCCTTCTTCAATGCTGGTCTTTAGGTTTCATATTCTAACTGTTGTTAACGTATAAGAGTTGTTTAGCAGGGGAAGAATGAGGCCGAAACCCGAAAAGAGAGTTACTTTACTACGACTAGGCCGAGAGATATGTCCGGCCCATACACGAAATTAGTGATCTGGCCCACCTATTCCAAACTTTATTGGCAAACCCGATCCCGGGCTTCAGAAAAGCCAGCATTTTAGCCCGTTTGAGCCCATTACGGCCCACTCAAGAGAAACCACCAGGTCTCCGATCGCGTTATCGCTTTCCCCGAGTTATTGGATAACCATTATTATATAGCCATTTATACGTAGACCTCCTTCTCCATCTCATCGATCAAATAATCTCACAATCCATGGAAGCGATCTTCTACTGCAGTCTACTACTGGGCTTCGCTGTCCTCGCTCTCCTGTCTAAGAACTTCTTCGTATACAAGAGGCGGCGCCACCTACCGCCGACCGGTGGGATCGCTCTTCCGGTGATCGGCCACCTCTACCTAGCGAAGCCGCCCCTTCACCAGACACTCGCCAAGCTCTCCGCCCGCCACGGACCAATTCTGCTTCTCCGCTTCGGATCTCGCCCCGTCGTCGTCGTCTCCTCCCCCGACCTTGCCGCGGAGTGCCTCACCGGTACCAACGACGTCGTCTTCGCCAACCGCCCTCCTCTCCTGTCCTGCAAGCATTTCGGGTATTGACCTTTAAGTTACTACGAAATAGCGTAATTATATAAAGAGAAGTTGCGGCTCCTTTTTCAAAAATATACAAATTAATTTTTAAAAAATAAAAAATATACCTATGCGATTATATATCCACGCCACTATATTAATTTTTTTTTTATTTTTAAAAACTAATTTATATAACTTCTAAAAATCCAAAAGCTGATATACATCTTCTCTGTTGGGCACATGAAAATATTTGTTCTACTGCTAACTGTCATCAGGTACAATGAGACCGCCCTAGTCGCCGCTTCTTATGGTCCCCACTATTGCAACCTCCGCCGTGTCGCTGTGCATGAGGTCTTGTCCTCTGCCCGTATCGACGAACTTTCCGACGTCCGCGCCGACGAGCTCCGCTACCAGCTCCGACGTCTGTACGAGGAATCTAACGATTGTAATTCCAGAGTGGACATGAGGTCATTATTCTTCGAGTTGACGATGAACACGACGATGCGGATGGTATCCGGGAAGAGCTTCTGCGGCGGAGGAGCGACAGCGGGAGCGAAGGAGAGCCAGAAATTCGTGAGGTGCATCCAGGATGCCTTCCACTTGAGCGGGGCGTCGAACTTGGAGGATTTCCTGCCATTGTTAAGGTGGGTGACCAAGCTCGATAGTAAGATGGCGACCGTGGCGCGTGAGGTGGATGCCTTATTCCAGGATATAGTAGATGAACACCGCCACAAGGTGATGGACTTGCCCGGCGACGGCGACTCAACCGGGAATAAATTATCAAAGGAAAGAAAGACCATGATTGATGTTCTGCTCGAGTTACAGCGGGGACAGCCGGATTACTACACCGACGAGATCATCAAAGGAATGATAACGGTATGATAACATCTTAATTTAGGCCGGGTTCGAGCTTCAGATCTATCAGTTCACTTCTGGAAAAAAAAAGGCTTAAATTGTTTTATAACTTTCTAACAAAAATTGTTTGTATTATGATAATATATATATATATTATATATAATATATATATATATATATAATATTATATATATATATATATATATGTATTGGCAGATCATTGTATTAGGGGGTACGGAGACCTCATCGGGGAGCATGGAATGGGCAATGGCGCAAGAAGGGAACAATCGCAGACTCTCTCTGATGATATTAGCGAGGTATCGGAGTCTCGGGAGAATCTCGATCTGCCACCACTAATCGATCTGTCCGACATGATATCTATTTCATCTTATCCTTCTCCAACCACCTCGGATTGTTCAGCAGTAACGCCATTGCCCATTCCATGCTCCCCGATGAGGTCTCCGTACCCCCTAATACAATGATCTGCCAATACATATATATATATATAATTATATATATATATATATTATATATATATATATTATTAATATCAATAATTACACAAGTAAGAAGAACCAATCAGATAACATCACAAAGTTTAACTGAACTGAACAATCCGAGGGTGTTGGAGAAGGCAAAGCATGAAATAGATATTCATGTCGGCCAAGATCGATTAGTGGTGGCAGATCGAGATCTCCCGAGACTCCGATACCTCGCTAATATCATCAGAGAGAGTCTGCGATTGTTCCCGCCGGGCCCCTTCTTGCTGCCGCACTTCTCGTCGGACGAGAGCGTGGTCGGAGGATTTGATATCCCTCGTGGAACGATGTTGCTGATCAATATCTATGCCATACAAAGGGACCCGAAGATATGGGAAAACCCGAACGAGTTCATGCCGGAGAGGTTCGAAGACGAGCTTCTTCTCGAGGAGTACAAGAACATCCCTTTCGGGATGGGGAGACGGAGATGTCCGGGAGAGATTTTGGGGAAGAGGATGCTGATGCTAACGCTTGCAAATTTGATCAGATGCTTCGAATGGAGAAGGATCGGAGAAGACGACGTTGACTTGGCCGAAGGAGAAGGACTTGCGTTGACCATGGCTAACCCTTTAATAGCCATGTGTAAACCGCGCCCTCGAATGATCAGCGTCCTCTCCCAACTCTAAACTTGTGAACACGTATATCCATCCAATCCATATTTGGGTGTTTATTTAATATTCTTATTATTATTATTTTGCTAAAAGAAAGTGTGCTCAGTTGAAGAACATTGTAGCAGAATGCTGCTGTCTCTGCTGCAAACATCTCCAACTCTTCTTCCCAACCTCAAAAATCTGAATCTCAACCTCCACAATGGAGTACTAGGATCTTAGTCTCTCTTTCTTCCTCCTCCCATCGGCTTCCGACGCTCCGTCGCCGCCGGCGAATTTCTCCACCATGCACCGCCGCTTAGCCGGAGGTGCTCTGCCGTATCGGCGTCGTTGCTGGAGCCGCTTATCTGGGCTGGCCGCCTCTGTCTTTTACGCCCTCCTTGGAGCTGGTCTCGCCAGTTCTCCCGCCAACCCCTTCGCCCCTCCCGGTAATCAATTACCCGTTGACCATTCGTTAAGCATCCCCAGTGAGATGATCAATCAAATTAAAACTGAAAATCCAGCCAAAGTTGCAACCCTAACATGATTCCAAAAAAAAAAAAAAAAAAAAAAAAAATCCAATCTGGGCATATAGAAATACATGATAATCTGGCTTCAAAAAGAACAACTGAACAAGCCTCACTTCACTGATGCATAAAGAACAGCAAACCCTTATTAGCCAAGTAGCCTGAGTCTGAAATGGCTCACCCTAGAAAACAGTAACATTTTTGCAGTAACCTTTCGGGTCGGGAAGCGGGAATTCAAATATACATTTTTGAGCTTCAGCTACTTACAAGAGCTTGTTGGCCGTGTCCGACTCCGAATAGATTAATCCATCTGCGAAAAACTCCAGAGGGAATTTGAAACAGTATGCTCAGGTGAAGGGATAGAAGTTTGAGAAAAGCAGACTTCCGAGAAGGATGTAAGCACCAAAGTAAACCCAGATTAGATAACTTGATCTTCTGCAAGCTTTTCCCCGTGAGACCAACACGTACGAAGCGTACCAGTAGATGGGAGGACTCGCTGACAAGAATCGGCTCGCAACCTGTTGATATCGTACACAAACAAATATTAGTGGGAGGGAAACACCTTCTAATCAATTCTGCCCAATTCCTTAATAAACTGTACATATGAACAAATGAAAAAAAAATAAATAAATAAATAAATTTTCATTTGAGTTCATTTTGCCATTACGCACATCGCAAGTAATTATGAAAACTGTAGCACTTTAAGCTTCAAAGGGGTCACAACATTATGACCGTCACGCGGGTATCTTACGAATAAGTTTTAACTATTTTCGTAAATCTTATTTAGTCATATACCACAAATTGTTCATGTATTAAATTTGGGATAAAAAATGCAGCTGCAAATATTTCCGTTGGATAACAATCATATTTGTACTGGACATACCATGGTGCATGAACTTTTTGTTGGCGGAGGGAAGTTTGGAAACAGGCATAGGCTGGATTTCCAACGGATGGAGAAACTCATATTACAACCCAAAAATGAGAGTAAAACCAACTATCATACATTAACACACTAAAGAAAGGAAAAGGAAAGAAAAGAAAATGCATCTCGGTTGTAACAAAAACTACAAAATCCGAATGGTGACATATACCGATACCATTGTTCTGTTCCGAGTTACTTTGAAGTATATTTCAGATTGGAAAAGAAACTTGTATCACAATGATATTACCAACAAATAGTGCAAGATTAGACGCACCGGACTAAATTGCGATCATAAAAGGAATACTTTAAGTGTATATAATGGAAGTAAAGGAAGTAAGGTCTCGAACCTGAACATGCATCACAAAAAATGCAGTGAACGTCAGGAAAGCTAGATGAATAACAAAAGGAAGAACCATGATTGAGTGATAGCCATCCGTTGTTTGACACGAAGCTTCACAGTTGGATTCGTTACCATGAGATTGATCGAACACCATCTTTCTACGTCTAAGCATCGAGTTTCCTAAAAGATAAACAACTAGTTAGTTAAAATGTTTTAACAGTCCTAAAATACACTTTTAAGTATCATAGTACTACCTTGTAGAAGCATAACAGATTAGTATTAAAATTAACACAAGGTTAAATAAAATCATTAGAAAAAGTATAAAAATTTTTCCTTTTCTAAGCAAAAATTGGACTACCTTCAGAATTCTTAATATTGTTGTCAAGACTAGTTTCCCCAGTTGATGTTCTAGCATTTCCACGTGTATGCGGTAAAGGGGCGTTATTATTCCCGTTAAATATGCTTCGTACAACTC
Source organism: Xerophyta viscosa (assembly GCA_002076135.1). NCBI lineage: Eukaryota > Viridiplantae > Streptophyta > Magnoliopsida > Pandanales > Velloziaceae > Xerophyta > Xerophyta viscosa. The sequence goes on along the minus strand of MJHO01000186.1, from coordinate 232,139 downwards.
GAGGAAACAAACACGCATAGTCAACAATGGCCCAGATTGCTAGAGACAACATTGGAGATGCCAAAAGAAAATTGGGCAACTGCTTCACTTGAAAATACTTCAGGAAACCAACACCCCTGACAAAGAGTAGGCAATTAGAATAACTGAAAAAAGTGTGGAGAATAAACGAAAACTTAAGACTAATATCTGTCAATATTAGGTAAAAAGGATATGCACAGTTAGTAATGCTTTACAAAATGAAAGAGTATGTTATCTAAAACAAACTGTTTTAAACGACAATTGAAGAGCAATTGCCCCCAACAAAAGCCTGAAGCATCGCCATTCCCATGAAAAACAATGACTAACGAATTCCATCAGCAGTTCAAAGGCAAAATGAACTACTTATAAGGAATTAAAATGGAATAACAATTAGATAACAGCCCTTGTGTTTTGAGAGTAAATTCAAAAGTAGTTGAACGTTTCACCACTAACCATGTGCCACCTGGAGAGGATGCAGTTCTGATTATGTTTTACCAACAGTTGAAAGGAAGCAAACTCAAGTTGTAATATTAAGCAGCATCATATAACCAGCTGTAAATTCGTATCTTACCTGAGTTTTGTACAAGCAAACATGGTCTACATGCACATCTAGATTGAGGGATAATTTATGATAAACAAAGAAAAAAAAAAGAGTGAGAAGAATGAGAAAGCTAGAATCCAGCTTTTAAGAATCATCTCCACAAAATGTCTTTCCTCAACAATTAGTTGATCCTACATCACAATATACGTTATCTATAACCAACATTAGTTGGCCTTTGCAGTATACACGATACCATACCAGTACCGCCAATACCGAATCATCAAATAGTGCCCATACTGCCAATACAGATTTCGATACACCAATTAGATATTGCCCATACCACCATATACTGTGAACATTGTCTGATAAACATCATAAACAATATAGCTGATACCGATTCGCATTCTGCTATTAAGAACCTTCATGCCAGCCACCATCAGATGGACCAGTTTAAGATTCAACTATCATATCAACCTAACACCCAATTCCCCTATATGTCGAGACCAATTAGATAGATTTGATGCAAGTTGAGCAACGCCAGCTAATAGAAAATTGGATAATAATCTACACATAGGAGGACACAACAATCGATTAACTTAAATTAAATTAGACAAGAGTGTTGATGGCATAAAAAGTAGTCCGCTCTCGAAATGCCAGGAGATTATTTTATCCATAACCATTTACTATGCGAGCTGACAAAGATAACTCTACTAACATGCTCCATTCCTAATGTCACACGTGATTACTTCGTACAATATGGGTACCCAAATGTTAAGAGCTTTAAAAATTGTCTCCGCAAAGTTCCGTGCATACACTTTCTCGACAACAGATGCACTAGCATAAACAATAAAAAACAAACTACTCTATTATCTATAACCCTAGTATGATGGAAAAAGAGGGAATTGGCAGATGAGGTAAAGATATTTGAATTACCAGTAATGACTTTGAATAAATCCATATATAAGAGGGATTTTCGCTTTGCACCACGGCCTCAATTCATCTACTGCGCTGTTTAGACAGATATTGTAGTAAGCATACAACTGGAAGGCGAGAAATGGGACAAATATACAAATCGAGCATGCTATTCCAGTAAGAACAGCCTTCAGTACCTACTTCATACATTATAGAAAAAAGAAAATTGTTAGCTTAAGAAAAAATTTCCTTAGGGTTTGAGTAAACCAACAATTACTTCTACAAAGCAAATCCATTTCTGACTTACATTAGTCGTTCTTTTTTGTACTATGGCATCATATGCTTGTAGCAAGGCGAGAAAACAGAAATAACCAGCATTGAGTGCCCCATTTGATCTAGCTGCACCAGAGAGAGCAAGTAGCACCACAGCTACACTACTATAACCAGAAAATAAGTAGTATTGCCCTCCAAACGAACACAAAGCATACAAACTCTCCGAATATCTGTCATATAAATGATCTCGTATTAATCTATCGATGTATAAATAAATGAAGCAAATTACCGATAATTCCCTCAAAAGTTTAACATTTAAAGAATCATTTGGTACTCTACTTCACATATGATGATAGTCTGACAAACTAACTAAGCAATTCACCACTCTGGATTCGATACAAGGAGGTAACTGTAACTGCATTTTGCCAATAAATTAATTTGAACTAGTTACTTAAGAATATGAATTTGCATACATTGATGAGTAAAATATTGATGCTGGATTGAAACAAAACAACATAGATGCTCTCAAAGCAGCACCCCGATCCTTCAAAATCAACAGCGAGAGCCTGTAGAATCAGAGAGATCACCCTGTTAAGTAGATATCCCGAGAGTGATGGTTAATCACAAAGTTGGGTAAAATCGAACTTGCCTGTAGAGATACACGGCGGCAACAACAAAGGCGAGATTGTTAAGCACATATCCCGAGATCACGATTGAAGATCTCCATCCTAGGGTGGGGACCAGCGGCGCCAAGATCGATCGAGCGAGGGTGCGAAGAATTACAGGGAGAAGCGGAAGGAAAGCGTAAGATTGCTCATACTCGTAGTCCCCACACTCAGCGATTCGAACGAAGTACACGCCGTCCCACACTACCCCTCGTTCCACCGCCGCTTCTGCCGCCACTGCCGTGCCTAAAGGTGGAATTATGGTATCTTTGCGGAGGCACGGCAGGTTGAGGCCCGCGGAGGTATCGTAAGGGTGGAGCAAGGAGCGCCATAAGAAGCTGAGCCCTAGCACGAGCAAGCGAGAGAACACGGCGGCGCGGAGGATGCGGCCGGTGTCGTCCGGCGATGCGGTAGTGAGATTTGGCAATGGCATCAATCAGTATCGGGAAACTAACGCCGTTACACCGAATCTTTTCTCGCGACGAACTTCATTTCCTGGATGCTGGATGGGCTGGGCTACCTTAGTCTTTGTTTTTTGTTTTTTTTTTTTTTTTTTTTTTTTTGTTTTTTTTTTTTTTTTGAAATTTCCTAATCAGCGCTCTATATTAATATTTCTTGCTAACCAGTCACCCTCAAAATATTGTTGTAATTCAGCTCTCCGATTATGTTTTAAATTTTTTACGGATAAAAATACCTCCAGAATGTTCTACTGTAATATTTAAATATTATTTTTAGACGATATTTTTAACATCCCAAAATAAATATTTAAAATATTTTTTAAATAAAAAATTTAACATGAATTTATAGATTTTATTAAAAACTACATTTTTTATGTTAAAATATTTTCAAAAAATATTTCTAAATAATTATTTTAGGTATTAAAAAAAAGCTTAAAATTGGTTTTTAAGCGATGTTTTCAAATTTTTTCCTAATGTTTTGTTTACATTTTAAGAGTAACAGGCAGAGGCCGAGCACGGTTAGCTTGATCTGATATGATACTTTAAGAAGTATCACCATTCATGTTCGAGTTCGTGTGGAATAAAATCTTTTGTATGATGAAAAATTATATGTACCTATGGTAGGAGCATCTGTTTATAAAATATTTGTACTCGAATTTCAAAAAGCCGATCAGAGCTAGACGTGAAATTTTTTTCGAATTTGAAGTCCTTACGAGTGTATGTGCTCGTATTACGAGTTCTATTAAAATAATCTAAAAAAAAAATATTAACAAGCAGAGCTCGATGGTTTATAAACCATCGTTTACGAGTTTGAATTCCGTCAATTATTGTGTAAAAGGAAAAACTTTCTGAATTTAAAAAAAAAAAAAAAAAGATTGTAATAGATATACATACGTACCTTTACTCAACAATATTTTAGAAAATAATGTATTTTCAAAATTTTATTTTATTAATCCCGATCTAAAATATTGTGGTTATAAAATTGTTCTGTATAAAAGAATCTAACATATATCATATAACATAATTCTTAAAAGGACTTTTTACAGACCAGCGCCCCCACTGCTGAGATACTTTGAAACTAGCAGAAGAGAGGTAAGTACCTTCACTCTTTTTTTTTCATTTCTAAAGTATATAGACTCATTCGCACCATATATTCATGTTATCATTTTCTTTTTTTAAAAAAAAAAAAAAATACTTATTTCCTCAGTTATACTTTGCGTTGTCTCACTGAGCTTTCAACCAAAATTTTACGCACCATAATATACTCAAAAAATACACTAAAAAATGCCGGGGTAAGATAAAATGTAGAGGCAATAAATGTTTTTCCCCCCGTAACTGGAAAAACGAAAACATAAAGTCAAACTGGAATAATCATCAGATATACAATAAACAGATTTATAAAACATTAAGCACACTAAGAGTTCTATGATATTTTGTGGGACACAAGTTGATGTATCTGGTGCCTAACGAATTAGCTTACAAATGAAAGAAGTTTGATCTAAATTTATCAAGCCAAGGATGAACTGCCGGAGGTAAACATGACGCACGTTAGCTCATGTTTAACCTCATGACATGAAAATGGAAATCAGAAAATCCGAAATGCCCCTGCTGCTGCTGGAACGCCGTCCCTTCATCTGAAACGCTCGTGATCTCCGAGCTAGTGGGAGTTGCGGAAATCATGTTGTTCTCCTTCTCCAGAAATATTTGTGATTGCGTATGCAGATTTCCTCCATTATTGCAATCGGATGATGCATTAGTTGATTTATTTGCATCTGATGGGTTAACTGGTTGCACCTGTTCCTGGGTATTCTTTGTGTTGAGGAAGCGCCCACCTGATCCCCGTTGCCTCTTCAGTGCGTGAATATGCCGAGATTCATGAAGATATGGCTGAGATACATGAGGCAGATGCTTACAATCATTTTCAGTTAACATATGAGTACTGCTAGAGCCCACAATTTCTCCAAGTTCAGATCAACCAAGTTGATGCAGGAATTTGGAGGACTTCTGGGAGAGATTTTCGGAGCTACAGTATTTATGTAAACATACAGTTTGCAAAAAGCAAAGTAAAAAAATTTCTAAACATAATAATTTGCTAGAAGCATCACTAACAGGATAGCTCGACTAGTGGGTGGGTGGCTCATTAACCATCATTCATGAGTTTGTATGCGGGACATAAATTTTTTCAAGCTTTCATAAAACTTTCTGCGAGTACAGATATATGCATGTACTCAACGGCATATGGGAGGACAACGGTTTAACGTTTTATTACCTGAACACAGTCCAAATAGCTGTGGAGAACTGTGTCGCATATGTTCTCTTTCCTCAAAAAAATAATACGCTAGAAGCTAACATCAAAGCAACATAGCTCCCACAATTTCAATCAATATTAACTCTTAAGCAGCACATAGTCAGTTCATGAGCACATATGTCGCTCCATGTAGGAAATAAAGGGAGGAGTTTTGGAGAAAGTTGGGAGCTTTACCATACTTGGAAATGTGGAATGAATGAAGATCATCAACAGATTTGTACAGACTAATTATGAACTTGAAGCTACTAGTCTAGTACAAGTAAGGTGGAAATAAAAATTAAAATATGCCTGAGAAATCATACCTTTCGAACTTTCGAGACTTTGTTCTGAGCCTCTTGCTTGGCACGTAACTCTCTTCTCCGGAGAATAGCATGGTACTGTTTGGGATTGACATAGATGGGTCTATCCATTGAAGAAGGAAGAGGCTGAGGAAGTTGAACAGTGGTTCCCACCATCATGGGATTAACCTACACTTGTATAAACACATCAAATCACAATTTGCTGATAGAACCTAGACGTTTTATCATTTTATATTTTTTTGACCTGTACAACCGGTGAATTCAGAAATATCTAACATAGCCAGTTGTATGATAATTTAATATGTGCCAATCCTACATCTGTATGTGCAACTATGTCAAGTTGTGTGACCAGTATAAGCTGTAAGACAAATAACTAGCGGATAAATGTTGGGACAGCAAAAAGATAGAATATTTCCCAATAGATAAATGAAGGATATTCTTGTTATTCTTCAAACTGATAGCAATAATAATCCATCCATAGACAAATAGGCAGGATTCTTTACACTTTAAGTCCCACTAGAAGGTTTAGACCAACACGTCATATCTACCATTTATCCCAAAGTTGAATTTACCCCTAATATCTGCTGACAATTTCAGTCTACCTCATTTGCGCAGTTTCACCATCAGTTTAGTTATAGGACAAATATCATGTAGTGTAAAAGGTCAAAAGTATCCGCAAGTAAAGATCCTTTTTGCTTTGATGCCCTAAGCACAAGTCCTTTATGTCCCCAAATGCACATATTAAGGGCTGGTTCTTAATAGCGGGCTCAATACCCATGTGCAGCATTTATTTTGGTGGCCGCAAATATTTATTGCACGTGTTGCTCATGTATGCTGGCAAGCATGATGTGCGTCACAACGATCTCGGTTGGTTAGGCTAGGCCGAGGTAATCCGAAGGTTTAACTGTCTTGCGGTCCGATCTACATGGTCCTGTATATGTACATATTGGAATACCTAAGGGGTCCCAATGGTTTGGACTTGAGTAGGCTGATAAAAGATACACAACCTTGGCAAGTATGGCGTTCAGCTTAATATAAGGCTCATGCTCCTTTAGGTTCTTTAAATTCTACTGGTGACATGGCTATGAGATCAATCAAGTGATAATTCTTATCCATCCACTTGAAATTTGGAAACAAAAATTGGTTGAGCTTGAAAATTTCATCATTGAACAAAGAAAGGATTGAATTTTCAAGTTCAATAAAAATTACTGATTAATCGGTGTCACGGGCAAACACATTTTACCCGTGACCATGAAGCATCGAGGCGGCATATCTACACAAGGTGCACGCAAGGCGGCACGCGGGTGCTTGTACTACGTGGGGCATGGTCAAGCCCTACCCTTGAGAATTATCAAGAATTTCCAAGAGTCTTGTAGAGTCTCGCTTTGCTTGGCCAAGAATTAGGAATTCTCAATAGTGTAATCGAAGCCATACAGTTGGCTCAATCTTGGTCATCAATTAGGACCTTAGATTTCTATATAGAGGTCCCTCCGTTATTTGTAATTATCAAGAGAAGAATAAGGAAGGGATGCAAGGAAGGAACCAATTTAAGAGTGTAGTGAGAGCTAGAGAGCATCCTTATGCTATTCTCTTGTAATTCTCTTACATACAGGCCCTACAGGCTTTCCTTGGCATGTTTTGGAGTGTGCTTAGAGTGTCACGTATGACAAAAACACAAGAATTTGCCTTGCTCGGACGCAAAAACGACAAGGGTCTGATGCTTTGCTAGGCTTTGGGATAAAGGCTGACTTGGTCACGGTAGAGAGTGATCCAGGTGCCGGTCCAAGCGTCTTAGCATAGAACTTGCTAATCCCGTGACAAGAGCGGTATCAGAGCTTAAGGTTCAAGATGGGCGATGAGAGTGGAACGTCATTGCCATTTTGCCATCTCAAAGTGAAGCTCGCCAAGTTTCGTAGCACCACAAGGGAACTCTGGAATATGTTTAAGGAGCTGAGGATGGAGCTTAGCTTGCTCAAGGATCTAGAAGTGGAGGACGAGGAGCCGATAGAAGGTTCACTCGACGAATGGTGTGGTGCTATGCAAGGGAAGGGGAAAAAACTTAGAGAGTCGAGCTGAGGCACCGTCCAAGAAGGACATCATGGTAAAAAGCAAAGGAGCTTATGTCTCGGGGGAGACACTCAAGAGTTCATGGCAAGGGGCCAGTGAAGCTTAAGCCTAGAGCAGCATGGAAGACACCATGGACGGATGTGGCAGCTACCATTGAGAGGCAGGTCACAACTATGGGAGTGCCTCGCAACAGAAGCATAGCTGGGGAACGGAATGCACGAGAATGGCCGGGCCACGGGAATGCTTGGCAAGGGCGCAGCACGCATGGCTGGGGCACGAGATGCACTGGGCATGGCCGAGGCATAGAATACGTAGAAAAGCACAATAAGTATTGCCGAGGCACGGGATGCAAGAGGCATTGCCGTGGCACGGGGTGCATGGGCGGAGCCAAGAGTGCCTTGAGAAGAAGTCACCCCACTCAGACACAAGTGCCCTAGGACAAAGGACTTGCGTCATTAGGACGGCCTTGTGCAAGGGTTGTACAAGTCGATCGAGAACAAGGATTTGTGGTGCGCAGGCAACATCGTCGAGCAACCAAGGAGCAAGGACGGACTCATCAACAAGTACGGGGCTTGTTGGAAAGGGGCGACAGAGCCTCATCGGGGTAGGGCGCGCGACGAGAACGTCGCGCCAACAAGTGGGAGAATGTCACGGACCAAAACATTTGTCTCGTGACCATGGAGCATCAGGATTGCGCAAGCACACAAGGTGCACGCAAAGCAGCGCGCGGGGGGCCTGGGCCGCGCACTAGGCAGGAAGCATAGGCTGCGCGCGGGCAAGCCCAGGACAGCGCGTTGGGCAAGGTCAAGCCCATCCTTAGGAATTATCTAGAATTCCTAAGAGTCTTCTAGAGTCTTGGTTTACTTAAGTAGGAATTCTTTAGAGTGCAATCCCAGCCAAACACTTGGCTTAATCTTGGCCATCCATTGGGGCCTTAGGTTTGTATAAATATGAGACCCCTCATTTGTAATCATCAAGAGAAGGATAAGGAAGAGGATGGAAGGAGGGAACCAATGTAATAGTGCAGTGAGAGTTAGAGAGCATCCTTGTACTACTCTTTTGAATCCTCTTACATACTAGTGAAAATTTCTTTAGCAAGTCTTTGGGGTGTGCTTAGAGTGTCGCGTAGGACACAAAGCACAAGATTTTTGCCTTACGCATACGCAAGGGCATAGAACTTTGCTTTGCTTTGCTAGGCTTCGGGTAAGGCCGACTTTGTCACGCTAGGGAGTAATCCAAGTGTCGGCCCGGACGTCTTAAGCATAGAACTTGCTAGACTCGTGACACCGGCCAACAAAGTCAAGCATTGGGCATCTTAGAAAGTCTTTTTTCATCAACTAATAGAAGCTTTAAGGATAATTTTTCTAACAGTCGTAGCATAAGGAGATTTTCTTGACACTTACAGCAGCAAGTGATCCATATGGTGTCAGAAAGCTTCCAAAAGGAGGACTTGAATATGGGATGCTAGCCTGCAACACAAACCTACCATTTTATCAAGTAGCTCAACATCAGTAACATCATTTAAAGTACGAACGGACAACAAGATCTTACAATTGACTGACTAAAATCAGCTCCTGAAGCTGGTAAGATAGGCGAAGCAACCAGGCTTACTGGCTTCACATCAGTCCATCTTCCAGGATTATTATCGTTACCTAAGGAAAAATCAAGACTCCATAAGGTAACACTTTATTCAGAGTATGACGGAGTAAATCGAACTACAGTAACTAATTACCAGACTGTTCTTCAGAATTTTGGTTGCACATGTTACCTCCCCTTGTCAAGGATATATGATGATGAAATGGACTTGCAGGCTGAGCGGAATACGAGTTCATTGTTGTACAAGAGCTCAAGGAATCAGAAGGATACTGAATGTATTATCCACCTCATTTCTGAAATCATATGAAGTTATACGATAACTAGTCGCACTTTTAATATTTATTGACAACATTATGCACTCCATAACATTTTGAGACTATTATGCATGCCAAAACAATAATTAAGGTACTGTTTATAAGATTCGAAGTTATGCATGCCACAATAAGATGTTGTAGATCATAACTAATACCATTCAAAGAGCACAGATCCCGAACTTTCTAGTCCGGTCAAAACCAAGAAACTAAGCAGTTCCTCAACAGACCATTAAAAACCATTAATCGCATTAAAAACTAAAAAAGGAAATTATAACGTCAACCAGACTTGTAAAAAAGAAGTTAAGCAACTACCGAATCAAGCAATAACAATTCAACAAACAGCAAATTCAAACAATATAGCCAACATTATGAGCTCAGATCCCACCAACAGATAAGCAAATTAGAGCGAAGAAAGTCAGAAATCAAAGTAAATCTGAGCAAATGCTCACAAACCATAAACAAAATATCAATTATATTCAACTTAAACCCTAGGCAGACTTGTAAAGATCATCAGCTGAAAAAACATCAAAAATTCCCTAAAAACAAAGCTAAAGACAGTCCACAAACTATCAATAATACATTAGAAAATACCTAAACAGATTAACTTAAAATTTGAGCTAAAATTCAACCAAAAAAAGAACATCTCAGCAGAAGCAGAAATCCATGGCAGCAAAAGAAAGAGGAGTCGCAGAGAAGGTAAATAGATGCTCAGAGCAAGGGAATAACAGGAACTAGAGACCTTTGACGGCGGCGGCGGCGGAAGTGAAGCATGTCTCCTCGTCGCCCTCCGCTCCCCTTGCGCCGCTCGTGCTCCCTCCTCCTGCAACTACATCCCTCACTAATTTACTTATATTATTAATTTTAAGCTTAGTTTTATTAATGACGCATTTATTAAATTGACCAGCCTTTTTTTTATTTCTGGGAGAAAGCGTCGTGAAATATAAAAAATCGAGCTAACTGCTGTACGGGTATTATATTATCTATTTCTCTACTCTCCGACAAAATTGTCCGAATCTACTGGGAAAATGTGTCCGACACAGGAACGAAGCCTTTTTTTATATTTTGAATTAACTATAAAAGTTTGGTTTTTTGTGTTTTATTAACTCACATTGAATAACTGTATTATCAGCCGAATCATATAAAATAACTGTATTATTATGAACTATACGGCTCATCTGAGGAGGCCTCCGGCTTCATCAAATTCTTAAAACATTTTACATTTTATTTTTTAAAAAAAAAAAATTAATAATTTTGCAAAGTTAATGTTATGAATACGCACTCGATTGATCAAAATTCTCTTTAAACACCCTCCAATGATCTGGTGCGCACACGACAGCGGTGGGTGATGGTGGGGGTATTATCGTAGTTTTGAATTAAGTAAACGGCATTATTGAGAATAAATTCGCCCATCTCGGATCCGATTCGAGATGTCCGGTTGTCGGACTTTTTAGTCACAGCAAAAGACATTTATACCCTCTAAACCCTTCTTCGGTGATATAAAAGTAAAACTATGGAGGTCAAATCTTTATATTTTACTTTTTAAAAATTAATTTTCATTTTTATCTTAAATAATAAAACTTTAGCTTAAGAAGTCGTACGTACTGGTTGCTAAAATGCCACGTCATATAAGTGGTGCATTATAAGTGAGTGATAGCAAGGGTGAAGTTGAGGGAGTAGTATTATTACGGGGACGAATCCGGCATATAACAGACCACGAAGAGTAATGCATTTGTCGCATAAGCCGTCGGTGACTACGGATGAATTTTATGCATCTATTACGTTAATTTTGGCAATCGTTATCTCTTGAGCTTCGCGTGCATACCCATTGAGGCGATGAAATACTATATAAAATTTATACGTGTTGTTCGTGACTATCCGTACATAAATACAAATTATTAATTATAATTAATTATTAATATCATGAATGAAGAAGATTATAATCGTTAATTAGGATCTAATGAAGATGGTATGCTAATTTGATTATGTCCGTCGGTCGGCATCACGATGCTACATGTTAACGCAAGTGGATAAATAGTTTAATGAGTAAATGCTAACGGCTAAGCTTTTTTTAATTGTTATACAAATTTATTTCAAATTTTGCAAATTTTGTGGACCTCGATTTTTTAAAAATAATGATGCTGATCGAGCGTGACCTCTACCGGTGTACTAAATGCTCCAAAATAGAGGTTAGCTAAAAAGTAGATACAAGAACACAAGAATATACAGATAATTATTTACGTGAAAATCTTCGATCGAGACCAAAATAAAATTACAGGCGTTCACGCGATCAATGACATAAATATATTAAAGAGAAAATAGTATAATTTTTGGGTATTTTTTATATATATACCAAATATATTTGGTTCCTGCATATATATACCAAATCAAAGCCAAAGTGTAACTGTCTAACCATGATTTTGGGTATTATTTTTACGTCACAGTAAAATTCCAATTTGACTTTTACTTCTTCACCAGTTATTGATTGTAGTGGAATATACATATCAATTATGGACTATTTTAATTTTACAAATAAATTTTTATTTTAAAATTTTTTATTTTATATATTCTAAAGTGTCTATTTTAGAAATATTTTTAGAATGATTTTAGATACAAAAATTACATATCACATTAAATCTACGTATTTTTATTCAAATTTTCAAACATAATTCTACATAGGAGATTAAAGACTTTAAAATCTAAACAAATTATCTACTAATCCGTTAAGATCTTAAAATTTTGAAACACTTATTAGAATTTTTTTTTTTAAAAAAGACTTTGAGATATGGAAAATAATTTATACAATCTTGTAAAAGTATGGGTTAATATGACATTTCTCATTGATTTTAAGTATAATTTCTTAGCCTCCGGCTCAGGATGTTGGGAACTATTTACTTTTTAGTGAAAATAGAAAGTAAAAGAACAAATAAATCCAATAAGAATATTGGGCTCAGGATGTTGGGCTCCATTTCACCGTTAGGTCCAACCCAATAAATCCAATAAGAACATGAGTCTGATTTGGACTCTCCCCTCGGACGGAATTGATTTATCACACCACGGCGCAGCGTGCGACCGCTCCCCATGTATAACATTTAGTATGTAAAAATACCGGTTCTTTAATAAACGACTCCGATTTAAAATATCCGAACCCGGAACTCTTCTTCTTCTTATTCTGTTCTCTGCCTGGTTGTTTATGTAAAATACATATTCCCGCTTTATATTTTCATTTCGCCCTGCAAAGATAGTTTAATTTCGAGCCTACCCTCCTCTATGGACGCGGCGGCGCCGTACAACGCGCAGACGGTGGAGGAAGTGTTCAGGGATTTCAAGGGCCGCCGCGCCGGCCTCCTCAAGGCCCTCACCACCGGTCAGCTGCTGCTCCCTTCAACACAAAATTGGACTCTCTCTCTCTCTCTCTCTCTCTCTCTCTCTCTCTCTCTCTCTGTACCGTACTCTTAATTGACATTAAGTCCACGAATTTGGAAATTCTGATTGGGTATTTAATTTTGTTTTGGTGCAGATGTGGAGGATTTCTTCCAGCAATGCGACCCCGGTTAGGGTTCCTCCTTCGATGCTTTTTGTTTAAGTTTGTGCTACTCGAATTAGGGTTAGGGTTGCTGAATTCGGATTTATATTTCGTATCATGAGCAGTTGATGTGCTTACTGTACGTCAACATATTCTTCTATTTCCTTATGTGAGTTTTCGAAGCCTGAAAAAAGGTTGTGAAGCTATGAAACTATTGTTTTACTTGGTTCCAGGAATATATTCATTTCAATTGTAAAACAGGTACGGATAAAGAGCTGAGGTGAGTTATTAAATGGTCTAAAAAGTGCTTTTAGATGACTTTTAGTTGTTAGGTTCGTCATTAGTTATTTTCTTTTTAATCTATTCCCATAGTAAAAAATTTTCGAAACTTATAAGTGAACATATCAGCTTTTAAATAGTATCGGTTGTATATACTCAGGCAGTGTTTTTTGTATTGTTTGAAACTTCTTAGTTAAAATGCTACTGGGCATGCTTTGAACTTCAATACTTGTAAATGGGCTAACTATATGGTCCCTTTGTTTTTTGAAATTAGGGATTTTGATGAGGCATCTCTCTTTCTTATAAGAAAAAAAAAACATACATGCTGAACTACAGAGTTGCAGGACCGTTGATATCAAATTTGCTTATTTTTTGTCTGGGTCATTAGTTTACGGACAACGCTTACCTGTTGGTCACTGGCGCACTTGATTGATGCTTGTTGTTCCTATAGATAATTTGGCTTGATCATTTCTGACACGCTTTGTTAATTTGTCGTAATGATTGCAGAAAAGGAGAACTTGTGTCTTTATGGATATCCCAATGAACACTGGGACGTTAACCTGCCTGCAGAAGAGGTTCCTCCTGAACTTCCTGAACCAGCATTGGGCATCAACTTTGCTAGGGATGGGATGCAGGAGAAGGATTGGCTGTCTCTGGTTGCTGTTCATTGCGACGCATGGTTGCTCTCTGTTGCGTTCTATTTCGGTGCCAGATTTGGATTTGATAAAGCTGAAAGGTGATTTGTCATTTTTGAGATCTTCATACATTTGATCGACTCCAATCGTTAGCTTTGAATCTTTAAACAATACTTGAAAACTACTTGCTTGTATAATTTCTGGTTTTGATGTAAATTAGGCATCATGTAGCCTGCATTAATTATCTCTAAGTCTCTGATTCTGTTATATACGCTTAAGATAAATATAGTACCCTCAACTTTCCTAAGTTTGCACAGTGTTGCTAATATATTTTCTCCAAAAACGTTAAGTCTATGGCATTTAGCCCTCCAGGCTGTATGTTTTGTTCTGTTTCTATTCTTAACCGATACATGTTTTTTTTTTTTTTTTAATATTCCATGCTGTTGTAAACTTTAACTGGTTTTGGAGTGGTTAAGTATTTTCCTAGAGATTGATTATTTCTTTAGGAATTTTTCTTCTGCAACTTGATTTATAAATGTTATCCCGATTTAGCACTCTAATAGCTAACTTGAAAAGGATAGGATGGTCGTAATCAGAATATAAATAAAGGTATTTTTGTTAATGTACGTCTAAGTTGGGGTAAAAATGGTTTCTGGATGTTGGGATTGCTGAAAACATGAAGATGGATTTTGTTTGATTTTAGATCCTTTTAAAGCATTCTTGTAGATGTAGATACTTTCAAGTCACAAGCTGGTGCACGAAACCCTGAACTTGTTTGAACAGATTTATGCCCCCTTTCCTCTCCAATGTTAGCTGATTCTGTAAAGTGCACAATCATTACTCAAGACAACTTTGCAATGTCTTCCAGGCCTTCATAATGATCTTAGGACGGTTGATCTTGGTATGATAAACTCGGCATGAAGATCATAGCCTCTTTGGATGTATAATATGAATATATTATTCAGAAAGTATCGATAAGTCACAGAGCAAATGTTCACAACTGGGGGTGGTATGAATGTTATGAATATCTATAAACGTGCACTAGGTTGAAGATTTATGGTTTAAGCATGCATGATAAGTTTGATCGAATATTTGTTTTTATATTTTCTCTTTTTTTAACTTATTTTCAAGTGCAGCTGCCAAGCACCTTATTTTTTATTATGCTTCAAATTTATGTTTTTTTTAAAAAGATAACCTCCGCAGTCGAGCTCACTTTGTGTGCATTAATCTACCAAACCCGTGGTGGTGTTTGTTCCTGCTCCATTCTCGGAACCACCTCGTGGCCCATGCCATCTGTGTCAACTTAGGACCTTGCACAGGCATTGCCCTTGTGCTATGCACAACCTTAGGGACAGTTTTGGGGGGTGGGGGTGTGTTCGAACAAAGGACCACATCATGATTTTGGGGGGGAAGGGGGGGGGGGGGGGTGTGTTTGAACAAAGGACCGCATCAAGCTGGTGTCAGGCTGTCTAGCTCCCTCTGCTGAACCACCTTTCTGCTTTTCGTCTTTATGTAGATGTATCTTAAAGAAGTGTGATAGCCAGAAACTTAATCCATTGAGCATACAAATGGGTAATAGCAGGAGGTCACTGTCTTTTGCATGAAGGCAATTGATGGTGTGCTTAAACGCAGATTGCAGACTGTATGACCAATTGAGTTCCATGAAAATCAATGCCCATGAATTCAAACATGGACTGTGCAAAGCTATATAAGGACGCAGGAGGTCACTGTCTTTTGCATGAAGGCAATTGATGGTGTGCTTAAACGCAGATTGCAGACTGTATGACCAAAATTGAGTTCCCATGAAATCAATGCCCATGAATTCAAACATGGACTGTGCAAAGCTATATAAGGACGCAGGAGGTCACTGTCTTTTGCATGAAGGCAATTGTTGGACGGTAGATACACATCGTTAACTGGCTTTCATTGGATACTTGAGCAAGCCTCCGCCAGCAACCTATCAACTTTTCTTTCTTTTTTTTTTTCCCATTGTGAGAGAGAGATAGAGACATTGTTTTTGGGCAGATCACCTATTTTTATTGCTTTTCGTTTAAAAATATTACCAATAAGTCTGATCTGAACTGAGAATATGAGAGACTAGATGAGTATGATAGTGACATGGAGATTATCACTTCTGAAGTTGTTGTGGTTGAGGAAATACAGTTGTTAAAGGGTACACATATGATGCAGAATTCCTTTCTTTTAAGCATATCAAAACCCAAGAAAGCGATATTTCCATTTTCCCTAGAGTTACTTAAATCTAATTTCTTTTCGATGTATTCTACTGACTATCATCATTTTCCACAAACATTTTACAGAAAACGCCTTTTCAGTTTGATCAATGATTTGCCTACTATATTTGAGGTTGTGACTGGGAAGAGCGAACCTAAGGAAGACAACCACGGCAACAGCAAATCCAAGTCCAGCTCAAAGGTAATGTTACAGCTATTTGAAGCAGCTAAACTAAAAGGTTATTAAATCAGAATGGTGGTCTTCAAGATACTCCATCCAATAGCATCCAATAGCATCCATAGCATTTTTATTATGAAACTGGACCACTCCGTTTTTTACAACCTGTAGATATGAGCAAAACTATGGCCTTATGGGGAATTCGGTATGTCTCCTTTCAAACATTTAATGGCCTTAAATTCGAGTTGTGAAAAGTAAGGGGGAGTGTGATTTACTACGCTCTATCTAAGTTGTAAATATGTTTTACTACACAATCTTGTTGTGAACTCTATTACTCTTCTCATCTTACAACCAAATATCCCTTCTTTGGTTTAAATGCAGCAACGTGCTTCAGAATCTCAACCCAAGCACGTGAAACAGCCAAAAGAAGATGAAGGCCCAGATGATGAGGATGATGATGAACATGGAGAGACCCTGTGTGGTGCTTGTGGCGAAAATTACGGAGCGGATGATTTTTGGATATGTTGCGATATCTGTGAGAGATGGTTTCATGGGAAGTGCGTAAAGATCACCCCTGCTAAAGCAGAACACATCAAGCATTATAAATGCCCGACATGCAGTAGCAACAAGAGGTCCCGTGCCGCCTGAGGATGTTTTTGTTGTGAATGGTGATGGTGCAGCTGCTAAGTGCAACTTGACTTAAAGTTAATCAGAAGAATGTACACATCTAGAATTGTGGCTACTTACAATCTCTTACTGTAAGTTTTACTTTTTAGTCTCGGATTGGATTATCACAACTGTTTATTGGTGAAATTTCATTCTTCTATTTTTCGTTTTTCTGTTGCCATGTAGACTTTGTTGCATTTTTTTAGACTACTATTTGATGTCCAAAAATGACTATTTTCGTAATTTTGGCTATTCTTTGTATAAAACATTGGTAAATGGAGTTTGGGATGAAGGTTTTTGACAATGATCCCAAATGCGCCGTAAACAATAGCATAAATTAATTATACTCTGATCATTGGTGGGATAATGTTCTTTAGCAACTCCAACCTTGCCAATAGCCTTTGACTCTCTTTGTGGCGGCGGTCTCTGAGACCGTGGAAGCAGAAGACTCATCTTCCCTTGGAAGGACTGCACTTCTTCGACTTTCCCTGGCTCAATGGGGAGTGTTAAATTGCACTGATAATGACATATATCCTCCGGCGACTCCATTTTAGTGACTATTCCAACCCCCCCCCCTCCCCCCCCCCCCATATATCCTTCCGGCGACTACAAATTTTAGTGACTATTCAACCCCCCCCCCCCCCCAAAAAAAAAAAAAAAAAAAAAAAAAACCCTCTCTACTCTTTTAACCTCTTTCCAATCCCTTTTACAAGAGTGCTTCTCTAATAAAGACAATGTCCCGAACTTGTTAAAGAATTGCCAGAGCGGCCTGATAGTATTGAACATGAATGCTGACTGCCTACATACCCTCTTCTCAAGAGCTTTATTTTTCTATCAGTAAATTGATTTCTACTTCAACTGCAGCCGCAAATTAATCAAAAATAGATGTTCCGTAGAGACATAAAAGAGATGAAACACTCAAAATGAATATAATCGACTATTTTGAAAAATTCTAAAAATGGTATACGGTAAATCTAATGCTTATTTAACTCGTGACAACAAACAGTTGAGAGCTTACCTATTCACAATTATATTGAATATTCAGTATAACCGGGTTCACCGTACTTCCATAACATTGATAGTGAGACGCTTATTTCAACAATTTTTGTTCAGCTATAGTCTTAAATTAATCCTTTCAGACCATTTAAAAATGTCGGAGTAAACCCGGTCTCCGCCCAAATCTTCTCCAGTAGCTCCCGCTGCAACTCTCATTATATCCTCTATTAAAGCGAAATTTCCCATAATATCAACATGTAAACCACTCTGTGTCCCGCGACCCTCCAAGAGATTTGCAGGTGGAGCGTGTTCAAATTCTCTAATATAGGTCTTAATACCGGAAGGATTAAACCGGGTTTTTCCACGCCAGCCTTTTGCTTGCATAAACCCGGAGCTCAAGACTGGTACCGTTTCATCACCGTTGACAGTATAAACACCATCTCGTAAGCACCAACCATCCTTAGCAGAAGCATCCACCTGAAAAGTTTTACCTTTGACTGTATAAACCAGCTTACTTATTCACACACGCACACACACACAAATACACAAATCATCTCTCTAAAAAAGGCAGGAAAAAAAGAGTATCTACCTGGAAAGGAATGTAACAAGGAGCAGGATTTGCTAACTTGTAAACATATGACCTTTCAGTAGGTATCCCTACGCCATATAAACCGTAAATCTCCATCTCAGGAGCATTTGGTAACCTGCGAGAAGAAGACAAACCAGCTTAAGTTCATAATGGCTTTCACATATTTGAGGAAGAAAAATATGGACTGTGTTAGGAGTTGATTACAGAAATCTACTGCCAATTCCTACAGAAATGGGAAGGCTAAACTCTGTTGCCCTAAGGAATTCCAGACAACCAATGAAGACATATAATGAGCAATGCTTGCGCATTTTTGATATTCGCCCATCAACCTTGGGGCATTGCTAAGGGCACGAATAGACATGCCACACTTCCTATGTTATCTCATGTCAGTCTTTCAACCTGTAGGGCCCTTTGTGTCACGTGCCTGGTAATATTCTAGATGGCACTAACCCTAGAGGTCCACCAAGGAGGCAGTTCTTGAATCATGTCATACGTGGCACTTAGTTGTTTACCACCTTTGCAGACAAGGATATAAAGTAGCACACACTATCACGCGCGCAGGAGAGAAAATTATCCCGCTATGTGGAAGGGGCAAGTATCGAATGTTGGTGGCTGCGACAGCTAGCACTCCACCAGTTGCTCCTCTTGCCAGGGTCAAGCAAATATGCACATTCAAGGTTACTACCATCTTTAATGCATCTGGACAGGCAGCTTAGATCTCAAAATGCAGCATGTGGATTGGTTACCGTTATATAATGCTAAAGATGTCGAGTTACAGCATGTCATAAGTACATCTTACTAGCCAAAAAGAGTCGCACTTGGATATGAACACCAAGACATGCCTGCCACGAGGATTAGAGAAAATAACATCGCAAGCTTAGGACTATAGACACTCGTACATTCTTTTTTCACTGATATGTTGCTTCAATCATTTACGTACTTGATTAGCCTGATTCCCACACAAAACAAACAACTTAGACTAGCAGAAATCTCATTTCAAACATTTATGTGCATCAGAAAGGAGAAGCTACATTGTGATGATCACTTGCTGACCGTCACATATCAAAAGATGATTTATTTCTATTTAAACATATCCGCTTATGGGTATGCTTGAAAATCAAGGAGAAGGTTTTGAATATGAGCTATCTGAAATGAGGATGTAAGATAAACAGGAAAAATAAAAGAAAACAAAAGTTCTGCATACAGTTTCTATAATGTGGCTATGTATTGGGTAAAAGAAACAAAAAATTCTCAGTAAGAAAGACTTTTAATAGATTCTCACTTTGTTTCCAAAGGGTTCGACCAGTATTTATAGTGCTTGTATTTTGGGTCATCCAAATTCTCAGCAATTCCATGTGAAAAATGAGCATCTCCTCGCTTCATCATTTTTGGGGCTACAAAATGTAGTAGATCCAAACTGGAACTAACAGTGTACACTTTGTAATCAGCAACTGCCTTGATTCCTGCCCAACCCATCTCGGCATACTCCGTCCAACAGTCATGGCATGAAGCGTTTAAATGAGCAAAGTTGCTGCCCCTGATAGCTTCCTGTAAAGTAACGGCAGTTAGCTCAACAGCAAAGCAGGAAACAATAGAACTGGGATTTTGACCTAGATTAAGCCGGATGTTTCTTTAGAAGACGCACTAATTCATGTAAAACTCTCGTGTATGTGCAATTTTAACTTGAAAAGCAAAAATAGGAATGACTTCAAATGAAAGGACCATGTTGCGATCTCACTTTCCTTCGCTCCAAGATCTTCAAACAAGTACTTCAAATATGGAACAATGTATCTTGTCTATATGATAAGGTGAGAGCTTATAAGAAGCTCTAACTTTCTGTGTGATTGTAAGCATGTTTGTCAGAACTATGAAGAAGTTCTGCCAAAAATATATAAACTATAAAATTGTTTATCTGCCCAAAATGATGGAGTACACACTTATATTGAATATAACAGAATGCAGTGTATGACATACAAAAGCATATACAATAACATAAAGCATACATACATAAGTGTGTGACATACTCAAACATAGAAGTAAAAGTAACAACTTTTGATTCAGGTCTTCTAAGTTCTAAATACTGTATGAAACCTAGAATGAATTACCAACTCTATGTGCAAAGAAACTACTAAATCATTTCGGAATCATGAGATTAATGTGTACATCTTCAGTTTATATCAAGAATGGTATCAGCAGGTTTATACCCGAAAATCTATGCGCTCAAATGTGGATGAATGTGCCTCTGCAACGTCTTTCCCGAAGGATATCATTCTTCCATAGTTGACTTTCTTCCTTTTCACATCTTCAGAAGCATTACTATTGTTTTTTCCATAATCACAACTATAGCCTTCTTCTGGTGACCAGTCTAGGTCACCCCAAATAGTATCACCACCTTTAGGAATCATAGACATGGTTGAGTCCCATGTACGTGTCAAATGCATTATATGTTGCAATGTTTGAAGGCGAAACAAATCAGAATCCAATAGACCCGGTGCAATAGCCCTACATTCTTCAAAGAAGTTGTATAATGATTTGGACTATCCTAGCATAAAAGTTAAACCAGGGAAGTAACTGGATTTAAAAGTCAAATCCTGCTTTACATAAAAGTTAAATTCAAATCCTGCTTTACCTGGCAACAGCAACATCCTTGCCTTCAGCAGTAAATAGTGCAGCAAGGGCTTTTGGAAGACCTAAGAAAGGCCCTCCGATATTCATAAGCGCTTTTATGTGTTTAGAACACCAATCTGAACCTCCACCACCGCCTATGGGACGGGGAGCTTCCACCCATTTCAGAAAATGCAAAAAATATAACGCTCCCATCGAATGTGGAATAACTACCACCTTTTCTCCACTTGTAGCAACCATCAGTTCTATGTTGCTTTTTATACTGCTTAGGCTTTGATCTCGTACCTGTGTAGTTCAATTTCAGTGTAAACGTAGGAGAAAAAAGCAATTATCAAACTTGGTAAGGATAGAAAGCAAATAATCTTGCGGGTTGTATAAACAAAATCTAAGAAAATGTTACATGTAATCATGGAATAGACAGTAACAAAAGTAAAATCAACAACAAACAAGCAAGATGAGGTGGTTCCGGATGGAACAAGATTAGTGGAACTGCTACTATATGCTGAGAGACTCCATTTTCGCATTCTTGGAGTATGACTTTCAGGTTGTTGGTTAGGAATGTTATTATTTACTGTTATAAAAGTAAACCATGGTAGAGACAAGTTGGTTCATGTATTTATGGGTGAGTAAGTTCCCCAATTCTATGTACAGTTTCTTAATCCGCGTCCATCCTATCACATACCTTCTCTTCTTTTACAAGGTCCCTTGTACTCTATCAGGCTGAAAAATGTAACGGAGCCTTCTCTCCTTGAGTTGTGCTGCTCGTACTATCCTTGAAATGGTTATAGAATTCTTGCTACTTCTTGGTTTAATCCACAAAACTATGATCTATGTAATTTCCTTTACGATTATCTTACAGGGAGCAACTGTCGCTTTTAACTTAGTATCCATGTTCTTAAAATGTTTCATTCTGTTTAAGTTTTCATTCATCAATAAACAAGACCATAGTTATTCTTGAACATATTAAACAAAATGCAGCTCATGCGTTAGTCTAAAGCACTTGTACTGTAGAGACATACAAAAACTTAAGTGATGAAAATGCATAAAGTGATGCACAAGAGTATGAAATATGGGAATGAGATGCTACAAATAAAAACTGACTAAAATTTCAGTAAATAGCTAAGAAAACTCTAAGAGAGGAAACATACTTCGGTGTTCTGAAAAGCAATTCTCCAATCATATGCAGCCATATACATGTTCTTATCTTCGTAACCAATACGAGCCAAATTAGCTATCAAAACAGCCCAGACGAAATAACCAGGGGCAAAGTAATCTGCCGCAACAAGTCCGGAAACAGGCCTTACTCTTATGCCTGGTGGATCAAGCCCAGTTTCATTATCCAATGACATATGCTCCTTCCAACATGAAGGCCTAGAAAAAGAAAATAAAAGAAAATCGAAAAAAAAGGAGAAGAAAAGTAACTTCTTAGAAACTCTGATATGAGAGATACAAATTATGCATTTATTAGGCTATTCTGCTTTAGATAATTGGATCATTCAATGTTGGTTTAGTCTAAACTAGATACTAATGTGATCAATATAAATAAATCATGCTCTCCAGCTTGTATTGCATTTTTGTACGATCAATTATTTAATATTTTTCCAGTCTTATCAATTATCTCATACATTGGATGAATTAACTTCATATACATCACTAACTAGCTTAGATTGTTCATACAGAACCTCAGCAAAAAAGCAGTACATATTCATAAGAAAATAGTTGTGACATCTCTCAAGACTTCCCGAGAGGGAGACCTTACACATCCCCATTGTCAGTAATACTTACCGCTTGTAGATTTCGCCGAAAGTGCCGCCCCAGAGGCGCTTCCGGAAGAGTCCCTCAGCGCACGGGCGGCCCTCCCAGAGCTCGAGGCCGCCGGTGACTATACCGGGAACAAACACGATGGGGTGTCGCGCCTTCAGTCCCTCCCGCCGGAGCTTCACCCCCGGCGGATCCTCCGCCGGCCCCACGATCGCGTCCGTCACGTACTGCGGCACCGATGAGGGCAGAGCGTGGTAGAGGAACATCATCACCCACCACAACACGCATAACCATCCAATCCCCCAGCAACACGTGTCCAGGCGCGACCACCGCTCCGCCTTCGTCTTCCTCGCCTCCGGCGGCTTATCCTCGGCGGAATCAGCGGGAACCGCGGAAGATTCGGGCTGTGATGACTTTCTCCGGCGCAGCAGCGACATTGGCGACGCTGAGTTTGATGCCGGCGAGAATCTCCTACTTTGGAGTAAAGTCTTTAATTAGAGGAGCTGAAGAAGAAGATGATACTATGGACCCATCGATCCACGCGGCGGGGAACAGTTGGGCACTCGTGGAGGGAGGGCGCCGGGACATGTGGAGTGTTCATTAAGTCCGAACAGCATTAATGGACCGGAAATAATATTGGTCGACAAAATACCTCAAAGATAATACATATTTTTCTATACCTCACAAATTATCGATTTTAAAAATTAAAAAAATACAATCAACTATTTTAGATTAAATATTCTAATCCAATAATATTAGTCTTAATAGGTAAACTAGTTCAACAATTACTAGATATTGTAGTTCTATAGCTAATAAGATTTAAAGTATTACTTGTCAATCAACCATGCTTCTGATTTTATACCTTATTATTTTAAATCATTCTGATATTTTGATAGGAAATTCTGACATTTTTGGGTCCTGTTAGAAGTTTTGATAAATTAAATCCTTTCTTTAAATCAGGTCATCAAGTTGTTGATATGGCTTCGCAAAAAACCGTCTATCAGAATCTTTTGGCAAATAAGCTCCTGTATTAGGTCGACAATTTTATGGACTATTTATTTCTTAACTCAGTTAAAATACTTAAATACTATTTATTTGCCAATTTATTAAATTATAATAGAAGCATTATCGTGCTCACATCACATGCTTATTTACGATGATGATATGATAGAGGTTTTAGCATTACTTTTGCATTGTTCATATCACATGCGCTGAACATAAAATTTTGAGGGCTGCTGTTCATCAGGAGGCCCTGACGGTCCTGAAGCAATCGGGGCCGTCCGCGGCCCCCTCGGAATGTGTATGTGCACATCCCGAGAGGTCTCGGACGGCCTCGATTGCTTCAGGACCGTCAGGACCTCCAGATGAACGGAATTTCTGTAAAATTTTTTTGCTTGGAACTTGGAAGAGATTCTAACTGCCGGATGGAACTAGCCCACTAAAATATAAGAACAATTTTCAATTAGGAAGCCTTCCCCACCCAACTTTAAATGCTTATGCCTGTCTGTTTAAGCATTTCTTCGAACCAGATAGTAGAGCTCGTATAACTGATTGATCGACCCACAATTTCAAATATACAACTGAATCTATGATGATGATGATAATATCCGTCTCTAAAAATTTTAAATTAGGAAAGCAATTTCGTGATATATTTAGTAGAACTCTCATCACTTGCAACCGAGATAATCCGCAATGAAACCCTCATTACAGAATCCCCATCCGCAATTTTTTGGGGAGAAAACATTGTAGCTCAAAAATACAGTTTTTCGACCTTTCATTAGAAACATTTTTCTTATATTATAGAACAAGTCAAAAAATACACTATATACCAATAATAACAGCCTTTTAGAATACGGCTGCATATATTCTACCATCTCCATATCCCATTCTGACAAAACTTTAATACTCGGTTGTTTGTTGTTACAAAATATATATTGTAGTTAAATCAGTTAATTAAAAAAAAAAAGTAAAAAAAAAAATGGAGGGATACAAAGCTACAACAATACAACAGTTTCAACCGAGAATGACTCCCTACCAACATAGCACTGCTCTTCGCTGATTTTCCTTCATGGATCTATGAAATTTGTAAATAAGAACAGCCATGAACAAATCAACTGACGATAGATACCGTATTGTCATATTAAAGTGCTCCATATGACATCCTGGAACAAGAGCTCAACATCTTCTGCTGGCTTCGATGGTAAAAACGAAGCAACGCATGTTCAGGTATTAGCAGTAGGGTAGAACATAACATATACATTCCCGTCCTAGATCTTGTCCGACAAGCAAGCAACGCATACGTTCTAACTCCTCTCTCACTTCAACGTCTTCTAAGTTAAATTTACAACAACACCAACACGACTTTATGGAACATTAACAATACAAACAGCATAGAATTTTGTTTTGTTCAATTGAGACAAATCAGTTCTCGATTAAATATATAAAATTACAGAGAAAACCCATATTTAGATTGCTAGGAGGTTATTGAACGTGAAACCACGTAACAGCAGATGGATTTATAAACCATCTTATCTAGGCCCAGATGTTTCTCTGAATTCGCTTCAAACTAGGGCAAGCCGACCTTAGTCTCCCCAAATATACAGCATTTATCTATAAAAAATTAAAAAAAAAGGGGAGTTTCTCAGTGATTATCCTACAAAATTCTTATAGCCACGTTAAGAATTTAACATAGCCCTCTGACTACATTTTCCAGGGTGAAGTCAACATGCATTCTTATAGTTGTTTAGATTTCCAAAGCACTAGCATATAAACATGCTTTAGACGTATGCAGATACAGTAATTAAAAGAGAATGTGAGAAAGAAATGCAAGTACCTTTGGGCAAGAGTGTACGTTCAGGGCCTCCAGCATCGTACATCTCGATACTGCAGCCTCTACAGCTTCTTCATCAAGCATGGTGCAAGCCTGTAAAAGTTTAAAGTACTTGCAAATAAGTAATCAGACATCGTATTAAGTACAGGTAAGGTTTTTGTTACTCTAATTGCTGCTGATCCAAGAATTTGCAAGATATTCAGAAAATGAAAAGTAGGGGGAATATAATGTTTGGAGCAAGTACCAGAAGCTGTAGGTTAGTCAGCCTTGGACAATCGAGTTTCAGTATTTCCAAGGAGATACAGTTGCTAATGGTGGCAAACACAAGAAAATTGAGGTCAATAGCACATAAAGAAGAGGAAGATAAAGTATATGCAGCAAAACAAACCTTAAATTCAGACTGCTCAGATTTGAACAAGTCAAATCCACTTCCTTTAGATTTGTGGACAGATTGAGGTTCAATCTAGATAAACGGAAACATTGACCCATAGATTCTATTAAGACTTTCTTAATGTTAGGACAGCCAATACAGTTGAGTGTCTCGAGCAAACGCACAGGTTCGTAGTCTGAGTTTGAATTTGGTGAAGAAATCTCGACTGGCATTTTCGAAGTATTGCTTTTGCATGGTTTCCAAACAAGATCAAACATGTTAGCACAGCCATTCAGGTTCAAACTTACTAAATTTGTACAAGAAGAAATAACATCTGATATTGCTGACTGCCCAATAGAGGAATAAGACAAATCCAATTCACGGAGGGCCGGGAGGGCACCATCTTTACAAAGGGCATCCAGAGAAGAATCAGTAAGATACTTGCACGCTGACAACTTCAAGATCTGTTGGACAAATAACAAAGAATGGTAAACCCCCTTAATAAGATGCAGAAGTTGAATAGTAGAGCAAGTTCTAGGTGAAACGAGAACAGCACAATGATGATGCCAGCATGTAAATACATTGGCATATATGCTGTTTTTACAGACTAAATTGTTCTAGCTTAACACGAAAAAATAGGAGACAAGTAGGAGAAAAGGTCTATTGGAATTTAATACGTGAATAGAGAATAAACTAAAAAAAAAAACATAATTATAACACAGAAGTTTCTTTGATGAAAGAATTAATATAAGGTTAAAGAATTCGACGTGCCTCTAACTGTGAGCATGTTTCAAACACGGGCTTCAATTCAATGAGAAAGGTGTATGACAAATCAAGTAGGGTCAGATGTTGAAGCTGGTTCAAGGATAATAGTCCATCCAAGCCCACAGATAAACATGATGACAATATTAAACACTCAATTTTAGGGCAGGAAGCGGCTAGTGTACACAATGAGTCATCCATTAATTGCCTGTGAAAAAGAAAAAAAAATGAAATATTAAACCACATGAGCTAGATCTCAAAGGTTTAGTTAAAGTTACAGGACAGATCATATACCTGCAAAAGGAAGCATCCAGGGATGTCAAACAAGGGCAGTTAATAGATGCTTGAGATAGCACTCCACAACCCTTCAACTCAAGTATTGACATAAATGGGGCTTCAATCTGGAGGATCTTAAGTTTTGGGCATATCCCTAGATTTAGAGACCAAAGACCAACCTAGACAATAAACCAGGATCAAAGTAATGCAAGAATTGGTATATATCTAAAGCATCCTTACTTTGTGTTTGATGAGTGAAGACAGAGTGGAAATCTCATGAAGAACTAAGTAAAACACGGTGGCAATCTCATGAAGAGCTAAGTACATTATTATTAAATCTTTCATCAAACTACCAACTTTGCATGCCAATATCCAGTGCAAAATTTTGGTTGTATTTCTTTGTCAAGCATCTTGCAAACACAATGTCCAATGAGAAATCCTCATGCACATCAGAAAAAGACCAAGGAACTTACTTCCTAGATTAACTACAATATCTAAGATATCTATCGCCTTTATAGAAAGGAATGAACAAAAATAAAAAATGGCATCCATGATTATTGGCTACAGTCAAAGCACGACAGAATGATGCCATTCGACCTCATTATGCATAAATTCTTCAAGTCATTGCGCTCAATTATCTTGGGATCTCTAGGGCATAGCACAATAAAAGTATATCCACTTTCCACTTTTTTATTCCTATCGAGCTTGAGAAATTGCTAGATGTCTTCATGCAATCTATCTTACAGAAAAAAAGTGTCATATGAGATGCTTTTTTCTGACATGTTGACATTTGCTACACCATTATGCTTATCCACTAACACCATAGCGCATTCACTTTTTGTCAATCCTGTCGAAACACACTTGCTTTGATTCTCTAATCCAATCCACAAACATGGAAACAAGAAAATTACTACAGGATCTAAATACTTAGCATGACTAACTAACTCGCCTCTCAAATAATGCAACTAGGTTGTACTTGCATAAAACATATACTTAATGGTTCACCCATTTCATGACTAACTAACTCGCCAATTTTCCTCAAATAATGTAACTAGGTTGTACTTACATAAAACATATACTTAATGGTTCACCCATTTACCCTCATATTACTTAAATAAAATAAACTCATAACTGGCATTCCAAACAAGGACGAATAATGACACAAGTGCAGGGTACAACAACAATGGCAAAGCCTTTTGTCTCACTAAGTGGGGTCAGCTACATAAATTATTTTACTCCATTATGTTCTATTGTGAACCATATCCAAGTGGAAGGTAATATAAAATGAATAAATAAGATCGTTGCCCTTCTTTTACACCAAAAAGGCATATCTCCACCTAAAGGGAACACAAGAGGTTGTTAAGCTTGCTAGGATTAGAATCACTAATGAACAGTTATGCAATTAACTTACAGGAGAAAATGATGCTCTTTCAAGATGATCACAACCATCAAGGCTAACTTTCTGGAGAGTTGGACATGAGAGTTCAAGGGCACGCATTCCACGGCAACCAATAAGCGAAAGACTGATGAGCGAGCTACTGTTCAGCCTAACCACACTCAAGCTCTGAGAAATAAAAAAAACCAAAAACCAAAAAAGAACACTGATTAAGTATGCTAACCTCAACAAACAAAAAAAAAATTGCAAAAACTTAAGCAAATTTGGAATAAACAAAGTTTCCATCAAATTATGCAGCATAGATTAAGGTATAAGATGAAAACCCTTGAATATTGCAAAATGAAGTTAGGCATTGGCATTATTACTATATTTTAATGATAAGGGGTATAATAAGAAGTCCGCTAGAAGTATCTACACCGACAACCAAAACTGCATAAAAGCAGTTTTCTAAATGTGCTGAATAGGAGAGAACCACAACTAGAAGACATCCTTTAATGAGCCAACAGAGATTGTGATGATGATGACAATTCAACCTTTCCAATACAGAGCCATGTATTTTCTACAGCTTATGCAAGAGCGTTTTCTACATAGAGTGACTGTGAAATTTCCTTTTGTAACAGACCTCACAGTTGTCAAGACTCAAAGATTTGAGCATGGGGCAGCCGCCACCATCACTAAAGACTTCACAAATAGAATTGGCGAGTGATTCACAATCACTGAGATCCACTTCCAGCAAGTGACAGCATTGCAATGAAAGCGTAGCCAAGCTTTCTTGCTTCTGTAAAACCAATTTCTGCAGGTTCAAAAGCACACAATGTCAAATAGAACTTGGAAATAAGGTAAAATTCCAAGATGGAACTTATTGATGAAAACTGACCTGAAGCTCATTTGACACTATGTTGATGCGATGGAGTGCCGAGCAGTTGGAGACCTTTATGTAGGCAAGCACTGGACTTCTCAAATTTAATTCAGCAAATCTACATATAGAAAAGTAGTTAGCATGTCTATATGAGGTATAGTAGGCAAAAGAAAAGGAGAAGGCAGAGTGTGGGAAGCTAAATGATTTACTTGCGGCAATGAACAAGACTGATTTTCTTGAGGTGTGGCAAATCCAACGAGACCGTCGTTAACAAGCCACAGTTATCAAGTTGCAACGCCTGCGACAGAGGCACAAAACAAAGATATAGAAGAAATATCTACAAGAATATCTTGCTAAAGAAGAAAAGGGGATAAGCATACTACTATAAAAGGTCCTACCTCTAACAAATGACTAGAGGCTATTGAAGCCATAGAAGCAGATGTTATACCCTCGCAGCTGCTAAGTTTAAGCTCCGTCAGCATGTGCAGCCTTATGGACTTCATAATAAAAGAACAACATGTAAATAGATAACGAAGAACAAGTAAATTCAAATCTAGCTGGCATTTATTTTTAAGCCATTCAAAGCTGAATAAGACTAACCTCAAGTGATATGTTCGGACAATTAGAAGCATCAAGGACACTTAGATTAGGACAGGCACCAGCTATAACATGAAGGGTATCGTCGCTCACGCAAGAGCAAGACGACATATCCAAAGCAACTAGTAGGGGGCATGATTGTGCTGCTAAGCGAATTCCAGCATCAGATAACTTGTGACAAGCTGATAAATCCAGTTCATACAGTTGAGGGCAAGTAAGAGACACATGAGCCATACTAGTGCGTTTGAGTGACAAAGTCTGAAGTTGTGGGCATCTATTGACCACCAGAATAAAGAGTTAATGTTAGTGGATCTTCAACGACTTTGGAATGAAAGGTCAGCAAAAATTAATATAAAATTCTTAACAGGCGATTGAAAACTAGTGTTAGAAGTTGGGTTAAACTGCGAGAGAAGAAACCTGCACCTTACAGAAACACGCAGCACACGGCATTTTACAATTTGAAGATTACGTAATCTGTCATGTGATAAAGAGATCTCTTGCATGCCATTACCGAGGTTTGCGTCATAAATTCTTAGACTGTTTAATGCAGGACAATTCATTAGTTCATGGAAGAAAGCATCGCTTAGCTGTCCTTTACCTAGGGTCAGAGTATGGAGACGCCTGAAATCAATAAATGAGCAAACAGACCATAAGATATCACAAATAGTAACAAAAAGCTCAGAAAGAAACAAGGATGGAAAATAGCCAACCAAAGATAACCCATCGCATCCCTTATGAGATCATCAGAACTTGGCACCCCAAACAAATTAACTTCCGTAGCATTTCGATAACGAGAGCACATGGCCCTAACTGCAAAAACAATAAAAAATTAATATCAACAGGATTTCGTGCAAGTAACAAACAGAAATACAAATGTGCATGTGTAACCAATACCAATAATAGTAAGTTACTCAATTAGCAGAGAGTCTCTAGAAATTTCTTCCAGTTGTTTATCAAGAGATGAAAACGATCTACGTCGATTCCATGTAAATTAACAAGTGACATGACTCTGAAACAACGGAACTAGGCAGTATGTTTATAATGTAATGACAACCAGTATATATTCTTAGCAGTTTTACCAAAATATTAATCATTTAAAATGTACTACCCACCACTAACACATACTAACAACTCATCTTTCTTTCCATACAAGATATAGTAAATCTTACAAAAATTGAGCATCATATGTCGAGAGCAAGCTTGGTTCCACTAAATATGCTACTAAATTTTAGTTATAAATGTCGTGCCATGAAGATTTATCAGCTATCATAGAAGGAGAAAACTAGGGTTAGAAATCATACAATTTCGCCGAGTAATTTCTGTGTTCTCAAAATTTAGACACTTCCAGAAGTCTTCGTGCGTACTGGCTGCTCTCCACTGCTTGCAAGTAGCGGCTGCCTTACATAAATCTTTTTGGTCTAAGAAAGAGAAAACCTGCAAAGACATTTTGAAGAGACAAATGAAGAGCCGCATCGGAATCGCGTGCATTTCTCTACCGAGTGTCCTACAAGACCTCCGTGAAACTCACAAACTTATTCGGGATCATATCCAGCGGAGGTCGGGATCCAGGCAAAAAGAACTTGAGTTGACATAAACCAAGAAATGGGCGTACCAGGTGTAGTAAATCATCAGTAAGATCCATTCTGACTATAGTATTTTCAATGTTCTCGGTAGGTGAACAGATGTCCATTTCCATTGTGGCATCAGGCCCATTTCCATCATTATGTTCTTCATTATCTGAGCCCCCTGGTTGTGCTTTTCCTTCATTGTTTGATAAAAGGCTGAAGGAAAGTCCCAAGTTATTCTCAATTTCGGATGCTGTACTTTGAGAAACCATATAACAAGAATGGATGCATGGGATGGCTAATTCACTCAGTGAAGTAGAGGCAGAAGCGCAATGGAAGTCTCTGCTAAAAAAAAAAAAAAAAAAAAAAACAGATTAGTACACCTTGTCGCATTGCCATGTCATTGTATCATCGACTCCCGATTCACCCCCCCACTCTCCCCACCCCCGCGGCCACCACACACCCAAAAAAAAAGGAAAAAGGAGAAAAAAAGGATAGCTATCAAGAGCTACACATTAATAAGCGTGGGCCAAAATACAAAGTATAGTTGATTTTTTGTGTGAAAACTTTTGGAAAATAATTCAGCATTTGTCAAAAAAGAAAACCTGCTTTGTAAAAATTGAACAAATTAACACTCATATAGAAATGTTAGCTTCCCGGAACACTTTTGTAGCTCACCCAGAACACTTTTTTAGCTCAAGGGAACATTAAGATAGTCCACCCGGAACACTTCAGCACGAACACTATGATACAAGTGCTGACGACACTATACTAACCGTCTAGAACACTTTTGAATTTCCGACCAATGGTTTTTTTTGAAAAAGTTGAAAAGCATAGGCTGATTTGTACGAGTTTTGAAAAGCAAGGGTTTTTTTACATTACTCCAAATAATTTCTCATCCTATAACTTATTTGCCTTTTTTTTTTCCAATCATAAAACCACCAATTTCTCCTTATGTTATTTTATAGTTATTCTCATTAACCCCCTCATGTCTGAAAGCTCAATCGCTATACCCAAATACCTACACTATTGCACTTATTTGGAAAAACTTAAAATGTCTGTATTCAGAAGATGTCTAGCAAATGAAAAACTATAGTAATCTACATGTCTAAGACTAATATGCCTCCAAGTCATTACTTTGTATGTTAATCTGAAGTTGCATTGTTCTTCTTCTTCTTTCTTTTTTTATTCTTTTTTAAAAAGGGAGGGACTTGCAACCCCCAACCATTGTTCTATCCAGTCCTAGCCAGACCCTGCTTACCCAGTATGAATCACTGGCACGCATACCTCGGCATGCATGAGAATGCACCCCCGAGAATAGAAAAGTTGGCCACCGCCTATCTCAAGAGTCAAGGCATTCAAAGAAACTAGCAATATACAGAAATACAATATAAAAATTGCAACATAGACATCCAATGACGCATTTTAAAGACGAACGAAGAGGAACTAACTGATCGTCAGCAGCTACTTTCGCCCGCTTGTGCTGCAAATCGCGATCGCAATCCCCGTCGTCATCCGACGCGATGCGATCCTCCTCCGCCGCTGCCTCCGCAGTCGCCGTCGCTTGCTGACGATAACTCCACCCTCCCAACGACAACTCCAGCTCGACCTCCTCGTCCTCATCCAGGGCCGCCGGGATCTCCGGTCGGCTAGCCATGCTACCCTATCCTTATTCCGAAGATCGATGGCAATTTGAGAACGACGAGGGTGAAAATCAGACTCAGATTCTGGAATTGCAGTATATTTCACTTGGATGATTCTGAATAAGAATTTGAGATTCGCGCTCTGATTGCTCAAGATGATGAAGAATTTGGGAAATTGGAGGGGCTTGGAAATTAATGGGGTCCGATTCGATCTCTGATCGATTTTGCTTTTTATTTTCTCCGGACAAATTTGACAGAGCCGAATTGTAGAAAGGGGGGAAAGCGAAGTCGAGCGAGACGGAGGGTAAAATAAGTTTCTCGAGATAGAAATATTAGATAAATTATATTATAATAACATTAAATTATTATAATCTTTTTAAACAATGAAATAACTCAACTTCACCTAAAATAATTTTTCATAGATAGAAATATTAGATTAATTACTTACCTCTGATATACTCAACATATAGAATTTATCTAAATAAGGTAGGTATGCATAATTGGTGTAATAATTTTAGAGATTTTATTCTAGATAGAGGCAGTTAATATCCAAAATGACATCGAACCCTGGTCTCGAAGTAAAGAATAATAGTTATTATCTTGAGATATTTTAGGAAAT
Organism: Xerophyta viscosa; assembly: GCA_002076135.1. Classification (NCBI taxonomy): domain Eukaryota; kingdom Viridiplantae; phylum Streptophyta; class Magnoliopsida; order Pandanales; family Velloziaceae; genus Xerophyta; species Xerophyta viscosa. The sequence continues at coordinate 198,288 of MJHO01000186.1, read as the reverse complement.
GTAATTAAAGATACCCCACTTACTAACATAATGGTGGCTTGGAAAATCTAATATAATTATTTTTCGTATTGAGAAAGAACAATAAATTTTAGAGTTGTTTAGGGAGTTACATTGAATTTAGTATGGTATTATATAATCTTGTTTATTTTTATGCATGGGATGTAGTGGCTGATAGGTTGAAATGGCAACTTACATGCGAAACCACAACGCGTACTCTAGTAATAGCGAAAGCAAGCACAAATTTAGTAGGTCCACATAACCCTGAAACAGTACGGACGGCGATTTTCACTGAAACACATACAAAGTTCATCAGCACAGATACCACGATATTATATACCCAGTATTCGCCCAGGTGAGCCCCTATATTGACATCCAGCGCCGGACCTGAAAATTTAATCAAGCTGGCTAAAAATAGGGAACTTGGAGTTGAGATATATAAGAGGCAAATGTGACTAAAAATGCTTGGCGTGACGCCTTAGTCCTTCGTCGTCTTACCACAACAAAGAAAAGAATAGGCCACTACACTTTTTGTGATTGCGTATGAAGGCGCCACACCAACTGGCATTTTTTGCAGGCGCACGCAACGAGTCCTCGGACCAATTGTTACGCCAAGTGGCGGAGGAGGTGAAACATATTTTTTGAATATATAATTTTAAACTTCTCTAAATAATTCAGAGGAGAAGAAATAAAATATTAATAATTTTGGTGAATATTGAGGAGTTTATTTGAATATTATAAATGATCTGCTATTGGGAACTGATAATCAAATTGTGGTCTTTTTTTTGTTAAATTTTTGGCCAGTTATTACACTTAGATACGCTGGCTTTTCATCTTTTTTGTTAAAAAATTATAAATAGGGAAGTAAAAAATCACATTGATTATTGTTGTGGACATTGGTAATTAGAAATGCTATTTTTTTTAAATAAGTTCCAGAACACCGTAATAAAAAAATAAAAAATGACTCACTTCTGGTTCTTTCCAAACTTTTATTTCCCTAATAAACAACTTTTTATATTTTTTTCTTTTTTAACAACAAAATATCAAAAAGGAAAAGAAAGTGAATTCTCATTAATTAGTTAATTATGATTAAAATAACTTATTAATTTTAATATTAACCGTAGGATCGAATGTTTACTAATTTATATCTTTATAAAAACATCCTTAGGATTATAACTTCAATGATTATGGCATGAGATGTGAAATCCTTCTATATTTTTTATATATCAATTTGGGGTAAATTTAACGAATTAATAATACCATAAGTATTAGGAAGTTTTATTAATTGAGTAAGCTTTCTTAACTCTTTAGAGCCTTAAGGTGAGGTTCTTTTGGGTGTGGAGTGCTAATAATATTTCTTCTAGAGAGAAACTTTTCAATATATAAATACATATATTTCCATCGAATCAATGGAAATGTATTAGGGATGGCAGGATTGGAAGAGTAATGTCATTACAGCCGTTGTTCTGGATATTATAATATATATAGAAGTCACTGTTATCTGACCTTCAGTTGTAGACGTATAATTTCTTAGCCATATATGGATCGAAAAACCATAATTATAATATAAACTATTTTATTTTAAGAGTATTCATGAATTTATTCTATGATACTTTCAAATAAATTTTTCCAAATCATGTTTTGTCACACCAATCTTACAAGTCTCAACATAAATAACCAGTGGTTCACAAGGTATTCAAATCTTATTACGTATTGGTTCACACTTTTGTTGGTGCCCAAATCCCCTTTATTTACTTGGATGTTCGATTTTTCGAGCCTGTGTTCCTCCTCATTTTGTGTCTTTTAACTTCTTCCAAGTAGTGAATAGCCCTCGACGTCATTTCATCGCATACTCAGAATGAGGAAATTAAACGGAAACAAAAAAAAAGCAAAGTAGTTGTAGTAAGCAAAAAAGTATGGTTATCTCTAATTTCAAACCTCACTCACACTTCCAGTTTAATAACAGAATATCAGGGTCATTTATTAGACTATTCAGTTATTCTGCATTCATTTGTATAACATTTCTTATTTTGCATGCTTCAATTATGTTGAAAGCAGCCAAAACTCTGCAGTGCAAAGTGGTTAAAGAAAAGAAACTATTAGAAATCTAACTAGCAGGATCAGAGAAGGAGAATTCAAGATGTAACTGATCATTGGAATTGCACAGAGAACTACAGAAGATAGGATTCCTTGATAAAACAATCCAAAAATAGGAGGTGTTAGCTTGAACTGATGGACCCTGCTGGATCATCCTGCAACTCTTGATATCTCTTGTTGGCTGCATCAAACCATTCTTTCCAATCCGATACCTTTTCCTCTCCATTTGCAACCTACGTCAAAAACACCCAATATTTCCTTATACGCCGAGAAAACATCACTATTGGACTCGAATTGCCTTATAAAACTTTCATACTATCTTCTCAAAAAAAAACTTTCATACTAAGCAATCAATGCTGCCTCTGATTTGAAATGCCTTCTAATACTATCATAAAATGGAAATCGATGCTCGGAAATACTTGCTATTTTACCTCAAATATCAACCCTGTATGCGGAATGCTGTCGAGAGCATCCACACATATGCGAGCAGCATCCTCTTTGCTCAGCCTTCCCGTTCCTGCGGCCCCCTGACAAAGAAAGAATGAGAGCACTATATAATATGTCCATTAATTACTCGAAAATTTTTTATATTCATTATCAAACAGCTTATCCAGCCTGTGGATAATGAAGTTATAACCTTTATATAAAGTAGATATATAAAAGTAAATTCCCTCTAGTTCAACTCTAGACCAAACTATCATACATTTTTACTTTCGTTCAGCGATAGTGTTAGCTATTTCTCCAAAAAAATATGAGAAATGGCCTGTGAAGTTATAAAGGCATTGTCAAGGGGGAGAACTACGGTTAAGTAGTAAAATCTAACCCCAGCAGCGTTCAACCTGCAAATTTAACAGATCCACAAATAAAGATACAGCTACATGAGACCTACTACAATCCCCTGAAAGCTATACTATAGAAAAATGGCTTACTTCATGAAATTACTTGCTTTTCCTCTTTTGTATCTTCCTGTCAATGCAAATAGGACGGTTTTAGTGCGCTCACTATGTCGGTTTTAATCATCTTTTACTTATTTCTGTATCCTTTTCCACCTTTTGTTGGAGCTTCTGCATATATTATAAACCTAGGATCTGAGATATATTCCTAGACAGCAGGTTTACAAGAAACCACATTTATTCTTTCCATTGTCATCTATGCATAATATTATATTAGTTATGTATAACCGAAGCATATTCATGGTTTGTTCTACCAATCTCTGAATATCCATACCACATGGAAAGCCAGAAAAAAAAGTATAGATAAACATCATAAACTTAACATGAATGGATAAATAGGCAGATACCTCTTTGAAATCAAAACCTAGTTGGCCACTGGGATTATTTTGCAGCAAGCCGGTTCTGATTATGGTGTAAGGGATGCCTGATGCAATTACCACTTTTTCATCACTCTCTGCCTGCTTTCTTGCCTTGCTAGTCAAAATGGCTTGAAGCCCACTGCTACCTCTATACACAGCCAACTGCGACATTGTTAAACCTCGTTTGACAAGGCAAATGTAGCAAAGTTTAACGATTAATTCGATAATAGCAAGCAAAAACCTGAGAAAGAAGAATGATGTGCTCCACGCCCTTCATTTGGATGCCGTCCGAAAAGAAACCATCCTGCAATAATCGTACATACCTCGTCAATAACTCAGATTCTCAGTCGAAAATGCAAAGTTTTAACTAAAAATTTAAACATAACGAATCAAGCTTACAATTGATATGACTCATAACTTTAGTGGATGCACACAAAAAAAGCAGAAATGTTGATACACAAAAACATAACTTGATTTTTTCCTTTTCTTTAGATGATTGCCATCTTCTATTACCATCTTAGTTTAATTACTTTGTTGCATATACAAAATGAAGCGATAACGATGAGTTGTGATGTACAAGTTATACATACATCTGAAGGACATATTATTGCACGAACACCTCGCAAAGCCTTTGTAAGGTATGACTTATCACTTTTATCCCCAACCAGAGGCTGCAAAATGTCTGAAACACTAAGAAACAGTGATGGTGAAACCAATACAAGTGTAGAATTGCACGGAATGGTTCAATCAAGTCAAAGTTCAGCTTAGATACGTAATCACCTCAATATATGTTCCAAAGGAATCAACAACAGCTTGTTTGTTTTTGACTAAAGCCTTCACACGAGCTCGTTTAAGAATTAATGACAGTATTACCATCTGTTTGACAACATCAAACAATAGGTTTTGTGACTAGGATGCATAAACAATAAAATACAATATCTACCTAAAACATTTGAAACATATAACACCTTTATCACATTTACTACAAAGGAAACTAAATGCAATTAAATAATGATAGACATCCAAGATGCGTAAAGATGCAGAGATATGAACAACTTGCTTTACCCATGGATACAAATGATTTGTAAGAAACAAAACTCAAACTCACAATTCATTCAATTGTCTGCTTCAAAAACTATTTTGGATCATTTCTTGCTATAGCATAGAATGGGACCATGAAATTCATCAGTTAATAATAATTTAGCTAAAAGTTAGTGAAATTCACCTGACCAAGTTCACTTTCACCATCGGTTACTAGCACTGCTTGACGAACCTCCTCTTCTGAAACTCGTAAAGAAAACAATTATAGTTTCGTCAGGCCCCACTCAACTTAAACAAAAATTATAGTTAGTTAATTGGTATTATATTATTGTACTGCCTTGAGATTCATCATCCTTGGTTTCAACAGCACCATCTTTTGGAAGTAAATCAGGCGCTCCATACCACCTCCTCAGTTTAGGCCCACCTACAAATTCAACAGCTCCTTTAGATCAACTCATCAACAAAGTTAAGCACAAGAGCATCGATATACCTTCGATATAGTCAAGGATTCGGTCAGTGAAGCTAGTGCTTTCCTTCTTAGAAGAGAGGCAGACAAGATCCCGTGGTAGCAGCCGCGAGGGAGACCTTCGCTGCAGAGGACGGACGGCCGCGGAGTCGGAATGAAACGGCGACGCCGCCGCACAGATGGTGAGTACAGCCGCGGCCATATCAATCTTGGAGGGGGAAATGAGTGGAGGTAGATTAGCTTGGCGCGATGAATGATGATCGCAAATCAATAAAAAAAAAAAACAGAGAGATAAAAAGCCATTTCGTATAATGGGCGGGTAAGAAAAACAAATACAAAATTATGTTTTTTTTTTTTTTTTGCATGATCAGACCTTTTATTTGTTTCTTCTTTTTTATAATAATTATTTGTTTTTTATTATGCTCGAGTTCAGCTATTAAATATTCATGAAATTATAAATAAATCCCTATTTTAATTCATAATAACTAATGTAAACTTACTATGTTTTTATCGATTATCTATCATCTTGACATTAAATGTTTTTTATAATAAAATTTAAATCATAATCACCTTTATCGTGGTAACAACATGGCGGCGAGTGGTCGGAGATCGTGATACAATGAAATGGAAAAAATTAAAAAGAAAAAACAAGGATTTATCTTCTTAAGTTGTAGGAAAAGTAAATTATCAACCCTTGTATTGCGAGCCTTCCGAAATTAGACTTCCACAAACTCTAATTAATATTGTAACGAGCATTGATGATATTGTAGTAATTGTAATTATTATAATTATACTAATAATTAACTGTAGTAATTACCGTAAAAATAATTGTAAAATTAAATTATAGTAAAAATTAGTGTTATTGTTATTCGACCAATCAATCGAAGCTATTGAGAAATCCCGATTTCTCCATCCTGATCGATGAATCGAAGCCATGAGCAGATGAAGCCAGCCTCCGGATCTCAAGAAGTACGTCACCGTTCTCATCATTTCCGTCGTATTCCTTTAATTTTCTTCAATTTTAGGTATTCCGATTCGGTGATTTTGAATTGCTTTTTTACCAGGTACATGATTACAGTTAGGAAGCAAGAGCATTACTTTAATTACAGTTAGGAAGTGCAACACGTTAACATCATCAATGGAACACACTGCGGTTCGTCTTCTATCTTGATGTTTCCATTATAGCCAGGAGAAAACAGCAACTTTATTTTCTAGAAATCGACTACAGGATTAAAATGTGCTGTTTGCGCACTATGAAAATGTTTCAGATACCTATTAATAAGTAAATTTAAACATTTCGTTATAGGGAAAGCATTCAATTTTCCTGTAGCATTTTCTGCTTTCTGCTACACATCTCATGATCCACATCACATCCTAGAACGATGGTTGTCTGTTTTCTTGTTTCTTTCCAACTTCTTCAACTCAGTGACCTGGTCAATTTCTTTCTTTCTTTTCTTAAGAAATTTGTCCTGGTCTATTTGGGAATTGCTGAACTTCTTGCTTACCCATTCTCTAGACAGGTAGGGAAAAGATTGAATAATGCCATTACAACCGAGCATATCATAGATTCCTACGTCTTTACATTCAGAACAAATTTATTCTTTGGTCCTTCTTATCTTTCTTAGTTCAATCAACAAATTTATTCTTAGTTTCCGGGCGTAGAATATTGAACTTTGATGCTTTGAAGGTTTCTTCTACTTATGGTGGATATATAGTTTACTATAAGGTTGCGTTTGGTTCATGATTCTGTAAAATTTTCAGGAATGTTATATTCTCAGTAATCTAGATTCCCAGGAATTGCATTCCCAGGAATGCTATATTCTTTCGTTTGGTTCGTTGTTTCAAATTGTTTAAATTCCTGGGAATGCTGCTTTCCTTCGTTTGGTTTGTTCACAACATTTCTTAGAATGTGGTAGAATTTTACCAAAATATCCCCTTCAAAAATTAAATAAAATATAATAAAATAACATGCACATTTTCTGAAAATATGCGTTAATCCAGTAAAAACATAATCTATTATAAATTCACTGTAAAAATAACCACAAAAATAGTTATAACTTCATGAACTCATATAAGAAATTCAAAATAACATAAATAAATCAAAATTAGAGAACGGCATCACGACATAGACATATCTTGCTTTTCAACAAACGGAGAAGAAAAGAGCGCTGAAGAAAAAAGAAGAAATTAGAGAACGGCTGGGTATTAGGGTTTTTTTTCAATGAAATATTTGAATAAAATTAGGGACATTTCTGGAAACAAAAAAGTAATCTTGCAGGTAATCTTGTAGGGAATCAAGATACCCACCCCCTCCCATAGAAATCTTGATTACTTCATTTGTGGGAATGTTGCATCCATAAGAATGCTGCATTCCCATGGTTTTGACGAACCAAACGCGAGAATCAGATTCCCGCGTGTTAAATTTCTGAAAATCCTGTCAAGATTCCATGAACCAAACGCAACCTAAATTTAATGGCCCAAGTCTAAAAGGAGGAATCTTAGTTCTCTCAGGAATCTTAGTTCTCTCAGGAATCTTTGTGCTAAATCGTCAACTTTCATATTTTAAGCATAATCATAGCTCAAACTCCACCAAACAAGGACGAATGAACTGGTGTTGCGATTCTAAGCATAGAAAGAAATTTGTGGAGAACTCTTTAATATAAGTATAAGAATATTGTTAGCAATAGAAGTATTCTTTTTTAAGAACGTTGCTGCAAGGAGGTTACAATTGACAACTAAAAAGACGAGGGGTGGTGAGGTTACCTACGGTGGGGTGACGCGTTCATGGCAAGCCCGCGCGTGACGTTAGCTCTCGGAAAAAGAAGAAAAAAAAATAGAAAAAATAAAAATAAATAAAAATTCACCCTCTGCCGTCTGTCTGGTCAATATATAAGTAACAAAAGTAGCAACAATTCGGGATGTCGCTCTCCATCTCCAGTTCTCCACGAATTAGCTCGCCATCAGATGGAGCTGCGCTATGGTATCCCTTCGCCGTCTCCTTGCCCACCCTACCACCGCCGGAGTACTGCTCCGACTTTGTCATCGTCGACCTTCTCTTCGTCTCTCCTCGACGCTATCTACCGCTCCATGGGCGACAACGATTCCAACTCCGTCGTCGTCGAACCCAGAGCAACTAAAAATGGCAAGCACGACACTGCCCGAACCCCAAGGCCCGCTGCTACGTTGAGCCGCCGATATCTCCACGAACCAAGCTCGTCCAGAGTGAAAGAAAAAACCAAGTTTAGGGACGATCTTAGAGAGCGCTACAAATTCACTGCAGCTGTGACGCGATTCGCGCATCTGACGGCATCTTCGTCGAGCTCATCCGACAGGTCGAGCTGCACCGGTTTCTCATCCGAGGACTCCAACATCTTGCCGAACCGGCTCAAGCTCAAACCGCCCCGAACCGGTTCAATCCCGAGCAACGATGAGAATATCAAGAAGCAGCGGCCACCTGCTTCGCCCGGCGCTTTGCTGGCGAGCTTTATCTCCTCGGTGTTCTCCGCTACCAAAGGACGTTGGAGGCAGAAGAAGCACCACCGCGCCTCCGCTGACGCCGCAGGCGCTGCCACGGAATCATGCTCGTCGTCGCCGTCGTTCGTGCGATCATGCATGAACAGATCAGCAGCAGCGGAGGAGAAGAAGAGAGTGAGGTTTAAGGCGGCGGCGACGGTTGAGGAGCTCCCGCGGAGAGGATTCCATGGCGGACGGATAGCGGCGGTGCAGGAGGCGAGGAAGATGAGATCACCGTCATTGTCATCATCAGGCAGAGGAATTGAAGAGGAGGAAGAGGAGAGCGACGCGAGCTCGGATTTGTTCGAGCTGGAGAGTCTGACGGTGGGGAGGTACACCGACGAGCTGCCGGTGTACGGCAGCACTCATCTTGCGAATTCTGATATATAAAACTAGTTTACACTTGACCACTATGTTGTTGTTATTATTATTATTTGCAACTGTGGGTCTGCATGTTTAATATTTCAGAAAATTGGCAGATATAAAATTATTTTATGTAAGACTGTTAGTTTTATTTTTTTTGGATCTTAACCGTGTATCTACGATCGGATATAAAATAATAAATAATAGACCTCATAATTAAATATTGTTGAGATTTAATTTTTTGATTTTTTTTATGAGGAATAAATTTTTAATTTTTTTTAATATTTAACTATGTTAAATACTGATTTGGCATGTAAGACTGTTAAAAACGCAGCAACGCCGTAGTTGTGTTCTGGTAGCCACCGGCATAACCTTTCAGATTCTGTCTGCTTTCACACCTGCCCCATTTTTTTTTTTAAAAAAAAAATTGTTTATTTCTTTTTTATCCTTTCTCCAGAGCCCTGCCGGCTCTAGTTTCGAGTACTGCGGACCAATTAATTTTCAAGTTAATTGTAAATTAGTTTTTATATTCGAAATTCTATAAATTCGTTTTATAAATAGAGAACAACTGATCGGATGTGTGTTAATTTGGAGTCATATTAACATTTTATTCAGTTATTATATTTAATAAATTTAAGCTAAAATTTTGTTAAAATTATTTATACTTTATTTTAAGATCCACCACGTTGTACCGCTAAATTAATGAACAGAATAATATGATACGAATGAGAGAAACTGCAACTGCATTGCGCTTTTTTCTATTATAATATTATTAGACAGCAAAGCTGCTGCTGCGTTCTGCTGCTTCTTCCTTCTTCCCGAGAATGTTGGGTCAATAATTAACATGAAATGGGATTAAGAAGCGGAGGCCTCCTCTTCTGCTAGAGAAAGAGAAGTCGATCTGGCAGCGTTTCTCGATCCCGAGGATCTCTTGTTCGTCTCTTCCTTCTTCTTTTGAACTTTCTTTTTTCTTTATCCATTGGATTTTGGTTGGTCCCCCATGATCCCAGATTCCCATCCCATGTACCTTCCTATTCACAGGGATCCTCAGAGTGAGCAAAGAGAGAGAGAGAGAAAAGGAGTATGTATTGTTTCCTTCGTCGTTCCGGAATCTTGAGATGAGGTTTTGATGATGATGAAGAAAAAGGCAGACACTTTCTGACAGCAATGTCTGTGTGAACCTGATACGAATGACTGCTCACGTGTGTCTCCTGCATCACAACCTCCTTTTTTTTCTTCACTGCTTAATTCTCTCTCTTCCTCCGCCGGCTGCTGCTGCTTTTCTTCTTCATTTCTCTGACCGTGCTTTCTCTCACTTGTTTCTATTTTATCCTTGAGTCGTGGCTACAGCGGCAGCCAACATCTACATCGATTACACCTGCAAAATAGATAGGGAGAGATAGATGATTACATGAACTTGAAAGAATCTCGTTCCTGCTCTACTGTACACACCAAATTCTGCAAGTAACTAAGCAAATATCCAGGATTTGATGTCCTTCATCTACATCAACTCGCTATCGGTTGAGATGATTACACTTTTTTTTTTTGATAATTTGTTTTTGAAGCTTCAAAACATAAATATTTTTTAAAAAAAAATTAAATATAAAAATTTTAAAATCTATACTTAACGGCATAAATCGTTATCTCGTTAAATATAAAATTAAATATTAACTGTTAGATAAAAAAAAAATAACAGCTGAAATATTAGCTTATTAAAACTATTCTTATATCAACTATTCTTATATATATATATATACATAGGAGATCTGGAGGTTTGGTTAAATTCTGGTAGGACCGAGCTTACTGGGTTCGGAGCTCTAATAGAACTATTGGAGTTGGCTAACAAGAAAGATAGGTGGATCCGAGTCTTAAGTCTCTGGCTTTGAATTAATTCAAATAAATAATAAAGAAATCAAACTAGTATTTTTTTTAAAAAAAAAAAAAAAAACCAAAATAAAGAAAAAGGTTCAACATGCCTGGGAGCTAACCGAGCTCGGCTCTACACGACGAGCCCAATTAGTTTAATTAATTAAGCTCGAGCTCTTTCATGAAACTTTTGTGCAGTAGCTAATTGGCCTGTTTATGTTTCTAACATCGATTCTTACATTAATGTAATTTCAAAGATGATGAAACATGGAAAAACCATATACATGGTATATATACGTATAAATGCAGAAAGTATGGTCAGTCATAGCCTGCACTGTCTGCTGCGGACCACCTGCACTGCCCATTGTTGGCTCGACCCATGTAGCGCCAAGCACAATTTACCTGTTTATGTTCTACATCGATTCTTACATTAATGTAACTTTCAAAGATGATGAAACATGGCACAAACCATATACATGGTATACGTATAAATGCAGAAAGTATGGTCAGTCATAGCCTGCACTGTCTGCTGCGGACACCTGCATGCCCATTGTTGCTCGAAGCCCATGTAGCGGCCAAGCATTGGCTGGGCTTCGGGTCTTTTACATGCGCTTTCTATTAAAAAAATAAAAGCTTGTAGCGCTACCGGTGGGTCACTCGCGCGCAACTACAAATGTGATGCGTGCGCAGCAATTTGAAAAAGAAAATAAAAAATGCGAGCCGTGTGGACCGGCTGGCACATACGGGGCCGTTGGACTAATTTCAACCTTACTAACCTGTACGATTAAGCCGTGAGAGCCGCCCGTGGCCCATACTGTAACGCCACGCTGTTAGCTGCAAGCACGGGCCTTTTTTTTCTTTTTCGGTCTTCTAGTAGTACGCAATGCAGGGACGGACCTAGAGCTTAGGCAGGGGTGTCAAGCGACACCCCTGCTTTTCGGTTGTGATTTATTTATATATATATATATATATACATATATATTTATTACATAAAAAGGAGCACTTTTATCACTTTAGGAAAATGGCGAAGCGGTAGAGAGTATAGGTCGTGGGTGCAGGGTGTGCGATTCGAGCCCCGCGTCATTGGTAGGTTGTGTTATTTTTTTTTTCTTTTTTTTTTTATTTGAAGCCTTAAAAGGCTTAACCAGTTAACTCCTCCATCTCATTTTCATCCCAAGCGCTACACCCACATAACCCTAAATCCTATTCAATCTCAATCCTTTTGTGTACGGATAGTAAGTTATTTTTGTGAGACAGAGAAGCAATTTAATGTTTAACTATGAACACACCTACATTTAATATTTGAATTAATTGATACAGCCACAGGACTTTATTTGGGATGTAGTATGAAAAAAAATGCTTCTTATAAGTTGGTTTAAGGAATTTGCTTCATTAATATGATTTTTGGGAACATGTTTTGGTTTACGGCAAAAAGGAGGAAAGTAAAAAGAGGAATTGTTTTACGTGAATTTTTTACTTGTATTACTTTATATTTCGACACCCCTGCATAAAAATTCTGGGTCCGTCACTGACGCAATGTAGTTAAATTCAATACTTACACTGCAAATTGTCCACATTAAGAAATATTCTATAATTCTGATTGCATGAACTTCATCTACCATCCGCCGTCAGGCACTTTCTAAACCCTAGTGCGCATATTCGACATAATTAAGTTGCATGCATATCAAAAGACAAATTAAAATAAAAAAGAAACCTCATATTATATATTTGGTTTTTTTTTTTGAAAAAGGGTAATATCAAAATCCGTAATAGTTAAACATAGATAACAGCATGATATCTCTCTATATCTGCTAGGGTATTTGCAGCATGATCTCGCAAGCGTTGTATCTTCTGAGGTTCCATATGACGATGTATTACGGTAGTTCTGCAGATGGGGCAGACGGAGGAGAATTTGCCCAGCCACTCGTCTATGCAATCTTTATGGAATAGGTGATTGCATGGCGGCAGGCGGCGCAGTTCATCCCCGCCGACGTACTCGTACGTACACACCGCGCATGTCTCCTCGTCACCTCTTCCGTCGTAGTTATAATCACCATTAATGTTGGCCCCATGATACTTGGAGATTGGAAAATCATAGAGCTGCATCATGGCGCAGAGGTGGTCCCTGTATAATGCTTCTTCGGCACGTTCTTGGAGGGAAGTGGCAGCCAAGCGGACATCGTGCTCGGTGTCGACAGGAAATCGGCGGAGGCGGCGGCGGAGGCGGGAGAAGGCACGACGCATCATCGGAGCGAGCCAGGAAATCGAGGAGCGAGGTCGAATGTTGCCGTCTCTGTGCTGCGGAATATGAAAAGCCGCAATTCCGATCTCCATGGCCGGAGAGCAGAGAGATCGAGGAGTAGAGAACTAATTAATTTAAGGAGGCACCCACCCGTGTGCATGTATTTATAGAATGCGAAGAGTTGGAAGAGGGAAGGAAGGATCCATGACTCCATAATCGGTCAACCAACTTGTGCTGGGGTCAAAAGTCGGAATATTGTTGCATATTTTAACATACAATCTTTCCGTCGTCTCCACGTCATCAAAAAAAAAAAAAAATACAGCTGCGGGGCTCCCACTCTAGGAAGAATTTTGATCTCAAAGTATGAGCCATGGAAAAAAAAAAAGTATTTTCAAAATGAAACTTAAATATAAAATTATAAATTTTAATAAATTTTTAATGGGGTGTCCTATGGTAGAGTGAATGTAAAGTTCCATGTAAAATTGTCTTAGTCATATGTAGAGGTTGACGTTGGGATTGTCTCACATCTTTTGTTTGGGATATGGAGTTGTTTTCCATTATCTTTGGAGGCCCCAAGGTTTAATCTCTAACAAGTGGAAGCTACTTTTTAAGGGACCTGTCGTGGGGTACGGTCGAAACGTAGGCGGTGAGGCTTAGCGGGACCCAAGGCTGATCGGAGCATGACAAAAGGTAGATTAAGGTCGCCTTCCAACATATAATTCCATTAACTGCTTGAATATGTACTCTTAAGGTACCGGACCCAGGGTGGATGATGTGCATGAAGTGCTCGAGATCTGCTTGAATCTTAGCACGGGTCTCTGAACAAGTTGTACTTACTTAGCTGCTTAATTTTTTAGGTTATAAGTTATATATATTACCATAATGAATTTGATTTAATGTTGTTCAGAATATGAAATACAGATATAATTTTATGGCACACCGATTATCCACAATTTGTCTTTACGTTATGAACCTTAATTAGCAGTCTTGTTATGAAGACGGTCATTTCATTACTTAATCCGACATTAAGGAAGTTCACGTATCAAAGCATCCATGGCTTAATTTTGCATACACGTCCCTTGGATCTCCCTTCAACCCTTCATTCTTCTCGCAGGCTAAGATATATATATATATATATATATATATATATATATATATATATATAATACATCTGTGTATCACTCATGAATTGGTCCTTCAAAATTTCTCAAGTTCTCCCTTCACCCCTTTATAAACGCATGAAAAAACATGCAGAGGAGTTTGAAGAGGCAGTGTATGAGCGGGATGAAAATGAATAGGATGTGAGGAGAATGGAGTGAAGGGAGGCCAAGAGTCATGGATGAAAATAAATGATAGATTGTTCGCTTGTGGTATCCATAATGACGAATTAAATAATACGAATTCCAAGTTACCTACTGCATATGAAACGTAATAAATTTGCCACGTGGCAGTTATCTAAGAGTTTTAAACTTACCACGTGATATAAAATTGTAATCTCCCTTCGCTTTACTTATATTATAGAGATAGAGATAGAGATAGAGATATAGAGATTCTCTATGATCCAATCTACAAGCTCCATCTCTTTGCACTCACTTCATCCATGTATCTCACCAAATCTCCTCTAATGGAGTTAAAAGAAGGAAAAATTGGAGAAAAGCAAATCATTGCAAATTTTGGATAATTAAGAAGCTTTTGGATATTATTTAAATACAAAATTTAATTGAGTTAGGAACAAATAATGATATATATATGGTATTGTAAAACTTCTCCATTGTAAGGGAGGAATGGAAAATTTTCTAATGGCGGCAAGCCGGCAGCTAAAGAACCATATGATCTTAGGTAAAATCAGGTGTAGTGCGTGGAACAAATATGTGCTTGCCTTCTCGAGCAAGGAGGCCATGTATTGGGTATGTTGTTCAAATCTTGCCGTTCTCATGTAATGTTATTCTCAGTTTTCATTGCATGTCGTGTGATCAAATGATATTATGTTATTTTCATTGTATTTTTATTTATTATTTATTTTTAATGAAAAGCAAATATGGTAGTTGCACATAAACTCTCAATTTTTAATTATCGTAGTTTTTGAGAAGAAAAAGAAAAATATTAATCTGATAGTATATGAATATTACAATATTCGGAAAGACAAGCTGATAAATATGGGTAAACATCCATATTTATGAATAGCTGGTTATAATTATAATTAATATCCAGCAACTTGACAATCGTGATAAATATGGTAAATAAACAACGTCTCCCAGACTCCCACTTGCAATTTCGACCGCACAATAGTTAATCTAGTCCACTAACAATTAATTCTACGCGTTCATCTCAGATATTTACAACCTCACCAAGCAAACTTACGGTCCTGATCGCGACCGCATCATGCGGCTGAAAAGCTGCTGCTGATATCTAATCTCATTATTAATTAATTATAATAACTACTACAGGCGTCTCGCCGCCGCCTTCTTGTTAGCTGTTCCTGGACTGGAGAGCTCCCTCATTTTCTGCATCCGCTGTTCGAGCCTTCGCGCCATTGATGGCGTCCTCCGGTCTCCTAAGGCTCGCCGTCGTCCCGAGTCCCAAAACCAATAACGCTTCCCATATCATCTACGGCCGTAGACACCATCTCCCGCCCCTCCCCCAGCTCCGCCGCCGCGAATGCTCGCGACCGTCTCCTCTACGCCTCGTTCGCGCCAAGGCTATAGAGATCGGAGCTCCGGCGCAATTGGAGACGGCACCGTCTTGCTCGCCGCCTATCCTCCTCGACGTCAGCGGAATGATGTGTGGCGCGTGCGCTGCTCGTGTGAAGTCGCTCCTGGTCGCGGATCCGCGAGTCCAATTTGCGGCGGTGAACCTTGTGATGGAGACAGCGGCCGTGAGGCTGCGAGACGGGGTGGCTGAGGCGGAAAATGCTGCGCACGAGCTGGCGGCGAGGTTGGAGACGTGCGGGTTTCCGGCGAAGCGCCGGAACGCGGAAGGCGGAGTGAGGGAGAGCGTGAAGAAGTGGAAAGAGGCCGCCGCTCGGAAAACGGAGTTGCTCGCGAGGAGCAGAAACCGTGTGGCTTTTGCGTGGACGCTGGTCGCGCTCTGCTGCGGATCGCATGCGTCGCATTTCTTGCACTCAATTGGCATTCATGTTGCGCATGGTATGATTAATTCTTAATAGGAAATTAGGAATTCCTAATTGCGGTTTATGAATTGTTGATTCGATGATTGTTTGGTACAATGATGCAGGATCATTCTTGGACATTTTGCATAATTCGTATGTGAAATGCGGTATTGCGGTCGTGTCATTACTTGGTCCGGGTAGAGGTAATGATACTAGCTTTGACTACTTGGGATCACTTTTTTTTATCATCGTTGGTTGTTTATATTTTTATTTCGTTCTTGTTTGATGGTTTGTGGATGAACATGAGATTCAATGAACTCTTAACTGATTAATATCTACTTGTTTAAGTTTATAGAGAGTATCCGCATGATGCTTGGCATTAATAGGCTAAGGAGAGAGATGAAAATCTACACCGATTCTCCTAAAGAAATTATGAAATCCTTCTGATTGTTGCTTCACTTAATTATCCATATTGTATAATCATAGAGGCTTACTTTTTCAGCAAAGTTTCCCTGGAGTATCAAGTATGTGTACATGAGTGATGTATACTTGTGTGGTTGCACATAATATCTATCTTTTAGCAAGGGTGTACTGTCAATGTCACAGTCTGAAGCAAGTGCTCTTGTCACATGGACACGGGTGTCGGTTTTAGCTTTTTAGCTAAAGAATCTGAGAGTGAGCCCAGGTTTGACTAATCTGATAATTGTTGAAGGCGCTAATCGAAGACTTGTAGTAATGGCTTTTATAAGTTGGCAAACACTTAAATCTTTAATATATGGAACAAGAATGGGGAAAAGAGAGTGATTTTCTAAACTCAAAAGTTTCTAGCTGTTGCAATCGGTCATTAATATGTCACGGATGATGTGCTAAATGCTCGAGATCTGCTTGAATCTGTACTCTTGCTGCACTCATTGTCCTAGTTTCTGCCATTGATTTTAAGAGTCGTCTTCAATTCTTTCCATTCTCAAGTTCTTTTTATGTAACACCAAGAATGCCTTGCAGAGTTGCTTTTTGATGGCATCAGAGCACTTCTTAAGGGTGCACCGAATATGAATTCTCTTGTCGGATTTGGGTCTGTTGCTGCGTTCCTGATAAGTGCAGTAAGTACATATTAGTGCATTTAATTTACACTTGCTGATGAAGCATAGGGTTCATTTTGTTTTACCAAACTTTTTGCATTCCTTGTTTCTGTTATTTATCTACTGAAAAGTATGATCTGGATCCTTGTATACAGGTGTCACTCTTGAACCCTGACCTACAATGGCAGGCACCATTTTTTGATGAACCGGTATGTGTTGCTTGCCATTTTGGTACGAAACATGGTTACATTTTGATCTAATCCTCATATGCGTACTTTCTCTTATTCGTGATAACACAGTTAACTATAACCATCCCATGTCAATTCGAATGACATGGTTCTACACTCATTAGTTCTGAAGTCCTCAATATTTCTTAGTAAGAGTCTGTTTTTTAGCATGCAGGTAATGCTTCTTGGATTTGTACTTCTCGGACGTTCTCTTGAAGAAAGAGCTAGGCTTAAGGCATCAAGCGATATGAATGAGCTTTTGGTTAGTTGCTTTCTCGCTGAAGTGCTCAGTCCTCTTGCTTAAATAATTGGATTTAGCTGTCATGTTGAGATTTTGAGAAATGTAACATGATGAGAACTTCTTGCAGTCATTAGTTTCATCTCAGTTGCGATTGGTAGTTGCTTCTGCTGAAGAGGATCCTTCATCAGATAATGTCCTAGGTGCCGATGCTTTAACTGTTGAAGTCCCCATTGATGATGTTCGCATAGGAGACTCAGTCTTGGTTTTACCTGGTGAAACCATTCCAATTGATGTAAGTTCAACTTTAGACCCTACGTCAGCTTTCGTGTTTGCAGTATGAATTGTTTGTTTGTTTGTTGAAATTTGTTGTCTCCTACTACTTTTCTGCTTCTGAAACTATATCTCAACTGAGTATAGTTGGCAATTTTATGTTGCGTATCATAAAACTTTTCTTGTTTCTGGAAACAGGGGAAAGTTATTGCTGGCAGAAGTGTTGTTGATGAGTCAATGCTCACTGGAGAGTCGCTACCTGTATTTAAAGAAAGTGGCATGTTTGTTTCTGCAGGCACAGTGAACTGGGTATGTTGCCTTCTTCCGCTAGCACGTATTGGTTAAGCTGCCTCTCGTAATTCGGAACACAGATTGGACTCTTTGTAGACATTTGAAGAAATAAAATATTTGTTTCTTTTATTTTTGTTTCCTTTTTTATTGCTACTCTGTTTTCTTCAACTTATTTGACTAAGCCTTCTACAGAACTTGGAATAAAATAATGTAACCTAATGCATCCATCTCCCAATAAAATTAGTAGTAAAATGAGTGCGTTAAAGTGATGAGTTCATCGAATTGCTAAGGCACATGTCATACTCGATCTTCCATATCATAACTAGGGAATAAAAAGATTGCCTGCTTGATCACTCTATTAACTGCAGTGTTGGAAGTAGCTTATATAAGAAGAAGACATGTATATGGCATTGATTTGTACAATGGTATTGATTGTACCATTTCAAACAGGATGGCCCGCTTAGGATTGAAGCTTCTACAACTGGCGCTAAGTCAACTATTTCGAAAATTATTCGCATGGTCTGTTTTTTCCTTCTTTTCCCCTTATTTTGTTTTAAAATTTGGCATTATTTGGAAAATCACTTTAACTCTAATGTAGGTCGAGGATGCACAAGGAAATGAAGCACCTGTTCAAAGGCTTGCTGATTCTATTGCTGGACCTTTTGTTTACAGTGTGATGACATTGTCTGCTGCCACTTTTGCTTTTTGGTATTCTTTTTCACTATACACATCAGCTATGCTGCAAGTAAAGTTTATAGCCTACAAAAAGATTGAAAGTATTTAATAGAATATTGCATTTAGCTTTCTGGTACCCTATTTGAAATTCAAAGGCATATTTTAATAATTTATCAACCATCTCAGTTTTGTTCTTGTTCATGTAGTTGATGCCTTGAACTGAAATTGCTTTTCTTGGATTCATGGTTTAAAGACACTGCTTTCTTGCCTATGATATTGCTATTGTTATAAATCCATCGTCTTCTTTTTTATTAACATCCTCACATGGAGTCTTTCCATGTAGCTGGGAGCGGAAACCTCTAAAATTGGGTGAAAAAAGGACAAAATGATAGTTGAGATCTTATTTCAAGTACAAAAGAAATGAGAATGCATAGAAAAGCATGTAGCTGGGAGCAGCCGGAGGAGGTCTTACGTTGACCTTGTTAATTTGTTGTTTGTCTGTCCAGCTTTTGTAACCATTTGAAGTGAGCAATAAGCATTTACCTTCTCATGCAGTACAAGAAACCTCTAAAATTGGGTGAAAAAGGACAACATGATAGTTGAGATCTTATTTCAAGTACAAAAGAAATGATAATGCATAGCAAAAAGCAACTTCTTAAGAAGGGGAGAGAAAAAAAATATATGATTTTTGTATATCAGAGGAGTGTTCTATGGAAAAAATATATGATTTTTCTATGGAAAAAATATATGATTTTTGTATATCAGAGGAGTGTCTATGGATAATTATAAGTCTTAATGTTGGATAAGAAAATTGAAGTCTTGTGGATGCAAGACATAGTTGACATTGACGGTGAGAGGATACTTGCAGTTGTAGTGCTTAATGATTTTGTTAATCATTTTGTGTTTATGTTATTGAGGCTGGATAGTTCTTTTATCAAATGACTCGCTTGTCTTTGACTTTATCTTGTCAGGTATTACGTTGGAATGCACATTTTCCCAGATGTGTTGCTTAATGATATTGCAGGACCTGATGGGAACTCATTGCTTTTAAGCTTGAAACTTTCGGTAGATGTACTGGTGAGTCAAAAATCACAATTGATATCATCCAATGGTTTGGTCTTCGAGAACCTTGCCCCTTGCTAGTCTCTTTATTCCATGTTAGGTAGATGGACTACATATTTGAAGATTGACTCTCACTAAACCAACAAAGTAACTGGATTTGTTGTCTAATGTAATCTATTGATGTCGCTCAGAGATTCTAGTCATCTGATGCTAGCCTTTTAGTAATCTATATGACATGTGCGGAACCCTTGTATTTGCAAACTTTCGAGATTAGTACTTTTCTCTTTTTTCTGTTGCTATGATACTAACCACCATTATTGTATTCCAATTTTTCAGGTCGTATCCTGCCCTTGTGCTTTGGGTCTAGCTACACCAACAGCTATTTTAGTTGGAACATCACTTGGTATGCAATCCCTTCTTGATTCCTGCTTCAACCTTCAATCCAGTCTTATTCTGTATCTACTTTTGTTAAAAAATTTCATAATTTTATATTGTGTTCTGTTCGTTTGTTGTCGTGGTGGTTCCCTTTTTTTTTCTCGTTCTTTTATCCTTGCTCTTTAGTGTTCACCTTTAACGTTTATTGGTTGTATGCATTTTCCTTTGCTTGTTTTGGATGTGCTCGGCTTGAAACCTTGCTTTTTGGACTTTTGTGTTTGTGTGCTTGTGTTTTAATGCCAAGGTCCTAGAGAAATAACCTCCTGCAGGACATGGCTGCATACATCTTACTTTTTCTAGACCCTACTCCGGCGGGAGTCGGGACTTATTACAGGGTATTGCTGTTTAATAATATTAGAATGTGGATGTAAGCATCTTGTTGGATGACTAAAGGCGAAGTATCTTGATCTCCTAATCACATTGATGACTTGTATATTCACTTGTTTTCATGTTAGATGCAATCTTCATGAAATTATGTGAGTCGTATTTGTATGAATGGTTTTTCCTTATTGACGTCAAATTCTCATGGAGTCTTGAAATTATTTGTAATTCTGGCTATTGTTTGATCAGGCGCCAAGCAAGGGCTTCTTATAAGAGGAGGAGATGTGTTGGAGCGTCTAGCTGGGATAGATCTTGTTGCATTGGACAAGGTATTATCTAATCAAGCATTTATTAAATGTCTGCATTCTCTACGATATTCCTGTTTGTACTGGATACATTTAATGTTGACCCTTGGTTATATCTTCAGACTGGGACCCTTACTGAAGGAAAACCTGCTGTTAATGCCGTTGTCTCTAATGCTTATGAAGAATCAGAAATTCTTCGTCTAGCTGCTGCAGTGGAACAAACAGCATCCCATCCCCTTGCAAAATCTATCCTAACTAAAGCAGCCTCACTGGATTTGAAACTTCCTAACACAAGAGGACAGCTAACAGAACCTGGTTTTGGTTCCTTAGCTGAAGTGGATGGATCTTTAGTGGCCGTTGGAAGATTGAATTGGGTTCATGACTGCTTTCAGAGCAAAGCAACTCATTCTGCTCTCACAGATCTGCAGGAGCGTTTAGCCAGTTTATCTTCCATTGCAACTGCATCATTATACGAATCACAGACAGTTGTTTACGTTGGCCGTGAAGGGGAGGGTATCATAGGTGCAATTACAATATCTGATCGCCTTCGAGAGGATGCAGCATCTACTGTTCAAAGGTAATAAACCATATTAGTTAAATTTGCTTTCAAACATCAACTGAAATTGTTGTCTAATCTAATAATCTTTTTATAGTTTCTTTTTTCACGTCCCAAACAGTTTCTATTGGTTGATAACTTTTTTTAGTGCTAAGGTTGCGGTTAGGAAACTATATTGTTGTAAAGACTATAGCATGTCAAGCTTTGAGACTTGTAATAGGATACGAAACATGATCGAGATTATTATCTAAGCAGCTAATTGTTTATATGTTTTGTTGGTCTTTGGCTATGAAGGCTTCAGGAGAAGGGAATCAAAACTATCCTGCTATCAGGAGACAGGGAAGAGGCAGTAGCAAGTGTTGGCAAAGTTGTTGGAATTGATAGCCGGTGCATCAATTCATCTCTGACACCCCAGCAGAAGTCGAGCATCATCTCAAGCTTAAAAGAAGAGGGACATCGTGTTGCAATGGTAACACCTGCCTACATATTTAGTAGCTAATGCATTCAAACTTGTGCTTAAGCTTTCAACCTTGTGTTGAGCTTAGTTTGTAATGGTTGTAGAATCTTAAAATGATTTTTTTTCTAATAAATAATGTTTTACATAAGGTTGGCGACGGCATAAATGACGCCCCATCTTTAGCGCTGGCGGATGTTGGAGTTGCTTTACAGCTTGAGGCAAAAGACAATGCTGCCTCTGATGCTGCATCAGTAATTCTTTTGGGCAATAAGCTCTCTCAGGTTAGTTATCCATGTCTGTCTGTCTGTTGATGATGTCCTGAATCCTCTCTCAATTTTTCTGATTGAGATTCATTTACGTTGTATGACCAAGTATGGTGTCTTGCAGATAGTAGATGCGCTGTCTCTTGCTCGTGCGACAATGTCTAAAGTCCATCAGAATTTGGTATGGGCTGTGGCATATAATTTAGTTGCGATTCCGTTGGCTGCCGGTGCATTGTTGCCGCATTTTGATTTTGCAATGACACCCTCACTTTCAGGTAATGGTCGACTTTTTGGTATTTTTGGTTCACAAGGTCGCAGCATACAGAATGCCTGCATTATTTACTGATAGTTTTTGATTGTGACGTCTGTAACTTGATTAACAGGAGGTTTGATGGCCCTGAGCTCCATCTTTGTGGTTTCCAACTCACTGCTGCTAAAGTTGCTCGGGACAAAAGTGAACAGCCAATCATGAAGTTCGAATCAGTAGGATGCGGCTTCCTCCTCCCTCCTCCAAATATGTATCTCTACTTATGTTGGTGCCTTCCTTTCGTTGATTTAAGATTGTTTTTTTTTTTTTTTGTGTGTGTGTGTGTGTGTGTGTGTGTGTGTGTGGTGGTATTCAGCTGAGAAATAGTACTACTTTTACAACGATTGTATATAGTAAGATTACGTGAAGTTGCAGGAGTCGCATTAGAGACATAGTAATGAGGGATCCTGCTGAGCTAAACCTCAAACCTCTTGGGGAGTCTCCTGATTGGGGTGGTAGAGAGCTTGTATCCCGCTGAGCTAAATCTCAGCAGTATAAATGGGTTTGATCAATAAAAGCCACGTCCAAAGAATTACTTATTCTTGTGTTTAAACTTTATATATTTATATATGATAAAGAGCACAATTTCAAACATGTCAAGCAACATTTCTATTTTTATATTTTTAATATTTTTGAATTAAATGATAACCATTAGCTAGGTAATGTTATTTGGCTTTAATACTTGTCAGTTCAAAATTTTTAATAAATTTCAATAAAAGGTGTTTTATGGGTCCTTATATAATCAGAACGATTACAAAAATTAAGAAGTAATTGAAATGTGGTATATTTTATTTTCTAAGATTTTGTAGTTAAATTTGTTTGATAAATAAGAAATGAATATATTTAGTTCATCATTTGATGTAAAAAATATAAAACAAAGCCAAACCAGAAACTATATAGTATTATTTTAAAAGTTAATGAAGTGAAGATCAATAAATATTTTTTAATTAAATGTCAGAGGAGGCCACTAATGAGTTTGCTAGTTTAACTGGTGAACTAAGGGCCTAACATTATTTTTCTTATTATTCAAATTTTAATTAAAAATGAATGAATTAATTTAAAGTTTAAATTAAAAAAAATTCTCTGCTAACAGTTTCTTAAAAAATACAGCAAATAGACCAAAATAAGAAAGGTGCGATTAAGATGGGTCAACTACTGTTCCTCTAATGTAACAATAAGCATAATGACCTCTTATTAATAATTTACTTGCTAAATTTCCGTCGTTGTTAAGAAACAAAAATTAATACCTGTTAGACATGAAAATAGACTCAGATGATAAAGCTAACGACATAAAAAAGAAAATGTCATTTTCTCAATTATTTGCATAAAAAATATATAAAAAAAAAAGAATCAGATGAGGAGAACATAAAATTTTTAAATATTTAAAGCCGCATTTATGCAATACAAAAATTGGATTATGTTGCATCAGAGCACACCATAAGGAAGACAATTGGGAGTGGATTTGATTGGCTGAGAAAAACACAATGTCATGTTGTCAATCTAAACACAATGTTATGGAACCAACTCTTAGCAAATATTTATAACTTTCTCATAAAAACAGATGTTCATCTGATTCATGGGCCTACAGCTGCAAAGTCAGCAGTGAGGTAAATTACACATAATGAAATGAAGACTAGTACTTTTGATTCGATAATAATCAACAACAACATGGCTCAAAATAAATGCAGTATATGATGTCAGTTACTTAGTAGCAGATTAAAAACATCAGATCAATCTAATTTCATAACTGCAATTAGCAAATAAGGATCATCAAGATTGCTGACAAGGTGAAATTTGTAAGATAATACAAGCATGCAGGAAGGTCATTATCCGGTGTGAAATGTAGAAACTTTCTTTTTCTTCGAAATAAATATTTACTTTCCCAATTGCCTCCATTATACATGTTAGGAAACGTATGCTCAACAAATCCTTCTTAAAAAATAAGCATGAAGATGGAAAACAATTACAAATATGTGATTAAGTTGCCCGCGATGTCCTTGAAATAATTATTAAACTGGCATCTTAGCTGTTTTCCTGGAAGATTTTTGATAACTCTACAGTAATAAGAAACCAAATGAAGCAACAAATTATAAGATATTGTTTAAGCATTTAGGTAGATAATTCTTAACATGACAACCAAGAAAAGATGTAAGTAAATGATTTCCTTTGCAAGTAAGCTACATCGTTGTACTCGAATAGCGTGCTTTAGAATATCAGTGAGCTCTATGTAAAGAAAATGTTGGCGCAAATCAGTCTAAATCTGTTTAAAAATGATCCACATTAACATGCATTTCAGAATTTGTTACTAATATGTGAGCATGTTTGCAAACAGAAAGGTCAATAGATTACTGGAGACTTGAATATGAATGCTCTCATAACACAGCAGGCTGAAAGCAAATAAACTAATTTTTTTCATGTTTGATTATAGTTATAAATATATAACCATTTTAACAAAACAAAGCTATCGCAATCAGAAACAAGAAGATATCCACCACCGTTGTTATAATGTTATACTACGTCATAAGGATTTTAAATTTTTAACAAAACAAAGCTATCGTGATCAGAAACAAGATATCCACCACAACTACGTTATAATGCTATTCGTTCTTTATAGCTCAATTTTTCTTTCATTCTTACTTGCTGCTTTCTACTGAAACTCCAATTTTACAAAAAGAAATAAAAACAAAACTTTTAAAAAGGCCACTTTTAAGCTCCAGAAATTCTCAAGAGCTATCTGTGGGTTTCTAACTGTTTTATGTCTTGCATCTCTCCTTCTCCACATTCCAACAAGCTGGCCTTTTGAAACTGTAACCGTGGCCTCATAAGAAAGCTATATGAAACCAAGTAGGCGGAGAAGAAAGGCGAGAGAGTAGGATCTGTCCTGGAGTGGAAAGCATCATATCATCTGTGACAGGGACCTTCCGTTGTTATATTCGTAAAAATGTCGTACTAATTATTTCACAATGTAAAATGACTGCATAGTGATATTACTATATAACATGTAGGACCATCAAACAAGATCTTTTAACACAAACAATTTCGAATCAACATACTCATGCTTTGGGCAGATCTAAGTCGCAATCATATAGGTAAACTAACCGGCTCTTCAAATTTTGACCATTCCTCCATATACTTTCAAACCAAGAACCAACAGCAACAACAATGAATGTTTTGCAGACGAGAACTTTGTATACAGGCCACTTTACAGATTGTTTGACCATCAGCAACATAATAAGACGCATCAGTGAAAGGAAGCCAAGGGTCCTCGATACATGAAAGCGATAATTAGAGCCTATAGTACTATTTTAAAGAAGATGCTCCGTCGTCAAGGCCTCCTCAATAATCTGCCAACGACTTCAATATTTTATATCTAATATAGACTTCAATCTAGTTCCACATAAAAATCTTACATTAATTAGCCTTGCATCATTATAATTGAACAAATTATTAATCTGTTCGTTGACGAGCAGATCTACTCTGTTAAAGAAGTTGCTATGATTGAGTGTAAACACAGAAAATAAAGCAGTTAGAGGAAGCAATAAGATCAAGGAGAATCCAACCAAATGGCAGCAAAAAACATGATAATAGTCCATACAGATGTTCTAACATTCATGGATTAGGATACTAGCACTGAGAAGGTAGTAGCCATACCCCTTAAGAATAATCCATAATAAACTTTGCTATCATGCTGTGAATTTATTAACCTTTTCAGAGATATTAAGCCATTATGACATGGAGAGCTAAGAACTAAACCTCCATCCAAAATTAGGTGGGCCTAAGTGCAGTGCCCTACCACCCACCCCTGGTCGATAGCTACTAACTAACAACCTTAAAGAAAAAAGGGCAGCCTATTCTTAGTCATTCATCTTCTGATGGTTGAAAAATATACAATTCCATGACAAGGAATCAATGACTCTAATTAATAATTTTAGCATAAGATAATAGCTCCTGACTGCACCTACTCTTGAAGGAGTTCTCTTACAAAGTCTTTCCTCTGTTTTTTTTCCCCATATACAAGTAGGAATTATCTTCCTTGAAAGTGGAAAAGATATGATATCTGTGTTAGAGCTAAACGCAATTATTTCCGTATAGTTCATAATAACATAATAGAACTAAACTCATTTCTGTCATTACAGTGCTAGCTAACTTTCTGTATATACGCCATACAGCCGACGCCCGTCCCTATTAGGAAAAAAAGGGGACACCTGCTAGGATATGAAAATAGAGTCAAAGCTAACAACAATCATGACGTGGTAAGCAAAACAAACTCTCCAAATCACAAGCACAAAATAATTTTTGAGGAGTTGGAGACTCAATAAAGCCAACTTTGAATTATTGGATTGTGTCACTGAACATCTCATCATCTCAACAACAAACAGAATAGAGATATATTATGGCTGGCAAGAACAATACCCCTTTAAACGCGAGAATTTCGAGTAATGACTTCGACAAATTCAGGGAAAGCTTAAAAAGTGATGGTAGTTTCTTTTAACACCATCTTGTGGTAATGGAAGTTGAGGACATAGTAATGATAATGCATTTTCAGTTACCGTGAATATCAGGCACAAAAATAACCAAAATGATGTCACAGTATACAATAATATGAATGAATTGAATTCAGAACTGCATCTAGAAGAAGGTCATAGTAATGATATTGCATGCTAACATGAAACATGGAATTGGGAACACAGGAGTAGTTAAAAAGAAAGTTTGACAACCCCCTGTCTCCCTTAAAGATAAATAAATAAATTGAAATAAAATAACAAAAGAAGGAAAGTCATTATCCAGTAACAGACTGGAGACTTTCCGTAGAATAGTTTATGAGCCAGCGAATAGATAAAAAAGCCTGAAGAATCTTTATATTAAAATAAAAAAGTTCAGAAAATAAGCTTTAAATACCAATCAGGCTTTCATAAAGATCAAAACTCACGGAAATGGCTAGCAATCTACAAACTCGATGACAAAGAAGTGATCTGTTTCAGTATGTCAAAGAATGGTCAGTGCCAAATGTTTTCTACAGCTTTTAGCCTTTCTTTTAGGTCAATCAACATTGCCGCCGAGAACAATCATTTTGAAATCGTTAAATAGGATATTGGTTTAATAAGGGTCACTGCGCAAGTCTTGAATGGTTTCTTCCATTGAAAGTTGAGATTCTGATAGCCGGCTTGCATGTACAAGATCGTAGTGAAATCGCAGCCTTCTTCTCTTGAGGAGCTAAAGCCCCTCGGCTTGGAAGGCCACCTTTGCAGTTGACGGTGTGGTTGACTGCAAGAATTAGCATGCGAGTATTAATATATCAGCTATATAAATGCATCTGTTCTGCAAGAGTGTTCAAACTTTTATTTTTATCTATTATTGGTTTGAAAATCTTTAGAACCGCCACAAGGTCCCCACGTTAGCGTCGGGATTATGCATGTGATGCTAATCGAACCATACGTATGTTCGGAGAAGTACAAACTAAATGAGTGATGCAACACAGCACCAAACTAGGCACCTTACCACAGACAAGCTACCAAACTCCTACAAGTTTTAAGGACCAGAACCAAGTCACTATCTCGAATGACTTCACATCGGGTCCATCTATCAAACTTTACGCACCTTGATTAGTCTAGTCTATAACATAACCTACCTGGAAATAAAGCAAGCTCTGCACTTGCTGAGTAAAAAAATGAAGCTCAGTGCAAGACCAGCTCACTAATCATCCAATCAAGAACTTCCACCAATGATACGACCTTTTAAAATTCCAAAAACATCACCTAACAACAAATCGCCCCCCTTTCCTACTAAACTCTGCTTGTACATTCTAATTCCAAAACAAGAAGGAAGTCCACGTAACCAACATCCCTACTTCTTCTTCTTCTTTTTTTGCCAACTCAATGCCCGAACGTCCTCTAGATCTCCTGCAGGCTCTCATGTCTCTTAATATCTATATCAAATAGTTCTATTCTGCAAAAGAACATGGAGGGGCGGACGGAGACTGAACTCGATGCCGGCCACCACTATCTTCTGGACTGGCTTGAAGAGCCAGTCCCGTTCGTTCCTTCCTTTCTCGATGACCCATATGCCGGGCTTCATCCTCAGGAATGGTGGAACAACGATCAGTGCTCTCCAGACCTTTCTAAAATGGTAGACCCTGCCACGGCATCAACCTCGGCAGCTGCAGTCGAGCTAGAAGACTTGTCGAACAAGCGGAAGCAACATAACAATGAGCACGAAAAAGAAGAGGGAGAGGTTCACCAGAAGAAAAAGAAGCAAGCAGGGAGAGGCGGAGCTGGTGGCTCGGGGAGTGGCGGAAGTAAGGACGTACGGTGGGCAGAGCAGCTGCTAAACCCATGTGCAGCGGCGATCGAGGCCGGGAACTTGTCACGTGCACAACACCTGCTCTACGTCCTCCGTGAGCTTGCCTCCTCCGGAGGGGAACCCAACCACCGCCTCGCTGCTTTCGGCATGCGCGCGCTCACCTCCCACCTCTCGTCGCTCGGCGCAGCGGTGCCGTTGTTCACTAGTATAGGGGCTCCCACGATCTCATACGCCATCGCGGATCCTAAGATCTTCAGATCTGCTCTGATCAGGTTCCACGAAGTCAGCCCCTGGTTTGCGCTCCCGAACGCTCTCGCCAACGCCTCCATCATTCAAGCGCTCGACGGAGTCGGCGGTCATTCACAGCAGCAGCAGCAGAGGCCGCTCCATATAGTCGACTTCGGCGTGTCGCACGGAGTACAGTGGCCGACGCTTCTAGAAGCGCTCACAAGGAGGGCTGTCGGACCGCCGCCGCTCGTGCATCTGACTGTTGTAGGTTCCACGACGGCGCCGCTGGGCCCGTTCTCGTCGTCGCCGGTAGGGTACGACTCCTCTGTGCCGCTCCTCCGATACGCCAAATCAATCAACCTCAACCTCCACATAGACCACGCCCTCAACTTCCATGCCGCCGGCGACGCTGCGGCGGTAGTGGTAGTTTGCCTGCAATTTCGGGCTGGTCAGGTATGCGGCAATGATCGGACTGCATTGTTACAGACAGTCAGAGAGCTCGGGCCGGACCTAGTTGTTCTGAGCGAGGTCGAGTGGAGCAACGGGGAACAAGATGTACGGGGACGTCTTGGAGGGTTCCCGAGACGGGCGGAGATGGTGTGGAAGTTTCTAGAATCGACTGCAGCAGCATTCAAGGGGAAGGAGAGCGCAGAGCGAGCGGTTGTGGAGGGGGAGCGGCAAGGAGTTGGGGGAGGATGCCGAAGGAGCGGGGGAGTGGAAGGGGAGAGCGGTTGCGGCGGGGCTCAGGGAAGAGTGGTTCGGGGAAGAAGCGCTGGACGCCGGCAAGGCGCTGCTGAGGAAGTTCGATAGCAGCTGGGAGATGCGGTCGGCGGGGAGCTGGGTGGGGCTTTGGTGGAAGGGACAACCAGTGTCGTTCTGTTCACTGTGGAAGCCACACGGGCAGGGCAAGGGAAGGGATTGATTTCAACGAACGTAACGGGCCGCCGTACAGGGATGGGGTAACTAAGCCAGGTTATGGGGCGTGGATATGTCCAAGCGGGTAGGGTTCGGATACAACTCGTCTGTACCTTGATGACGGAGCTGGGGTGCTCAAGACCATATGATGTGGTGTGCATAAAGGCCAATTTATCAGCAAACTGATTGATTCTTGAAGAGAGAGTACATATGCTTTTCAAAGAAGATCAACCGCCGCCGCAGAGAAAGGGCTACCTTGTCATGGATCATAGTTTTCTCGCTCATAATTGTTGTTTTTCCATAAGCACGGTTAGAAAACTGGTGCCACCGAAAATAGGACAGTAGCTTGTATTATTAGATTATGAGTCTTACTTTGTCCTTAGATGATTTGTCTGTCTTTAGATAGGTCTAAAAAAATCCTTGGAGTTGCGTAACCGAGCATTCTTTTTGCTTTTGGAGTTCAACGGAGAAGGCCAACTTCGTGGATCTACAAGATTGGTAAACATTCGCGTTGCCCCTCTTTGGCCTCCACCACCAGCGGCCTTGTAATTTTTTTCCCTATTCCACGATCACTTTTTACGCAGGTCCTATGGTGCACGCACCCCTCCAGCACGTACAGATGCAGGTAGGGGAGACTTAGCATGGATTTGAGTGCCGGCGTCATGGCATTCAACAGGGGATAAGACATGATGCAAGAAAAAGGCTTGTTCGATGTCATGAATCTCATTCCAAGGCAGTATGACACCTAGCTTTTCCTAGCAACCCAGGCCGAACACGTGGCCATCCCTCTTGAAAAGAGGTGAGCTCAAGTTGCTAGTAGCTAGGAGCCTACTATATTTAAACTTCAATTTTCTTATTCCACTCTTAATATGGGACCAACCATAGCTAGCTCCTCATTATTAGTGGGCTTTATGATATTTTTATGGGCCTTTGGATCCAAATTAATTAGGATCATTACATTCCATCCCCCTTAAGAGCCGGCGTCTCGACGGCTGTAATCCAATGGCGGCTACTCTAAAGGGCCCGGCTTCCACGTCACTGGCGGCTGCTCTGGGGGCCCGGCTTCACGACCACTTGGCGGCTACTCTGGGCGGCTTTGGCTGTGTGCTAAGTCTAGCCCCGGGCAAACACTGCAATACCGATGTCACCATCCGTGATTAGCGGATTGGCTGTGCGCTAGACCTAGCCCCGGGCGAACACTGCAATTCCGACGTCACCTTCCTCTCCCAGTTCCTCTCCTGGCTACCTCCACCCAGTTCCTCTCCTGACTACCTCCACTTAGTTTCTCTCCTAGATAACATCTTTCGGTTCACTGGCACGTCCGAGAATCGACTGCTCTGATACCAATTGTGATATCCCTCGCCGGAAGAACTCCGCCGGAGCTATCACTTAGAATGAGGCAATTGAACAAACAATTGTAGAATAGCTATTTTTGGGTGTGAAGATCAACTGATCTCACAATTTTTACTAATAAAATGAGTTCTATAACTGGAAATGAAAACTACAATTAAAAAATGAAATCAATTCAAGCAGGAAATTGGATTATCAAACAGCCCAATGAAGAAGACGATCTAATTCAGCTATTAATACTCTTCAAAAATGAAAATAGAATTTACAAAATTGCCCCCGTTAACTGTTTTTGCTTGTGCAGATCACGCGCCTCTCTCGCGCTCGCCTCTTTGTAATCAGCGGCTGAGATTAAATGCTATTAAGTTGATCCACGGCTGAAATTAATTCCAATGGACGGCTGATCTAAAGTCAACTAAGTGAATCGGATGGACAGAAGTCATTATTTCTACTTGAATTCTCCACACCGATCCAGCTACCTCCTTAAGCTCAGCTAACCACCATCAATCTCTGTTCACCCTCCGTTCACCCTTTTAGGTTCATGACAATGCACTCCCTCTCGGGAACCTTGACCTCAAGGTTCAAAGGTCGAAAATTGTTGCTTAAAAAACTCGTAATCCTCCCATGTAGTTTCTGCAATTGACTGATTCTCCCAATGAACTAAAACCTTTACAATCGCATTGTTGCCCTTCTTGAGTACTTCCTCTTTCTGGTAATGTGATGATCTATATGGTCTTTGATTGACTGGTTGTGCAATTGGAATTAAAGGAATAGCATGATCATGCTCTGTACTTGGGGGTAGTTCAGAAGGAGCAGCAAATACATCATCAAATTCCAACGAGTCTTGTATTGCAGCAGGAGTTATTGTACTTTGTTCTGAGTTACTGACTAAAGAAAATAACCATGCAGTAGCTCCATCTCGCTGTAAAGTGTTACACATCTCCTTACAAGACATACAAAACAATCCTTGTCCATCTGGAATGCCTGTCAACTCCACAGTCTTTCCCTCTCTTTGAAATGTGATTAGCTTTTTGCTAGGAGTGAAAGCTACTGGTTCATGTGCCTTGATCCAATCCATGCCTAGCACCAGGTCATACCCAATATCCTCTAAAATCCTGAAAGAATGAGTAAAATAGTTATTCTGCATTTCCCAAGGAAAATTAAAACATTTACCAGGGCTATCTAGCAGCATCTTTCCTGGAATGCTGACTTTAGCTGGCCTAGATATCTCCCCCTTCCACTCCATGAAAAGAAGTAATTGATGTTGAATATAACTTTGACCAGCTCCTGTGTCAATAAGGATATTAATTGACTGATCTCTTACCTTGCCAACAATTATAATTGAATCTGAATCTCTATCTCCAGTGAGTGCATTCATCGACATTCTTGGCTCTTGGATAACCTCCTCTATGGACTTAAAGTACTCAGTATCAAAAGAATCGTTGGAATCCTGTGTTATGCCTTTGACACTCTCTAAGCATTCCATCATTGCTAAACTGGATGAAGAAGTCATGCACCTATGACCAGGAGTATATTTCTCTCCGCATCTGAAACAAAGTCTCAACTGTCTTCTCTGTTCCCTCAGCTCCTGAGCTGATAACCCTTCACTCTTAGCATGAACTACGACTGATGTAGCCACTGGATGCGAAAGATTGGTTCCTACTGAATTTTGAACTGAAGTAAACTCCCTGCGATCTTCTAACATAATTGCCTCCTCTTTTAAAGCAAGAGAATAAGCTTCTAACACCGATTGAGGTTTATCCTTCTCTACTCGGAATCAGATTTTCCTGGATAATCCTCTTGTGTACATTTCAATAAAGTAAGGTTCAGTAAGTGAAGGGTGATCCCTTTGTACTTGTGATTTAAGAGCTTCAAATGCTTTGTGATAAATATCTACAGTTGTAGTCATCTGTAGCTCTACCAATTCTTGAGCAGCCTCTGTCAACTTCCTTGGTAAATATCTCTTATGCACATCATCTACAAAGAATTGCCAAGGAACAGATTCAAGAGACTTATCTATCAGATATCCTTCCATCCATTCAAAAGCATCAGAATCAACAAAATAAGAAGCTGCATATCTTACTTTTTGAGACTCCTGGAACCCATATTGGTAAAAAAAATGTTCAGCTCTTCTTACCCACAGCTTGGGATTGTTAGCATCAAAATTTGGGAATTCCAATTTGGGTGGTTTCATGGTTCCCATATCACTATTGCTCCTGTGCAGAGGGCCAACCTTCCTAGTTGGGAGGTTAGGAACATCAGTAGCTGGATGGTATTGGAAGCTACCAGTCTGAACTGTCTGAGGATTTTGGCTACTATAAGGAGCTACATTCCATGCAGGCAATGTTTGATAGGAAGAATTCTGATATTTGGGGTCATGCAGGTAGTAATGGGGTTGTTGGTTGCTTTGTGGAGGGTAAGTGACAGGCTGGGAAGTAGTTATAGGTTGCATGTAGGGAATGGGATATTGAGAGGATGGGAAAGGAATTTGGTTTGTAGAGTGGGAATAGTTCTGATTTGGTGGAATAGTGTAAGGAATATATGGAAATGGGTAGGGAACTGGAGCATTTCCATTGTAACCATGATTCAAGTTGGGTGTAACATCAGGAAAAGAATCTGTAGGAATATGAGATCGACTATGACCTGACATGAAATTTCCCAAGGTATTTAAGACATTACCATCGTTAATCTGGACTGATTTCTCTTTATTAGCTACCACCTGAAATGGTGTAGTGCTAGCAGATAGGTTCACAGTCTGATTTGGTGCTACTTCAGTAACCGAAGTAACATGTACTGGATGATTCATGGGTTCTTTACCTTTGTAAGAAGAATGTGGAAAACTGGGCTTCTCCAATGCAGGACAAGCAGATCTGGTTTGTTGTTTTTCTTGATCAACAACATCAATAGCACGATCCTTCCTCTGAGATCTAATCTCAGCCGTAAGGACACTCATCTGCTGAACTAGCAATTGAAAAGAGGTCTGAAACTCAGATCTGATCGCATCCATCTTCTTGTCCATCTTGCCTTCCATTAGTGATATGATCCTACCCTCCATTCTCGAAATATCTACTACATCCGGATCCACAGATCTATCTCTTTGGAGTCCAACGTCGCTCTCGTCATCTGCATTGCTAGTACCGGATTGATTGTCCTTCCTAGCTCTAGCCATAGATCTAGTGTAGTAACCCAGAGTTTTGGATTCCTGTCTCCTTGTCTTGTTCTTCCCCTTCTTCGCCAAATCGGAGCTCTGATACCACTTGTCATGAACCTCATTCCAAGGCAGTATGATCGACCGAATGAGATTGATATCCTCTAGCATGACTCCAGGCCCGAAGAACGACGGCTGGCCTAGTTCGCCTCTGGAAAATGGGGTGGAGCTCATTTTGGTCTATGTGTAGAAATAGGTGTAGCACTTCTCTACAAGTGTTAATTAGAAACTTCAATTTCGTTTCTTGATTGCCACTCTTCAAACTCGGGTGATGTCTGACTATGACCATCAAGGATACTTAGCTGACTCTTATTTAGTGGATTTTATGATATTTTTATGGGCCTTTGGATCCAAATTAATTAGGATCATTACATTCGAGCAAGGATGGGTTGGCAAATGGCATTCGGCTCTGGTTACAGCTTCATATCAAGTATTTGTTGTTCAAATCGTAACATGGATCACGATCGGTCCTGAGCTCGGATCTTGGCAGAAAGCAGTATACTTCTTCCTTTAAAGATAACCACTCGTGAAGGACAAATGACAACCCTTGCAAACAAAAATAGCAAAAAGCTTCTGAAAACTCAACAAGTGAAGGATATTTACTGATCACAACCACAAATTTACAAGAACCCACGAAAAGCAATTAATGACAAAATGATGCAGAAATTAAAAAAAAATAAAAAAATAACAAAGTTATACATACTGAATCGTAGTTTTAAATTACACCAAAGGAATCCCTTCCATACACTTTTAGTAATATAAACACGGGAGAAAGGTAGACTGCTACTCCAAAATGCTCCGGATCCTTGTCAACATGCCGTAGTTTACCTCCCGTACAGTAAAATGCGGTAGTTGACCTCCCATACAGACGTTTAGTGCTGAAACCTTTCAGTTCAATGAGTATTTACGACCTTCGACAATACTTACAAAAGCATGCACCTAAAGACGTCCTAACATGTTGAAGGAAAAAAAAACAAAAACATCATTCCTTAATCCAATAATCCATGTACTTCCAGCAAAATAAACTGATTACTATGCCTTATACATCAAGCATCTGTCACCAACAGAAAAATAAGAATGCGTGCCTCTACGTCGTAAGTTCTATACGAAAGGGAAATCTCCAAGACCATCACACTACAAAATAGCATTCAAGATATAATGCATAAAAACCATTAGCAATGATCGGGTTTTAAATCCTATGATTTGCAAATTCATTGAAAGATATCCCTTGATTTGCGATGCTTGTTTAGACCAAAGTCTCAATAAATAACTTTAAAAGAGTATGTAAAAGTTATCAAAAGAAGAAAACAAAAATATTCCAAAAATAAGTAAGAAGCAGGGTTACAGAGTCCAAAGACACAAAGTTTAGAAAAAATCAATCAAGAAAATTATAGAGAGAACAAGTAGAGAAACATTCTAGAGGCAGAACATGTATAAATGTTTAGAGAAAGTATAAGTGGCGAAGAAATTTTGGATCGAGCTAGCGTAGCACCCCAGTTGTCACTCAAATTTGCACCCTCCTCATTGTGAATGGTAGGGATGGGTGCAATTCAAGTCGTAGGATCAGAAGAGATAGATGGGTGAGATAAAGTGACCTATTGCTCACTTGCATTTTCCATTATAATAAAGGAAATGTATACAAATATTCTAAAGAGACAAATGCAGAACAAAAAAAAAAAATAGAGCAAGAAAGCAAAAGATTAATTAGAGAGAATATTTTGAATGAAAATCTAGAGATAAAGCGAACAGTAGGGGAAAATGCGGAGAAAGTGGGAAAATGTGAGTGGAAAATTTAGGGATAAATAAAGCGACAAATTCAGAGAGGGTATGTAGGGCAAAATCTAGGGAGAGAATAGAGTGAGGATTTCAAGAGAGAACTTACGGAGTGAGGAGAGAAATTTCCAGAGAGAAGACATGCAGAGACAATATTTAGAGAAAGTGGAATAAGAGTGTAAAGAGGGAAAACTAGGGAAATGTGAAATAAATTTAAAAAAAAAAAAAAGAGTAGAGAATCGAGGGAGAGAGAGCGGAGAAAAATTCTAAAGAGGAAAATAGTGGAAACTGGAAAATATATAGAGGAAGTGTAGGGGGATTTATATAAAGAGAATGTGGAGTAAAAAATTACAGAGAGAAGAAAAACTTAGAGAGATATGCGGAGTGAAAAACCTAGAAACTGGAAAATAAAAACTAAAGACGGTGAAGAAAAAATTCTGGAGAGTGAAGATAAAAATTCAAGAATAGAGATAAAAGTTCTCAAAAAGTGAAGAGAAAAATCCTAGAGAGAGTAACAATAACAATTTTAGAGAGAGAGTACAAAGGAAAAGTCCAGACAGCAAGAAGCGGAGGAAATCTAAAGATAGAAAAGTTTGGGTAAAAAGATCTGGAGAGAACGAAGAAATAAAGCCTAAGGCCTAGAAAGAATGTTCAACAACAAAAATCAGGAGAGAGATAATAGAAAGTTTAGAGAGAAACCTACATTAAAAGATTTTAAGGGAAAAAGTAGAGGAAAAATACAGAGAATAAAAATTATTGCTGAATCTAATATACATGGTAGAACGAATTCACAAATAAAAAGCACCTATAAAGGTGTTAACAGTAAAAGGTAGGAACAAAAAGCAAACACCTATAGAGGTGCTATTCCTACCTCTGCAAATACATTGTAGTTCGGAAACACCACTTCTTCAGCAATCCACAAAAGAGAAAAACCAATTGAGTATTTTCTTATTACTTCTCAGAGTCAAATAACCTCTCGAAGCACACAGCCCCAACATAACCTAGTTTTAACAAATGCAAGCTCGCAACCAGGAGTAGTAAGAGCCCAGGTTGATGAAATTTAACTCTTCATAACCAGAAGCCTTACAGTCATGCAACTACACCTTCAAATAGAGGGCATGCTCAAAGCAATCCAAAAAGCAGAACTTGCAGTATGATTTGTATTACCTCAAGAGTCATAGATCCTTATATAAGATCGTATGCTTTGTCGACAAACAGGACATTTTGGGGATGACTCCCGCTCCACACCCATAGCACAGCGAGGGCAGCAAACAAGATGTCCACAAGGAGCAAAAGCACATCTCCTTCGCCTCACTAGGCAGATCACACACAGCTGTCCATCAGGCACATCCCCTGACTCTTCATCAGGACTGCTCTGCTCCTGGGCCTCCCGATGTAACTCTTGATTCCTTCGCCTTTGCTGTCTCCATTCCTTCAATCTCCACCAATTCCTGCATCAATATAAATTTTAATATGGTAATGGTATAGTTGAATCTAGAAGTAGACTACTAATGGCGTGTTCCTGAATCCTGACACTTAAACTAGAATCATGTCCGTAATACTGCTTAAATGTTTAACAACCAGCAGACAATTAGACAACACAGGTTGCCGTTAACTATAAAATCCTACCCTCCAGAACTTATGTCCAGAATCCCCTAGGCGCCTAATGTAATACTTAAAAACCTAAAAAGTGTTTACCTCTGATTAAGAAAATCAAGGCTGAAGCACATATGCAATCTTCATGTGCATGATGTGTGGAAGAGAAAAATGTGAGCTTCCATACAATTATTTGGATTCAGCACACACAACCAAATCACAATAACGTTTCTTTAGAAATCCATCACTGTACACTGAAAAGTGCTAAAATTTTTTGAACCCAATATATGAAACTCTGAAGATCTCAGTAACATACAGAAATGCGGTTGTAAATTAATCCATACTTCCATAGGACATAAAGTCAAATAGAGAGAGATGACTTTAATGAAACAAAGGTGAACGACCATTCAGCAATGGTCCCTTTGTTTGTCCAGAGACGGGGTGGGCCGAGGACAGGGCAGGGGAGAAGTAAACAAACAGCATTATCGGCCAAGTCCAGTTGAAAGTTGTTTCAAGTCAAACGCTAACCATATATTCAGCAAGAGACAAGGTTCCTTCACCTAACTCTGTTTGTTTAAGAGAAGAAATAGAACAAAGACAACTACATGGATGGCATTCGACCCTTGTTCTCTTCTTACATTATCTTATCTTAATGTCCATAAACACTCTCATATGTCTACTCTTATTTAGACCTAAACCTGTTTTCCACCAAAACTATCAACAAAATTGCAGTAGGAAATGCAGCTGAATGCCCGAACAAGATGCACCACTCTTCCTATAACTTACATTGCCTCTGGTCCATGTGCAACTCTCCAAATTGGCAGTAAACTGATGAACCATAATCGTCCTTCAATAGTCATGTCACCACCATTGCAGTAATGCAATAAAATCAATGACGGCCAGATAGTATTCAAGCCCTCAAAAGATCTTAGTGATTTTTCATTTTTTTTGTGCCATTCATCAACCATAAGTCAATATTTTCTTATGAGCAATCCACTACAGCAGCAGCAAAAACAACAATGATAATAATATTACAACACATAACCAAATGAGAATTTAATAAAGAAGAAATATCAATAGGCAGTCTTTACCTTACAATTGCATAGCTCAATACACATACGGATAATGTACCAAGAACAATACCACTCCACATCAGAATCCTAGTCGTCATTGCAAGATCGGCTACAATCTCATCCTTCGACATATCAGTCCTGCAAATGGAATGATCCATTAGCAATTTAGCACTTTGTTTAGATACCCTTAAAGAATTTTATGTCAGACTTACGTAATCAGGATATACGTCATTGGATTGCGGGTGTAGCCCTTATGCATTAAGTTGAAATACATAACTATTTTCTAATAAATATCCAATATTAGATAATGCATTACAGAACCAAAAAGCCAGCAACATGCACTGTCATTGTTCCAGCAGAATATTAACATAAGTCATAATCTGTCAGATACAGTAAAGCAGAGGCCATACAAGAAAAATGGAAGCTTCGCGCATGACTTAATCTCTAGAGCTTCACCTCTGGTCCTTGATATTCCAACGGCAGTAATCTCCTTTCCAACGGGAAGGATTTTTTCTTCATCCAAGACAGCAACCTATACCAACCAGTAACCACATATTCAGAGAATGTCATAAGCAGAACCAAGAAACCAAGAGAGGAATCAATTATACACAACAGACAATAGACAAGCCTTATTCTCCTACTGAGACATTCACTTTTAAGGAATGACAGTGACTTACAGGAAATCCTTGGCCAAAAATTGCCTGGAATAACGAATATGGAGTAGACTGGACAGGGTGCAGATGATGATAAACAGTTGTGAGAGGCAAACTATGATGCGACCCATCCAAGTTCACATAAATATACCCAGCGCGAGGCCATGGACTATCTTCCACAAGAATAAAAGGAACCTAAAGATTTCCACAAACGGTGGTTATATAAGTTGTATCTTATATGCAACAGAAAGAGCTCGCTAGTAGTTAGAATAATTACCGATCTCAGTGAGATTGATCTCTGCTCCTTCCAAGACTTGGAAAAGATTGCATGAAGATCAAATGTCCAGCCAAAGAATCCCCTCCACTCGTTGTACAGGCACTTCAAGACATGGAACCATCAATATGACATGTCAAATGTATTAAGACTTATGAGAAGTGGGCATAAGTATAACTATACTTCTAGACTTTCAAAACTTGTCTGAAAATGTCCAGCCAACTTTATACATTGATTGAACTATGTGCTTCGCAAAAGTGGCTCTTTTTATTCAAAGTGAGCTTGATTGCTTTTTATAGGTGAAATTTTGGACAAATAGCGGATAAGTTTAATATGACATAAAAGCATAAGTAGATAGCTACTATTGAAAATTAAGTTGAAGAATAGAAGGTTTACAGTCTGAGTGCACTGGACGATGACGGCGCGCTCGCCGGAGCCCTGGGAGACGAGGGCACCGTGAGCTTTGGAGATCGGCCACGTAGCATCAGCAGCGGCTCGGGGCTGGACTTGGCCACGGACCACGACGAGCAGACCGTTGTCCTCGACGGCGCCGTCTTCGTCTGAAGAGGAGGAGAGGAGATCGCGGAGGTCGGAGACGCGGGCATCGGGGGCGGTGCGGACGCGGCGGAGGGCGGAGGCAGAGGAGAAATACTTGGCCCACGTGTGCGCGGCGCACAGGGCCAGCGCTACACCAAGCAGCGCTCCGTCGCACGCCGAAGCCACCTGCGTCACGGCGGCAGCCACCGCCGCGTCGCGCGCTGACATAAGAAGGATTGAGATGCGACGGAAGATGAGCGAGCAACGCCGGAGGTGCTAAGCTGTGTCCGCGGGAGATGACGATGGTTGGGTTACTGTGATCTTAACTCGGGGATTAAAATTGTTATCCACTTCTAACGTCGCAATTTGCCAATTTTTATGTCCAATTTAGTAAGTTATCTAATTTTAATAGATTTTATTAATTTAGTTCATCTTAACTTCATTTTTTGATTAAAAAAAAAAAAAAAAACTTCTTTTTAACATTTCAAAAAATGTTTTTGACTTATGCCACTGTGTTATGCATCAATGAAACACCAAATAATCAAATATGAGGTTTTAATAGATGAACTAAGGCAAGAGCTATAGTACTTGTCCCTTCCTTTCTAGCATGCTTCTTAAAAATATATCTTTCGTATATTTTGTGAAATATATATAGTAAACAGTAAATTATGCATTGTGAATGAAATAAATGAACAAGGTCGAAGAAGATGACTATATGTAATTATAATTTAGTGTATATATCTCGAGGAACGGGTGTTAAGAATTTGTATTTTTTTTTTTTTACAAAAATAAAGTGTGCTTAAATTTTCAGTAAGGTTCAAGAAAAATTATCCACATAGAGAATGTGTTACGTTTGTGATTGTGCGAGTTATTTATCATATGATTCTTCCGCATTAACAAAATATTTATCGATATCGATACACCGTATTGGATCGTAATTACAATCTAGGTGGATTTCACTTCGAGGGGCGGTAAAATTCTAGTCATCGATGACGCTGTTGGTAAGTTCACTTTGGTTACTTATTAGGAGTTAGATATGACGAAGCCGAATCCAATATATTGTTAATAAATGAGTAAACCTATAAATAGGATTGTATTATTATCTATAAGTCACAAGAACTATTATTATTATTATTATTATTATTATTATAATATAGATGGTGTCTTGTATTTTTAAATATAATAGTTAAAGTAATTTTAAAATCTATATGGTAGTATTATAAATATAGGGACTTATATTTAATAAAAGTTAAAAAATTGTCCAAATTTTCTCTCTCTTCTATATTTTCTATGTAATTTCATATTGGATTAATTTTATTTAGACATATATATTTCTAGATTTTTAAAAAAAATATTTTTATTTTCTTCAGAATAATTATAGTATTGTAATTTATTGTTTATAATTGAGAGAATAAAATACATTCTAATTATAAATTATAAATTAGTAATTTTAAAGTGATTAGTATAAAGTGAGATAAATTATGGAAGGTGTTGAGTAGCTTGGCTTGAGGTATAGGAGCTGTGGGTGGGTATGAGCAAAGTATTTAAATAATTTACGATATACACATGATATTTATCTTAGAAAGGCATCTGTGTTAATTACTTGCTAGTTAAGGTAACATTTTTTAGAAAATCCAGAATTTGGAGAGGATAACAAGCAAGCGTCCCAGCGCTGCCGTCTCCCTTCATCATCATCATCTGATTATCTTAGTTAGTAGATCGTCTTCTTCTTAAAGGACCCCCTCCCCTCTCTTTAATTACAGTTTTACCCATTTCTCGTTCTCCCGCCCGCCCGCCTCCCTCCGACAAAATCATATTGTGGGCTTGAAAGTTGAAACTCAGTAATTCACCCCGCCTCCCTGCCACGTCCTCCAATTCTCGATCGCCAACTTGACCTACGTCTAAATTCTAATCAAGACGCTCAAATGCTGCACCATCAACCGTCCGATCAGGGCATGACCGTCTAGGATCGCCGTACCACATAACTCCTGCCCTGTAGCAGACGCTACATCTGATTCCCGGGCATCCGAACCACGTGAGTCGAATCAACGCTCGGCGGGTCCGCCTACATTTATTTAATGACTAAAATAAAACGAGGGCAAGATCGTCAAGCTGTCGGACAGTAAGAGAGCTGGAGGAAGAGCCGACACGTGTCTTTGTCGTCCGCATACGGTTTCTTGAGGCGGAGATCGTAGGTATAAGAGATATACACCGTCTGATCAAACTCCGACGCCTGCTGATTCGCAAGACCACATCTCAAATCTCACATTACATTCATTAACTGCTTGTGTTTCGTGAACGGATCTGACGATCGTGGTCTTCACAAATAGAGAGACGCTTCGTATCATCACGGAAACGAGATGTTAAATAGTGGCTATTTTATTTTTTATTATTATTTTTTTAAATTTTAACATAACATCGAGAAACACGCCATCTGTAGTGCGACCGGAGATGAGTCGCATCAAAAGACGAAACCAACCTTCAAAATTTCGAACTCCGTGGCAATTTAGCAATTTCGTTTAATTGTCGGTGTATTTTGGAAACTCTTCACGAGCATTCGTTCGAAGGCGAGAGTGCAGCCAGCACGCCGCTGCTACGATTCACCGCCGGGTAGCTGAACGGACAATCAACTTTTGTCTGTTCTCAGGGGCCCTACAAGTAACATCCCCACCGTCGCTGATAACCTCCTCACCGCTCTCTCCGGCCACACTTCGCCCCTCCCCATAGACTTCTTATTGTGTCTCTTCTCCGTTGCCGCTACCTGTAGGCAAAGGCGGAGATGTTGTAGGGTTTCGAAATTCGATTACTTATTATCAGCTTTTTGGACAAATTAAGGTGAAGATGAGCCTCCGGCCGGGATCGACTGTTTGGGTGGAAGACAAGGAGGAGGCCTGGTTGGAGGGCGAGGTCATTAATGTCAAGGACAAGCTCTTGGTTGTTGCCACTGCCGCTGGAAAGAAGGTATAATTTTTTGTTATTTTTGAATTCAATGCTTTTTGTGGTTCATTTTTGGTAATATTGGATGATCCATTGGATATGAAGGTAACTGTCGCGCCAGAGAAGTTATTGCCCAGGGACCCGGAGGCGGACCATGGGGGCGTTGACGACATGACAAAGCTGACATACTTGAATGAGCCCGGGGTGCTTTACAATCTCGGCAGGA
Source organism: Xerophyta viscosa (assembly GCA_002076135.1). Lineage (NCBI taxonomy): Eukaryota > Viridiplantae > Streptophyta > Magnoliopsida > Pandanales > Velloziaceae > Xerophyta > Xerophyta viscosa. The sequence goes on along the minus strand of MJHO01000186.1, from coordinate 154,726 downwards.
GATACGCTCTTAACGAAATATATGTGAGTCATTCAGTTTTGAACAGGTATCAGTGGTAACTTGATGTCGATAGAAGTTACTAAAGTTGCCGCAGTTAATAAATTAAACCTAGTTCTGGCAATTATTTGTGGTTTGAATACCATGCTGAAATGTGCATGGATCTAGTGGTAGTATCTCTAGGCTATACGCCAGCATCTGCATTCTGTCGAAGTTAAGAAATTCCAAGGGACTCAGAAATCAACAGTACTTTGCTGCCAGAATCCTATTATGCGAATGTTCCCAGCCTTTCTCTAGCTATAACTACCTATCAGAGTGAGAAGATACTATTCTCACTTCCTTTGCTAAAACTTTTGAACCAAACGTGCTGTAAGTTCAATACATCGATGGTCGATTTGCTGATGCTGAGAACAATTTATATTGTTACATTACTTCGAGTTATTAACTCTGAGTTTTCTTCTTAGAATCAGTTGGATTTTGTTATATTCAAGAATTTATCTGCTTTAATATTCTATTCAGTTTGCTGTTCCTATTATATGCGCAAGAAACATACAAGGGAAATACGTTAGACCAATAGAAGGCAATATTATGCCACTTTCTTCTATGGGAATTGTGCAACTCTTCTGATTGCAAATTCACTAAGCTCCTCGAGTTTTGTTCTTTGAACAGACATACACAGGCAGCATCTTGATTGCAGTTAATCCTTTCACAAAACTTCCTCATCTGTATGATACCCACATGATGGAGCAATATAGAGGTGTTAGGTTTGGAGAGTTGAGTCCTCATGTTTTCGCTGTAGCAGATGCCTCGTACAGGTAAACCACTGTCTTTTAGTGTTTCCTTTTTATATGATGCTTTGTACTCTAGTGTTAATGCACACGTTTATTGCTCCAGGGCCATGATAAATGAGGGACGCAGTCAGTCTATCTTGGTCAGTGGAGAAAGTGGGGCAGGAAAAACAGAGACAACTAAGCTTATCATGCGATACCTAACATATGTTGGTGGTCGATCTGCAGGTGGTGATCGAACTGTTGAGCAACAAGTTCTGGAAGTAGGCACTGCAGCACCGCTTATACTCCTTATTCGTATATTGCACTATAGATGTGCTTTCCATAGAGTTTTCCTCATGATCTTTATCAAGCCGTTAACACTTCTTGTATTTCCTCTTCATCCAGTCAAATCCACTTCTCGAGGCATTTGGCAATGCTAAAACTGTCCGTAATGACAACTCCAGGTTCGTTGATGTTTTTCATTTACCTTTTTCTTATCCTGGCTTGGTGTATATTCATTGGTTTCTTAAAAGACTTTTAATGAAAATCATGTTCGTTTACCTAATCCTTTCTCAGAGTTGTTCGGTGTATCACTTGTATATATTTACCAAATAAAGTATGACGGTCACCATAACATGGCTGTAGATTTTTTCTCAGAGTTGTTCGGTGTATGCATCCAAACTAGGTCTTGCATGGCTACAGTATTTGTTTCTCAAAAGGAAGTTTTGTGTAACATGGCTGTAGATTTTTTAAATTTAAAAGGATAAATCATTAGATTAGTTGTTTGTTGTTGAATTCTATTTCTGCCTCTTGCCATGTTCGATTGTGAATATTTGTTGATAATCTCAATTTGATTTAATTACAGAAGGTATTTAACATGAGCTGCAATTAGAAATGCACTACACTTCGGAGATATCTTCGGAGGTGTTCAGATTACTGGGGACCATGATAAGGATATATTTTACGGTTGTTTTATCAAACTATTGTGACTTCTTAGGGCAAGTGAATATTTCAAGTATATAATAATAATAATGTAATATATTTAAAGTTTCTACTTTTATGTGTAGTCTCTGTATGATCAGTATATTCTTTGTTCCTATTTTTTGAGTTCACTCTTGCTCAATGAGTGATTTATGTGATTCCTATTGATATTATTAATAGTAAAGTTTTACTTGTGAAGCCTTTAGATCGGATGTTGTATCGGTCACATTGTTCAGCGTGAATTTGCAGACATGATTATGCATATTATGAAACGTCACAATGTGCAACTGTTTTGTCGCTTTGGTTTTTGAATGCTTTATATGGGATTGCTGAATGCATGATATCTGTGACAAGAAGAGTATCGATGATTAATTTGCAAGTATAAGGATATTTTCGGTGCAGTATTTATTGAGAAATTCCACTATTCTATATGGAAAAGTAAGTTGGTTAAGATGTATCATTGTAGGTCCATAGAAAGGTGGTTAATTCTTTGAGAGAATTAGTGTTGTCTTCCTCTGTTAGTAGTAAGTCAGTTATGTTTTGCTATTAAATTTTACTAAGTTCAGAGGTACTGTATTGATTTTTTGTTATTTTCTCATCAAAAGAAGCATTTATCTGTATGTGTTGTTTACATACCCCCAGACTTGACTATCATATATTAATATTCACTGCTTTTATGTGAGTTGGATTTTGCTTGCACGTTTGAAGCTAATATAGTGATAGATCATGTTTAACTGCCTTAGGAAGCAGAGAAATACAAGCTTTCCCATCCGAGCAACTTTTATTACTTAAATCAGAGCAAAACATATGAGCTAGACGGAGTAAGTAGTTCACAGGAGTACTTGAATACAAGGAGAGCAATGGATATTGTTGGTATCAGTCTGAAGGATCAGGTCCGGTTCCGGACTTTTTGTGTATCTTTTCTTTTAACCAATTTGGCTCTGCAAGTACCACTTAAGGAAAATAATGTTTAAATTAATTAATATCAGGATGCTATATTTCGGACCTTGGCTGCTATTCTCCATCTAGGGAATGTTGAATTTTCTCCTGGGGAGGAGCATGATTCATCAATTATCAAAGATGAGAAGGCCGAGTTCCACCTTCATACTGCTGCCGACTTACTCATGCAAGTGACTTGAGAGTTATCATAATCTATTTTCTAGTAATTGTCAAGAGAATCATTTATTCTTATAAATATAAATCTTTCCTTTTCCACTATGTAAATGTTTCGATAGTTTTATAGATGGTTTACACTTTTTATTATATTTGTACCTAGCATGGGCTGAACCTATACAAGCTGCATTTAGGAAATCCCATGATCATTCTGATGCTACACTATTTAAACCTTTCTATTATGTGGATTTGAGCATGCCGTCATTGTCAATAGAATATAAGGACATCGTTAAACTTTCCTCCAATGCAATAAAATATTCGAATTTTGTAATTAAACATAGACAAGCCTCTTTCGGTCAATTATGTGCTTGACTTTGTTATGTAATTGTTCATACCCTATACACCCCATCTGCCCCTTTTCACTGAAATACCAAGTGACATGAGTGGCCGGATGTAAGAAAGAAAAATGTTATTATCTAAGTCTACCATATCTCGATCGTATCTCTTGAAGCCTGCGGCTAATGGACTTGGCTAGCTGACCTGTTCATAACATTCCCACCTAGCAAAATTCTTCTAGACGCATGCTGAAAGTTAATCATGCAATTTTGGCCATTGCGCTGAAAGTAATTGAACTGCAGTTAACCGCCGTTACTAGTTTAAGCAAAGAAATGGAGAAATGCCTCTAGTCCCCACCGTGTGCCTGTGGGTGGTTTGAGAACTTCTTATCCCCCATGCATATACAGGCAGCACGGTAGTGTTTTTCCTGGTCATTTTTGCTATAGGAAGAGAATATTGGCACTACTCTAATCTCATCAGTTGCCACAACGACAGGGATAATGGTTCGCTTGCAATGTAATTAAGGCCCATTTTCTTTTAATATGGTATTTTCTTGCGTTAAGGTTTATGTTTGATTAAGGACGAATTCGTTATATGGTAAGGTTGGATGTTTAGACACGTGCAGTTTCATGCTGTAGTTTTTTGATATCGTGTAATCTTATAAGCCTCAGATCTACCCATGATTTGATACATCCTTTATACCACTTCCTATTCTTTAGCTCATGTTTCCTGTTAATGATTGTACCCTTATCTCCATCAGGTGTAATCCAGATCTTCTTCTTGCAACACTAAGTAGTCGTTCTATACAAACACGTGAGGGGAATATTGTCATGGCTCTTGATTGTGCTGCTGCGGCGGCCAATCGTGATGCATTGGCTAAGAGCATATATGCGCGAATGTTTGACTGGTACGTCTTTTATCACAATCGACACCCCCCCCTTCCGCGGGGTATGCAACTGACGTCTTTTGTTTCTCTCAAATGCATGGCATAGGCTTGTTGAAAATATCAACAAGTCTGTTGGACAGGACCTTGATTCTAGGGTTCAAATTGGAGTACTAGACATTTATGGTTTTGAGTGCTTCAAAACTAACAGGTAAACATCTATAGACTGTAAAATCTGTTTATTTTTTCAACTTACAATAACACCCTTTAGTTTCTTATGCTGTCAAATCTACCACATATTTGGTTGGTTCCTAAAATCTTAGCTTTGCCTAAGCATTTTGGAGTTTGTGGCATACAGGCATTTAAATAGGATTGCTTGCTTAGCCATTCTGTTGTAACCAGCATCAATTCCATAGAACCCTTCAATATCTATACTCATTTCTTTTGTGATCCATGATAAACATGTCAAGAATGAACAACATGGTGCACTTCTCATTGTTATATATTTAGATGCATGGGAGTGCTGTATGTCTTCAACAGCCATATCAATAGAGCAACGCACATAACGAAATGATAGGGAATGAACTTCATCTCTCATATCACATGTATCGGCTGTTGAACATGTCCATGTTTGTGTCAAAAGTTGCTACAAGCATAAGAGTTGCACGTGGTTTTGATAATGATTAGCTGCTTTCTTATATTTTATGGTCACTTCCAAGAATCATGAACGATGGGTGGTATTCTGTGGTATATGAAACTCATTTCTGTAGGCCAAGGATGCAAAATACATTTTTAATCTTGAATTATAAATCTAACAATTGTGATGTGTCAACCCCCCATAATTACTTCCATGACTAACGTCTAGGGTACATTATGAACTCTTAAGCTTATTTGGCATGTATGGCGTCAGTCATCCCCGCTTTACTTTGCGTCGCATTATTTGTGATATGACTGTTCCCTTGAGCTACAGTATACATATTGAATCGATGACTTGAATTGAGTTGAGATGCTTTTCTATGATCAGTTTTGAGCAATTTTGCATCAATTTCGCAAATGAGAAGCTTCAACAGCATTTCAACGAGGTCTGAATGTCCGATAACTAATTTTGTTGTCAAATTTTGGTTACTGATATCCTGTTATGTGTGTTATTATTTGTTGGCCATAATGCATGATATATTCTTTTCTTCCAGCATGTGTTTAAGATGGAGCAGGAAGAATACAGGAGCGAGGAAATCGATTGGAGCTACATTGAATTCATAGACAATCAAGATATACTGGATTTGATCGAGAAGGTTTTGTTTTGGCTTTCCTTCTTTTAGATGTTCTACTTCGAATCACTCTAAACTACCAGTAACTTGGATTTGCACCTGGAGATCTTTTCTTCACATCTTTCAGATTTGTTATTTATTTTGTGTATTACTAGCTGCTCCAATATATGGATTTCAATCTAGTTCGTAAGTTCGTACACAAACTGCATGTTTGGATTTTATGAAACCATGCCATGGAGGTTGGTAACAATGTTCACTGAGAAACCATATCTTCATTGGCCAGTAGGGGTGCTAGGTCAGCTTATATATGGTTGAAGAAAATTCACGGAGCTTTTATTTTGTACTATAAAATATATCTATGAGCACGTTTATCAAATTGCTAGGAAACCTTGCAATCCTTTATTGTCACTGATATGCCATGATTTTTTACAGAAACCAATTGGGATAATTTCACTTTTGGATGAAGCTTGGTAAGATATTTTTCCCCCTCTTCTTCTCATAATCCTTGTATAAAGTTGTCATCTAATGCATGGCTCTTACCTAACTTTCTTTCTCCTTTCAGTATGTTTCCTAAATCAACACATGAAACTTTTTCAATGAAGCTCTTTCAAACGTTGAGAACCCATCCAAGACTAGAAAAGACAAAGTTCTCTGAAACAGATTTTACGTTATCCCACTATGCTGGAAAGGCATGTGTTATAAGTTGTGCTTGTAAGAGATACTTCGTTGTTAGATTGTTTGCTTGTACCATAAATTCTGTTTCTATATTTAAATCCCTTCCTTTTTTTACCGTAGGTTACGTACCAGACAGATTCATTTTTGAACAAGAATCGAGATTATGTAGTAGTTGAACACTGCAACCTGTTGTCATCTTCGAAATGCCATTTCGTATATGGTCTCTTTGCCTCATCGCAGGAGGAGTCTTCAAGATCATCTTATAAATTTTCTTCTGTAGCATCAAGGTTTAAGGTATTCAGTTGCATTAACTAGACAAAGATCAACATCTCGCCTTTCTGTATCTTTTTCTGGTTATACTGTAATGTTGATTTCTGAGAGGTGCTCGAGTTCTTCGTTACTGTGGTTTGACTAGCTACAGGGTTTGGTTCATTGAAACAATGAATATATTGGTCATGTTTGCTTCGAAATTTCAAGAATATTTTATTTTATTCAAAAATTAAGATAGCCTTCCAGTTACACTAATTGTCTATTTAACTTTAGAGGAAGGGATCTTCTTTCTTCAATATGATTTTTTCCATTTCATCATTTTGACACTTTATTTATTCTTAACAGCAACAACTGCAAGCCCTTATGGAAACGCTCAGTGCAACAGAACCTCATTATGTTCGTTGTATCAAGCCGAACTCTTCGAATCGCCCTCATATGTTTGAGAATCAGAGTGTTCTACATCAATTACGCTGTGGGGTTAGCATTACTGACCTTCTATTTCTATGATTGCTCTGCATAATTAATGTTGCTCAACTGTGAACTTCCCTCTTGTGTGTTCTATGCTTCCTTTTTCCTTTTAATATTTGTTCTTCTCGAAAAAAATATCACAGGCATATCATATGCCACAACCAATTTCCTATATCCTTGACTTCCAGTTTCTTCATTTGCTATGGTAGAGAAGCAAATGTCCATGCATGAGATGCGTCGGTGACTTTACGGTGCAAAACACCATTGTTGCCGATTGTGCGATGTTGTGCACCGCAACAAGTACGAAAAGACATAGATGTTTCTATATCTTTATCATGTCATTTGAATTGAGTGTCGAGTGTATGCAATAAACTCCAACCAAGAGGGGTAGGCGAAGGTCCAAGATGAGTTGGACAGATACTCGGAAAAAATTACCTCATTTTGCTTGATTTGACTGAAATATGGGCTCTAAATAGTGCATAGTGATGTATAGGTATCCGTGAGCTAGTAGGAAAAGTATTTCTTTATTGTTGTTGTCATTTGAAATGTGTGGTTGTGCTTCTGATTTATGCTTGTATTGCATCTTCTCTTCACCTCTTCAATGTCTAATTAGTATGATGAATACCGAAGAAAGAGCGTGCCTGTAAAAGAGCAGTAGACTCACTTATGTGGCTATTCATCATTTAGTATGCTGATGGCACATGCCAACATGTTATTATAGGTATCCTATATATGTTATATTGTATCATCTCTTCTTTGGTATGGACATAGGGCGTACTTGAAGCTGTTCGAATAAGTCTTGCTGGCTATCCTACACGAAGAACGTATTCGGAGTTTGTGGATCGTTTTGGGATATTAGCACCTGAATATATGGATGGACGGTAATTGAGCAATTCATTGATTAAATACTGTGTTTCGTGTTTTTTGCATAATTCTTTGGGGTTTCTGAGATGTGCATCGAATTTCACTTCCTTTTGCTTTTGATAAAATTTACATTAAATTTGACGCACAGATCTCTCTCTCTCTCTCTCTCTCAGTGGTTTTTCTGAAATTTGTAGAAGCTAATATCTAATGTTTCATTTGATTTCTGTTGGTCAATGTTTCATTCCTGAATTTTTGTTTACCTGGACAATTGGTCAATGTGTAGCGCAGAGTGAATCTAGTTAGTTAAGAAATAGGCAAAACTATCTGACTCCAAGGGATGTCCAGGAGTTGGTGAAATGATAGAAGCACAGAAGAGTTTTGAATTTTAAGATGGTGTAGCAGCAGTCTTAATAGATAGTGGTACTTTTTGAGTTCATTCTTCTTGCTTATGTGGTTGTAAAATGCAGTGCATGCTTTTGACCTTCTCATGATAATAACCTTGAAGATGGAGTCGAGCCTATGGAGTAGTAACTATTAAGCAGTTTCATAGTAGCTAAATGTAAGCTAATCATAATATTGAAGTACTGCCAGTGTAAATAATCCCTGCATGTGTACATGTATAGTTTTGTCCTTGTCCCTAATTTGCTTATGATTATTTTGAGCAGCTTTTATAAACCTATTTGACTTGTTGTTGAGGTTCTATCATACATTTTCCTATGCGTTGTGTGAAATGTAAAATAGACTGTGTATACATATCTTATCCTGAAGAACATATCAATTTGTAATTTGTATCAATTAATATTCTAAATGAAGTATCTATAACAAAAAAAAAAAAAATGCAACATGAGGCAAAGCAGTGTAGAAACCTTTCCAAGGCTGTATCCATCTGGCTTTGTCTTCTGGTTTTTCTCTGCCTATCAGATAATACTCAGGAAGTTGAATTGAATGTATGAAGAACATACAGTCTTTTAAGGTCTTGCTGCTTGAAAACAAGTAATAGTTTGAACTCATTTCTTGTTAGTTGTTCCACATCATGTTTGGTGTATCTTTTCTATGATTGTTGCATCTCTGCTATTTCATGACAATGTGGTTTTTGTTGCATATTTATATTTCCTGTCTGTAGCTGATAGATTTTTCTTCGTGTTCATTCTTTGCTGGCTTGCAGATTTAGTGAGAAGACTTTGACCGAGAAAATCTTAATGAAGATGAATCTTGAAAATTTCCAGGTAAATTTTCATACTTGATTTTACTGGCAAACCCTGATGTAGTCAATGGGACATGAACTTCTATGAATCTTTTCTTATCTATCTACCAGTATGCATTTTTTGGTGTATTTATCATTAAGAAATCGCATATCAGGCAAAATCGCCGAGTACTTGACTAGTTCTACATATCTTATTTACACATTATAGCATAATAGTCAAAAGGAAATGTGGTTTTAGTTAATTTTATAGTATCGCACAGAGTATTCTACTTTTGATAACAGACTTAGCTTCAGCTATGTTTGATAATGCTCTTATCATGTTCGTTCTACTCTTTATTGTAAGTTTGCTGTTAGTATTGCGATCTTCCTGACTTTATGTCTTATTTGTGCAGCTTGGTCGCACCAAGGTGTTCCTAAGGGCAGGTCAAATTGGATTGCTGGACTCTAGACGAGCCGAGATTTTGGATATAGCTGCAAAGCTTATTCAGGGCCGGTTTAGGACATATGTTGCTCATAAAGAGTTTGTTCACTTGAGGGCGGCAACACTTTCAATCCAATCTTATTGTCGTGGTACATAAGTTAACTGCCTCTTAATTGTTATAGTTCTTATGAATCACCTGGATGGTTAAATTCTATAGCTGCCTGAACTTCGTTGTCAGTGCCGTTGTCCCTTGTTTCTTAAAATCTAAAATTTTGGAAGTTGGTTCATTATACTTCATTTTTTGGTGATTTTGCCTTCTGCTGTAGAGGATGTTACCGTCCTTGCGAAGACAATGAAGTCCATGTTCTTTTACTTAAAGGGGTTATATTTTTAATGTGTTGGTGCAATGGTCTTATAGCTGTGCTCAAGTTGCATTCATCTTCTTGTAGGATGTCTGGCTCGACATGCATTTGAGTTAAGAAGACAGATAGTAGCAGTTCTTTTAATCCAGAAATGCACAAGAAGATGGATTTTCCGTCGTGCTTTCTTGCATGTCTATTCAGCTGCTTTAACTATTCAAGCTGGTATTCGTGGTTTTCTATTTCGCAAGTTCTTCACCAACGTAAAGGAACATCGGGCTGCTGTACTCATCCAGGTCTGTCTTTTCTACACTGGGAACTATCACTGAGTTTGCCGATCAAATAAAGCACAACATGTTTGCTTTGGTGAATGTTAAAATTCCTCCGTAGAAGTTTAAGTGTGGAGTAGTACTAGCTTCTGATTCGTAAAGGCCTTGCCAGTTGGCATGCTGTTTGCAAAAACATGAATAAGTTTTGCACAAAAACGTGAATAAGTTTTGCAAAACCGTGAATAGAGTTATAGTTTTTTTTGTCAAGCTTCTTATTCTGAATGCGGGTCCTTATCTAGTATCAATCGATAAACGTGGTTGTTCACTAGGATAATGAATTCAGCTGCGCCCTTCTTTTTTAAGTAATAGTCTACAATCACACATAGTTTCTTTCCTAAAGTAGAAAACTAAAACTTAGATTCTTTGTTGGAATATTGTACTTGCGAAAGATAGTTGACATATGGTACTGAGGAATTCTATATGTCAATGTGCAAGCATCCCATAGGTTCTATGCCATGTCCATATTGTCTAAGCTAGGAGAAATCCAGAAAGCACAAAGGAAAAGGAATAGCTTCTGCAAATGCTTTAGTTCTTGATCTGAACCATATTATGAGCTTATGGGCACCCTTGTCTCAGTGGCATGGAATTTCTAACATTGTATATTACTATCTAAAGTAAGGACCTCAATTGTCAATCTCGTTTTTCTACAAACTAGCTATGGTCAGAGCTATAGAAATTAGAAAAAGCATCAATGTCTTTTTTTTTTGCATGATACTCTTTCTTTAAAAATTACTAGTGAAATACACATAATATTCATATTTAAAGCTAGAAAGAATTATAATTTATAGGTTTACCTGATGTCTTTTCCCGTGGTGATTTTATTGATTTTTTTTGTGGGCAAACTTCAGCTGAACACCGAGCTAAGGTTGAGTAGCGTATTAGATGCACATCCTTGAAGCTTTGTCTACATGTATTTTTTTTAGATCTATTTTCTTATATCCTTGTTGTCTAACTTTCCCCGCCTATAGAATTTAATTATTTGATGAAATCCCACTCGTATTTGCATAGTAATTTCATGTATCTACTAACTTTGCTTTGGAGAAGAAAAACAAGTACTTCCTTGTCTTGCTATAGAAGCTACTATTTTCTTATGGATCTTCCTATTTAACACAGTCACGATGGAGGTTGCTGAAGGTATGCCGTACTCGAATGGAATACAGACGTGCTGCTGTAGCAATTCAATGTGCTTGGAGACGAAGAATTGCAAGAAAAGAGCTCCGGAGGCTTAAACTGGTTAGATCAACTTTGTTGTTGCTATTTGTTAAATCCTAGGATCCTTAATGCTTATGCTATGTGCAAGACTGAGATTCTATTCTTTACATGTGCATCATGTATTACCATTGGGCTAAAAGGGGAGTTTAAGAGCCTCCTCTTGTTCTAAGTAGCTTCATGTAAGCTTTTCACTGTAGAATCACATCTCGCCAGTGATGTTTTTTTTTGATAGGCCTCCAAAGGTTAAATTTTGTTTCTAGAATTGCATATTTCTGGAGCATGCTTGTAACTACCATGTAGCATGCCCACCGACTTCGAAGGTTTGTTTCGTCTTCTTTTATCTTGACAACACATCCGATGGGTGCCAAGGAACAGAACGTTCAAATTTTGAATGTCACTGATATCTTCTTCAATTTAGGAAAATCACAATGGCTTTGGTGCATCTTTGTGCTTTGTCTATGTGATGTACTGATGCTGCCCTGCGCATGTAGATATATGTGCTTTTCCAGTGTTATATTTGTTTTTCTAGAAATGCGTTTTACTTTGCCTGATTTGCATGGTAGGCTGCCAATGAAGCTGGAGCTCTTCGAGAAGCGAAAAACAAGCTTGAGAAGAAATTGGAAGATCTCTCATTGAGGTTAACTTTGGAGAAGAGAATGAGGGTATAGTTTTACATCTTATCTTTACCTGATAATGTTATTTTGCCTACTACCTAGACAAATGATGACAGACTAAAAGATTTCTCTTCCTGCTCGTTATATGGGGAGCTTTTAAAGTTGGACGTAACCTCTAAAGTTACGACAAGTGACGCTCATTAGGTTGGAGAGTAGGAGATTTTTATCTCTATTATCTATTATTACTGTTTTGTATATATTCCTTTTGTGATTTGGTGCATTAAAACAGGCATGCTATGAGAAGCCTGTGAAAAAGCTTTTTTTTTTGCTGTTACTATTAACTTGAACTGTTAATTCTTCTGTCGGCTACTTTAATTAAGGTATTCTTGGAACGCAGATGTCTACTGAAGAGTCAAAAGCCATGGAAGTATCTAAGCTTCAGCATGCTTTGCGATTGCTAAATGCTGAGTTAGATGCAGCCAGGCTTGGAGCAATTGATGAACGCAATAAGAATTCATCCCTTTTAGTACAGTTAGTAGAATTGAAGAAGGTTAATGCAACACTGCAGTTGAATTTGAAAGAAATGGGGGAGATAATGAAAGATAATTTGCTTCTAAAGGTATGGCTGCTAGCTAGGTGTCTTTTCCTGTTATCAAACAGGTGCTTGCAATTAATTGTTTGTTTATATTTTTCTTAATTTCTCATGTTTCTTATGTTAACTGCTCTGGTAATAATTTTGCTGGCGTTGGTGTTTGCAAGTTATTATTTGTTGAGTGCCACATAATAAGCATTAGTCATGTTGAGAGGCGCATACCTCTTGCCAACATTTAAGCATTCAAATTATAGGCAATCAAATTGTGCTGTCCAGATAGATATCTTCCAGATTTTGTTTTAGTAATTATATATTTCTTATCGTGCTCTTCCCTCTTTGAACTGGATATTTATCTTCTAATCTTGGTCTTGCTGTCATATGTCCTTATGGTCGTACCTTTCCAATATTATTCTTGTATTTCATGAAGAATTTTCACCAGCCTTATTCATTGATTGTTTCTTCCAACTTATGCATGTGCATTGCACTAGGTGTTAATGGTCTTATATATATATATATATATATATATATATATATATATATATATGTTCCCTTTAATGGCATCTTTTCATGCGTGTTTCAGCATGATCTGGATTGATTTAGCTAGCTGATACCTGTCCTGGCATACTTGCCACTGGTAGTAGTTTGGTTACGGGGTTTGACACAACTGTCTGAGAATAATTGCACAATGCACATGTATTTAAATAAGTAAATCTTTTGCTAGCTCTTTTCCTTTTTCCTTTGTTCAGGAGTAATTACTGTCTTTTGTGACATATATAGAAATTAGAATACTGAACTTCTTAGTTTAAATAATACTTCTGCATTAATCAGACAGCACATATGGTTTTTGTACATTAATATATTAAAATTTGACAGGTAATGCTTGTTGCTATGAAAGATTTGGGTACTTTGCATGTATATTGAATATTGTTAATGGGAATTCTTGTCTGCTGCAGAACAAACAGGAGTCTTTAGCAAAAAAGAATATTGAAATGGAAGAGGAACTTTTTCAGGCTCAAAAATGTCGGGATGAGACTGTCAAGAAATCACAGGTTCTTGAGGGAAAATATTCGAACCTTCAGGAGAACATGCAAAAGTATGATCACTTTTTTTTTGGGTAGTTATTGCACTTGTTTACATTTTTTTGTCAAATAAGAGAAACACTTAACTAATCAAGTACCACTCATCAGTTTTTTATATTATTATTATTTCGATGTAATTCACTCTTTCGAATTACTTTTACTAGTAGTGATGCTAAAAACACTAACAAATGCAGCACGGTATACATTTGTGGGAGTAGTACATTGTGCATACTGGAAAATGGTTTCGTAGCAAAAGGATAGCAAAAGTTTAATTGTATTAGTCATTGGTATTTCAGTTTGGAGGAGAAGCTTTCAAGCCTAGAAGGTGAGAATCATATATTGAGACAGAAGGCCTTGAGCATGTCCCCTGCACAGTACCTTGCTGGGGTTGTCAAGCCTTTTGCAGAGGTACCTTTCTCATCTCTCTCTCTGTGTGTGTGTGTGTGTGTGTGTACACATGCGCTCGCATGTATCGTGTTTTTTTTCCTTTGCTTTGTATGTTCATCTTTTAGCATTTTTCTTTAAAGCAAAAAAGGGATATTATTAGCTTAGTTCATCTACTGATTTAACTGATTTCTTGCCAGAAGTATTCCAGTGCATCGGTTCTTCCAAACGTCAGCCAAAAGCCTTTATTTGTAATTGAACAACTCGTTACTTTTTGACTCTTTTCTTTTGTCCTTTATTGCTACTATTCACTGACTTCTTATTTTGTTTGCAGGAAACACCTACCCCAACGAAGTATCTTGCTCCTCTCTCCAATTACCATGAATCACGAAAATCAAGAATGCCGATTGAGAGACAAGAGGTACCTCTCCCTCAGATTGGTCTGCAAGGAACATCGAAATAGAACAGCTAAATTCCCTATGATATAGTAGATGAGGATTCCATTATGAAAGTTTTTTCTTATAATACCTAAACTTTAATTCATGTTATCTTTTGCCTTTGAGGTGTAAAGTTGCGTGACTATTTGATTAGATGCTGCAGTTGAAGATTCCACATTTTTCTAACAGGTTGGAGTTTCTATGCAGGATTATCATGAATTACTAGATAAATGCATAAAGGAAGATTTGGGCTTTAAAAATGGGAAACCAGTTGCAGCTTGTGTCATATATAAGTGTCTTCTCCATTGGCGCATTTTTGAGGCTGAAAGAACAACGATTTTCGACGACATCATTGCCGCAATCAATGACGTTCTCAAGGTCAACTATACTAATTGCAAAATTTTTTATGAGATCCTTCTCTTACCAATGTTGCAGCTAGTTCATTTTGATATCATTTATCTTTTAGGTCGACAACGACAAGGACATACTGCCATACTGGTTGTCTAATACTTCAACACTACTTTGCCTCCTGCAAAAGAATCTTAGGTCAAATGGGTTCTTCAAAACACCTCGACGTTCTGCGGGTTCATGGGCTGTAACAGGAAGAACACCTCAGGTAAGTTCAATTTTAAACACATAGTGTGATTGGAGTTTGAAGCTTTTCACAGACTTCTTCAACTTGTGGTCTTTATTGATGTTTTCTTGTATTCTTCTAATATACATGAAATAAGTTTGGAAAGGTCAACCCTTTGAGTATTGCAAGGCTACTGATTTTATCTTCTCTCTCGATCTTGGATTCTTTTTCTTTGTCTAAATGTTAGAGCTAATTTCTACAGTGTCATAGTCTATAGCAAAGACAAACTGATTGCTGGAACTTGATGCTCCTCAGGATTAGACAGCTGTTGTTTTTTGCTGTCTTTTATTTAATACCAGCCTTATTAACAGTGAAATGTGCGTTTCAGGCATTGTTGATCCTAATTTTAGGTTATATATATATATAAATTATTGTCTTCCAACTTATTGAGTATATGTTTAGGTTTATTTTATTTTAAGTATGTGTATCAGGAGCATTTATTTACTGTATCTGTAATTTCTGACAATGTTAATGAATTTTTTTCCCCTTCAGTTTTTAAAATCCCCAGTTAAACTTATTGAAGCGGATGAGAATATGTCGCATGTGGATGCAAGATACCCAGCAATACTGTTCAAACAGCAGCTTACAGCTTGCTTGGAGAAAATTTTTGGGATGATTCGCGATAATATGAAAAAAGAAATATCTCCACTGCTTAGTCTTTGCATTCAGGTTGTTTGATTTCTGCTTCTGGATTTTGTACTTGTAGAAATTGTTGTTTGAAAAGTTTATTTTGTTTAAAGCTTGTGCTTCGTATAGTTGCGATGGTGCTGATAGTGCAACTGCCAGACTGAGAATATGTATACATCTTAGTTGTGCCTTCTATGTGCACCACTGTTTAAACTTTTTTACACCAGGAAGGAAATGACCCTTACATGAATGACAAAATAATGAAACTAGGTTTGTCAAGATCTCAAACTTTACACAAGGACGTACTTCAGTTGAGCCTAGAAAAGAAATCCAAGAAAAAGCTAGGAATCTGGAATGAAAAGAAAATCTATCTTTAAGCTGAGTTTATTTTTTCCTTGGAGCACATGAGTTTGTGCAGAGGCTAGCTAGAGGGCGAGAGTCCTATAGGAGCGATCTTTCTCCTAGGCATGTTTGCATACATCCTACCCTACCTTGTCCCAGCCTAGGCGGGATTCATGCCTTGCTGTTGATGATGAGTTTGCAGAAGTATGTCTGTTTACGGCTTTTTTAAACCTCTGCATTCAGAAATCCTGATTATGGTAATTTGGTTTGACTAGCTGTTGATTGTTTCATTTGCTGCTTATTGAAGGCACCAAAATCTAGCCGAGGAACCAGTGGAAAAGCATACAAGTCACCTGAAAGTGCTCCCCAACAGTCATTAAGCACACATTGGGACCGGATTATTAAATTCTTGGATTCCCTTATGGACCGGTTACGGAAAAATTACGTAAGTGAATCAGTTTACTTTTTGACTTTTTTTAACTCTGGCCATACGCCTAGCATGACCGTCCATGTGCGGTATGCAATGCTCGTCTTTATCTTAGCTGTATTTAATTCATGTGTTAACTTTTGAGTTATTATACGTACAGTTGCAGCAATATGCTTTTTATGATTACGCTATTCCGAGGAGCACATTTATGATTTATCTACTTCTTATGTCTGTGATGAATTTGTGCTCAAATGCATGTTTAATGCATTCCAAGTGGCAGTGTCTCCATGAGAAATGTCTCCGTTCCATGTAACGGCATGACGGGCTCACTAGTGACAAATTTTCTGGCACATCTCAAGTAACTCTTAAGTAGTTATGTCTGGACATCATCACAGGAAGGTGTACAACTCTAATTTTGTGCATGAATGCATGCATGTTATGATTTATTAGCTTGACAGCATAAAATGCGCATGCATGTTTTGTGCAGGGGTGTGGGTGGCAGCACTTTTGACAAACTGTACACTCTTAACACCATAACTGTTCTGAGTAATGTTAATAAATGTGAATTTATTAGCTGAGATTTGGAACTTTTGTAAGATGAGTATAATCAGCTGTTTTGATCTCAGCGCTCGACTTCTCCATGCATGTTTGCTGGTATAGAATGTTGTTATCTGTCTCTTCAGCTGCTGTTCTTGTTTTAGTACTAATTCCTACATTTTGTATTGGGATACTCATTGTAATACTGCAGGTACCTTCTTTTTTCATACGTAAGCTCATCACGCAGGTCTTCTCTTTTATCAATATCCAACTTTTCAACAGGTAATTAATTCTATTGCTGATGGTTACATTGTTTTTCTTAAGTGAATAATCACATTTTGCTTCTTAGCCTTCTTTTACGGCGCGAATGTTGTACATTCTCAAATGGAGAATATGTCAAGTCCGGTCTGGCAGTTCTAGAGAAGTGGATCGCTGATGCAACAGAGGAGGTATGTGTCATTCAATTTCTAGTGAAAAGCCATACATAATCGATCTTCCAAAGACTAATTTCTATGATGTGCAGTTTGCAGGAACATCTTGGCATGAGCTAAATTATATCAGACAAGCTGTTGGTTTCTTGGTACTGTCATAACTCTGAAATCTCGATAGTGTTTATGCAATTATTTTTGTATCTAATGATGATTTTGGAATGGTACAGGTCATACATCAGAAGAGAAGAAAATCTCTAGAAGAAATAACAAAAGATCTTTGTCCAGTACGGCCACCCTTCAATATAATTTCATATTTCCTAATACCCTTCTGATACCTCAATGAATTCCGATGAGTAATTGCCTCTGTTTTCAGGCTTTAAGCGTGCGGCAAATTTATCGAATTTGCACAATGTATTGGGATGACAAATACAGCACACAGAGTGTCTCAAATGAGGTACCACTTGCATTTATCTCGCCAGATGCTTCAAACTTTTTTTTCCCTACCGTTTTGGCCATTAATTGAATTTCCAAATGCAGGTAGTGGCTGCGATGAGGGAGATGGTGAGCAGCGACTCTCAAAATCTTGTATCGAATTCGTTTTTGTTGGATGATGATTTGAGGTAGTGTAAATATAGAATATATCTGTCATTTGTCGAAACTTTAAATTTATTTTTTTTTGGGTCTTTATACATATCACAAATCTCCTTAATGTGAGTGCAGCATCCCATTCTCGACTGAGGATATATCCAAGGCGATTCCTACAATAGATCCCACAGATGTTGAAGTTCCTCCGTCGCTAAGGCAACTTCCATGTGCAAAGTTCCTCATTGAGCACCTCGAGCTGCCAGGGCCTTAGCTGATAAACTAAGATGTCTATGTTTTGCCGTCTCCCTCATTAGGAGCTATTCGTCTCTGTTGCCATTTATGAGGATGGATGGACATAGAAAAGTCATCGATCTTGAGCTCTGGTATTACAATTACGTAAACATGCTGCGGATTGCTCACAATTTAGTTCACCCGAGACGGCACTATATAAAAGGGGTAGCTGCTGCTGCTTTTTTTTTCTTTTTTTTTGTTTCTGGCTGATTGCTGTATTGGGATGAATCTAACGTGTCTATAGCTTCTCTTGGCTTAAAACTTAAGCAGCTCCAGAATGTACAGAAAAAGTTGGACGATTTTATTTATTCATATTTTTTTTTGGGCAATTTGGTCATGTTGCCTGTGGATGTTGTATATTCAAGAATTTAGTTATTTATTTATTTATTTGGGACAATTGGTCATTGCCATCGGTGCTAGAAGTTGCAGGAAACAAGAACCTCTGCATTCTAAAAGGATTCTCAGTAACCCATACTTTTTGGTAGCAGTACCAAGCTTTTTTATCAACATATGTAATATTCAGTACACTTACTATTTGTTCAGTCCACCTTTCAAAAAAAAAACCCCTTAAATATTGGAGTATAAGTGTTATACTCTTTATAAGAGGTCAGCATTGCTCATGAGTTAAATGGTGGGATGTATTATCCTGGAATGGAAAGTATATAGTGGTGAAGAAAACTATATAGTAGAGGATATATCGTACGTGAACAAGTTTCATTTGATGCAGGGACAGTTAACAGAATATCGTAACATCTCCTCCTTTTGTGCGTGTCTGTCATTTCTCCAACAATTTTTAGATTTTTCGAGATGAGTTTGCAACTCGCTTTGTTCAGGGGACGCACAACAGCACCTTTTATGAAGGGAAGAATCATTCATACACACCGACAAATTTATTTTCCAAAGCCATTATTAAACCATATTCTGACGGTAGAATATAAAAAGTACTGCTGAAGATGATTCAGCCGTATCTGCTTATCTTACGACTCTTACCGAACATAAATGCGATATATAGAACTCCAGCTGCTATTGATCGTAGGATCGAATTAGTATCAGATGAATTATGGAACTTCCGTTTGAGTCGAACAAAGAATCGAAATCCGAAGTAAGAACAAAAATAAGAGACCACCAGATCTCAAAGCTCACCACAAACCGAGACTGGGACCACGTTGAATGATCTTCTCTCCAAGATCATCACACCCCCGATCAATCGGAGCACAAACCGGTTTCGACGGTTCTGAGGGAATCTTGTTCAGTTTGTTATCTAAATACAACGAACGGACGGTTAGGATTAAAGCTGTTGTTTTGCAAATGAATCACCTGTGCAGCTCGGACAACTTTTTGATTCTGGCAACGTCCGAATCAAAATATTGGAGCACGAACTCCTCCTTCACGGCTAAATTTTACAAAAAGAGAGAATCGTCGCCTGAGAGATTCGAACTCTCGCGGGGAAACCCCATGTACTTAGCAGGCACACGCCTTAACCACTCGGCCAAAGCGACGATTGTTGGTGCCGTAGCGATAATTACCTAATCTTTCAGAGCAAATCAAGCAGAGAGCATCTCCTATTCGGGCTGGTGGA
The DNA here is from genome assembly GCA_002076135.1 of Xerophyta viscosa. NCBI lineage: Eukaryota > Viridiplantae > Streptophyta > Magnoliopsida > Pandanales > Velloziaceae > Xerophyta > Xerophyta viscosa. Next base: position 135,017 of record MJHO01000186.1, on the reverse strand, counting down.
AATTTTCTTTTACTTGTACTGTAATGCTGCTGACTAGATATATATAAAGTTAATGCCAATAAGAGATCACCTTTTTGCTCGGCTGGACGGGAGATGGAGTTGGCTCTCGCTTGCGCCATGTTCGAATCTTGGAATGTTTAAAAATGTTAATGTGAGATGAAAATAATTCAAATTCCAATTTTGCATAATTGATTTTGCAAGTCCAATTATTATCGAATTCAAAATCGGGTGAAAATCCATCACGAGATGGCAGGTTTGAACTTGGAGGCTGAGACATTGGCAACTGAAGCATGAAATAACCAAAGAGAAGTATAAATTATCGACTTTCTGACATTGCGCGAACCCCCGCCCTCTACGATGGTGCAGACATTTCTCTGCACAAAGCGCTTGCTTCTGTTAGAACAAATAGGAGTCAGAGATTGAATCCCCTCCTCCTTCTGATCCATCAAAGCCCTGCTGAAATGTAAGCTTTCGTCTGGCTTGCTTCTCACGAGAGGATCCTCACAAGGACCCAACTCTGGCTCCTAGGGTGTGATGTGGCGTTTTTTTGGTGTGTCTGGATTAAGAGGAATCGTGAGAGAGAGAGAGAGAGAGAGAGAGAGGGATCAAAGTCATTGTAATAACTTTTGCCAGAATATAATCTCATACTACATAAAATATGTTAAGTTTATTATTCTAGAAAATGAATATTGAAAAACAAAAACAGAACCAATTTTTGATCTTCTAACGTTCTGGACCGGCCAGAATAGACGGTACATAAACAACCGCACCTCATGCTCCCCTCACACTCGATAAAACTTTGAAAATACAACGTAATCCATCCATCAACTTTGCACGAGCAAAGTTGAATAGATCCAGAGTATCATTGTGCTCATCGACGAATTATTTGTTTGAGCATAATAATACTCAACCGGTTCATTCTAACTCAGTTTTACAATGAGCTCAAAAAAAAAAAAAAAAAAAAAAACGATAAGAAAAATTCATGGAATATATATACAGTTGAGAATTTTTCAGCCGACAAGAATTAACTTGAAGGAAAGAAAACATACATCGATGCTTAATTGTGTTGCTATCCGGCCCCCTCTGTTTTTTATTCTCTTTCATTTCATTTCCGCGGCTATCTTTCCGTATTAATCTCCGTTCGCCGAGTCAACCGATCTAGACTCCAGCGAGCACGGATCCCGAGGCCGCTGCAGAAGAGACCTTCGGCGAGGCTTTCGGACTGCTGAGGCTCCGCCGCATGAGCTGTCCGACGGCGGCGATGAGCCTGTCGGCGGCGCCGCCGATAGCGAGCGGCGGAGCGGAACGAAAGGCCGTGTAGAATCCGGCGTGGCGTCCGACGGCCTCCTCGGCCGAGATCGCCCTTGCTTCGCCGCCGGAGCGGTCGATCTCGTCCTGCACCGCTTCCCCGCACAGCCCGCAGACCCACCGCCCGCCGAATCTCCGCCTTACCACTTCGATATACTCTGGCGTGCATTCCTCCGCCAATCCGCAGCAATCACAGGCCACCATCTCAACCTCCACCGCCGCCGCGGACGCTTCCAATCCCATCCCCGCGATGGACATTGTAACAATCAATCTCAACGATCCCCGGATTTCTGACGACCCACCAGACTTCTCACCAGCGGTGACTTCACCGCTCCGTTTCCCAGCTCTCCACCGCTGTCGCCTCCTCCGCCTCCGCCGTCTCCACCATTTTCGTTTCTCTTTCTCTCTTCCTCTCTCTCGGATTGTTTATGAAGTTTTATAGGCGAAGCTGAGGATCGGAGGCAATCATTGGGCTCGGTGGGGGGCCCGTAAGAAGTGTTAAAATCCCCGTCAGCAAAGCCAGCTGTCTGACAGCGTAGTCCAGAGCCTTCCCCGTAAGTTGATCCGGTGGTGACCTGGCTGCTGAGCAATCTCTTACCAGACACGAAATGCAGCCAATTAAGATTTGCAATTTGCGAGTGCTTAGACTATTCTGATGGCGTGGATGTCGATTTAAGGCTCAGCCTGCTTGTGTGTGTGTTTGTGGATTCGTAGCGGATGATTGGAGGGAGGGTTTGCGTTGCATTACTGGGCCCGAGTTGTGTGTAACTTATGTGACCGGGCACGAAAACCGCTTCGATTTTTTTGTTTTTTTAATTTGTTTCTTTTGTGCGCGTGTGTGTGTTGGCGGATTATTATATATATATATATATAGAAAGAGAGAGAGTAAATTAACGTTTCGGGTGGTTTGACGCTATCAGATGTATTCTATGTAGTTACTAACAATACTTTTCATTGATATATAGGTTAACGTTTTTTGTGATATAAATTGGAAAATTTAAAATAAAGGTTCTCTATTGGGTTTAAGATTAAATAGATTAAAATTGGGAAAAAAACGTTATATTCTTTCTTCATAATCTACAGATTGGTTCCATTATATTAAACAGCTGATATTCTCGACTTTATTTAGAATCACCAGCTGATATTAAACAGCCTCTTTATTTAGAATCACCAGATTAGATTGGATCCGCGAGTCCGACCCCTTGAGAGATTATGTGGCACCGACCCCAAGACACATACACTAGCGGCTCACAAACCAAAGTCGTGGCTGGGCCCTTCCGACGATTCCCGCCACGTGATTACGTGGCCATCACATTTTCACCGCACACCACCGTATCTTTTGCGAAAAAGTCCATCCTACATTCATTCCTACGCCCCAGACATACTGCAGCCAAACATGGATTTAACTCAACAGAAATTACAACTAACATTACCTATAAGCCCCTCGACTGTATCGTAATTAGAGATCAGCGCCTGCCGTACCTGTTTAAGGCCGAGGGGCAACCGCAAGAGAAGAGGAAGAAGAGCGAACCAACTAGCGACGACGCCATTCTCGTGCCCACGGAGAGGTCCAGGGTTAGGCTTCTTCCTTGGGTCTGTCAATGAAACCTTGATTCTCGATACCTGCGAGTAGTACGCCCGTAAGGGGATCTATTTCGGGGTTTAGAGGAGCACTAGAACTGTTTGTCGCTGCAAAGTTTCGTGTTTATTGTTAGACTTTTGGCATGGTTTTGTTCTCCTCGATCTAGGAAAAGGTACTGGTGTCCATTGATCTGTATTTCTTGCTTCTTTCTGATTTGTCGATGTTTATTTAGATGAAATCTCATATAGTATCTAGCCTGGTCATCGCGCCAGCAATTTTGGCACTCATATGTTGATAACAACACTCCAAACTTTTAGGGGATTTAAGGTGGAAGTGAAGTGCGGTTATCAACATTTAGATTGCCAAATCGCTGGCCGATGCTGGTGATGTGCATTTCCGAACCAATTTTTTTTTTTTTATCATGATTTTTGGCAGCTCCACGTATCCATGATCTTTTAATAAATTTTAAGAATTCTGTCGCAAAGTTTTTATGGCTAGAGTCTGCATTTTCATTAGTTTAGCGAAATGTCTTATGCTCGACGTGCTTAACTATACAATCGCTATACAATATACAGATAAATTATTAAGATAGAAAAATGAAATTAATGACAGTGATTCTTTACTAACAGGTGTATTGGTGATTAAAAATTATAATTCATTTGTTCTTGAGTTTGGCTTTTGGAAGATAAGGAATCACTCTGAGCGATTGAACCACTAGTGGTCACTTATTAACTGATAGTGGAGTAGAACAATATTTTTGTTTCTTCCTCACTCAGAACCCTTACTGGATTATGTAATAATGATATGATTGCTGCCCTCTGCTTTCCCAGCTTTCTCAGTTCTGTAATGATTGTGATATATTCATATATATTCTGCAAATATAATATGCGGGACTGGGATAGTCTTCACTATAACTTTGTCTATTTCTCGAAGGCTTTTATGTAGCAATATTACTCTGAAAGATGACAACAAAAGGATTTCTCCAAGACAAAGATTTTAACTTTGATTTTATAAAGAAGGCCACCAAACTAAATCCACATGCTGCAGAATTTGTCCCTTCGACTTTTAACTCTACTGCTGGCAACAATAAGTTTAGAGACATTGAATCCAGTAAACCTGGATCTTCAGGAAAGGCTGTCTTAGGTCGATCGGCATCAAGTGTCTCAAATAGTTCAGATAACGAGGCCCAACGATATTGGTGCCACCAACTTCCTGATGACATCATCCCTGACTTCAGTGCTATGGGACATGATGAGCCGGATGGTCATGAGCCTCTCTCACTCGCAGGACTCTCTTTGGTTGATGGTAATGAAACTGTAGGACTTTCATCAGAAACTGATCAAATTGTGGGAATGCGGCAGGATATATTCCATTTTGATACCGATAATATAAGCTTGAGTGAAAAGCAGATCTACTCTGGGTTTGCTGATCAATCCACATCTTTTACTAACTCTGCAGTCTGGGAAGCGCAGCTCGTAAATAGAGATCAGCACCTGACATATAAAAAGGTGGGGCAACAGTATAATAATGATTTCAGTGACAATTTCATGAACAGCATAGCCAATCTTGCTGTTGTCGAGGATCCTGCATTTAACCCTCTAGAGTTTTTGGCATCACAGTTCCCAGGCTTCTCTGCAGATTGCCTTAGAGGTGTATACGATGCAAGTGGATGTGATCTATACATGACAATTGAGATTCTCACCCAACTTGCCTGCCAAGATTTAGGACATTGGAAATATGAGCGCAATGGCTCAGCAGATGGCAGTATTAGCGCTAGCAGAAGCCATCCTGTTTTTGCCAGTTCATTTAATGGTAATAAGAAAGCTATATATGCGGATAAACTTGCTAGTGGCAAAGGTACTACCCGATCAGCTCCCATTTGGCTAGAGACAGGAGCAGCTGTTGGTAATACTAATTATTGTACACGTTTGCTAGTCTTTAGTTAATACTTGTTTCACCATCTCTTTCCTTCATGTTCTGTTTCTTTTTCGTAGCAAATATGTATGCTGAATCAAGGGAGGAAGCCCGAGATTTTGCACGTGTTCGAAATTCTTACTTTGATCAGGTAAATGTTGTGCTCTGGACCATTCATGCATGGCGTATTATGTTTGAATTTGAAAATTTCCGGGAATGAGCCTTTTTTAAGTGCGGCTTTCATTTCCTTAGATAAAAAGATGTTAGCGATTGAGAAACTCGCATTATCTAGTGGTAATATTGTACTCCCACCAATTCGTTGCAGAAAATGCTCTGGCCTAGTCCCTGCATCTGATTTCTTAATCCTTACAAAGGAATATTTTTTTTTGGTAAATGTTTTTTTACTAGGTAATGCAGCGAGAGGGATATTAATGTCTAAACTTGGAAACCGTTGCCGACGTTTACGTCATATAGTTTGAGGTTTGACTTTTTCACTTGAGTCCTAGAACCTATGATAATTGTTAAGTGTCGGTTGGACTTGGGGTTATTGGTAATATGCTGAAGAAAGGAGTTATAAAATTCCTTAATATAGTTGGGTGACATCACAAAACGTGGAATTTTTAGAGCTGCTCGTGGGTGCTTGGATTGGTTTTTTTAATCACCGGACTGAATATTTAATTCACTGAAAGAGGTAGTGTTAGGTTTTTACTCGTATATAGTTTGAAGCTTGAAAGATATTGCAGCTTAAAGTTCATATTGATATTTGACAGGCAAGGCAATCGTATCTAATAGGTAACAAAGCTTTGGCAAAAGAATTGAGCGCAAAGGGGCAGCTGTACAACTTGCAAATGAAAACAGCTCATGTTAAAGCAAGGGAATTAATATACCGACAGAGGTGGTGGGTGTTATATAGAACAAATTTTTAATTCATAAATACTCCAAACTCATTCCTTGCTCGACATTGTTGTATCAGCGCACACTATGGCAAATAAAATGCTTTCTTTAGGTTGGAATAGACTTAATCTACCTAATATTGTTTCACACTCTGAAGCTTTTAGTGCATTGTTTTTCAGGAATCAGGTTTCCCTTGATCCTCATAGCTATAGGTGCGAGGAAGAACATCTCATTGATCTGCATGGGCTTCACGTGAATGAAGCCTTGCTTGTCCTGAAGCACGAGTTGAGCAATCTGAGGAGAGCTTCAAGGTTGTTGGGGCGGCGTTTGCAGGCGATGATCTGTGTGGGTACAGGTCACGACGCAAAGGGTTCAAGGACTCCCGCGAGGCTTCCTGTGGCTGTTGAGCAGTACCTTAGGCTGTTGAGCAGTACCTTATTGGGGAGGGGTTACGTCCGATCCTTCTCGAACCAGGTCTGCTACGGGTTATGATATATTGACAGTTCAGGTCATGTACATCATCAAACAAGGTCAATCAAAAAGGCGAAAAAGAACAAAAAAAAAAGGGGAACCATAGAATCGTACGACCATTTCTTGTATTTGTGTATAAGGGAGGAAAAAGAGAAGGTAGAGAGGACAAATTTACACTCTTGACAAGTGCAATGCAGTATTCTTGTTTCACCTTTTTGTTAGCTTTTTTTTTTTCGGCGGAATTCCGCTCTTGTATGGTTGTATTTCTTTTTTCTTTAAAAGAAAACTCCTCAATTGTCTTTCTTTTTTTTCGTTTGAGAATTTTTTTTTCAAAAAAAGTCAAATAATATATCAAAATGATGATAATTTTTTTTTATTATAAAAATAGATCGAATAAATTGTTAAAAATTAAAATAAAAATTTAGTGATATATATTGGGCCGGATGAATAGTCCAGATTCTCCGTACATGTGAGGATCCGATCTGGTGTTTTTCAGTTTTTTAGTAGGATTGTGTCAGGCAAGTACCGTTGGTTCCATGTACTCCTTCACTATCACCCCCTTGGTGGTAGTGCAAATGGACACCGAGTTGATGAGGGCACCTGTTCTTGTCCTGGAAGCGCGAAAGTACATTGGCTGCTAGTTCGTGATGAGTCATGTGGATACATATGACAGGGTGAAAACGAAAGGCAAGATTTTGGCGGTAATAGCTGAACAGCGATAGGATGTAGAAAGAGGTTTCGATTGGAGCACAGCGCGAAATTTCCAACCGCACAAGAACATATCAGTGCAGGATAAGTTCATGTAGATCAGAGTTTCACAAGAAGAGAAAAAGAGAGCAGAGCATGTCGTACTGGAAGATCGTAGCGGGGGCTTCTCTGGTTTCTGCAATCGCCGTCGTCCTCCACGCGCTGTTGTACTCTCCAATATGTCCTCAGCCGCTCCCTCTTCCAACTTCCAGCTTCCCTTCCAACAACATCATACAGGTTATTTTCTTCCTCACCATTTTCTTTCTCTCCGCCATTTTTGTGTATTTAGATTGATAAATCTTTAACGAGAATTTGGAACGCTGTATTTGTTCCTTCTATATGTTTCTGTTTGATTGAAGTAGTGTTTCTCGTTGAAAGGGAGTGGAGAGATTGGGGGAGGGGAGGCTTCCGGGTCCAGAGGCGGTGTGTGTGGATGACAAGGAAGGGATGCTGTACACGGCAACACGGGACGGCTGGGTCAGACGCATGAGGTTGCCCGACGGCCACTGGGAGGATTGGCGGATGGTCGGCGGTGATGCTTTGCTTGGTATCACCGTCTCTTCAACTGGAGCTTTGCTCGTCTGTGATGCTACTAAGGTATATCTCATACCAATAAATTCAACTAGAAATACTATTATTATTTTCAGATTGTGGACCCCTACTACAAGGATCTTTCCTAGATATTTAGTTTTTTGTAATTATTATTTTTTGTGACTATTTTGGTGATTTGGTTGGATGCACCAGTATTGCTCGTTAATTTTTTAACCCGTTCTCCTTTTACAAGGACAACAAGCATGATCTTTTCCCAAATAGATATTATGGAGCTATATGTTGGTTCAATGGTTCATACGGCTCTTTAACAAATTTGTTTTACATATTTATTTGTTTGCATATTGTTAACTATTTATATTAAATATTTGACACCACTATTTTGAAATAATGAATCCATTGTTTATATTGATGTCAAAATATCCTTCCTACCACTCCAATATGTGGTGATTGGCGACTAAGTAAATATATAAGTTAATCCTTATGAACATTTCTTGTATTCTGTAGGGTTTGTTGATGGTGGATGAGAATGGAGTAAGAACTCTTACTTCTGAAGTAGCCGGCACGAAGATTAGGTTCAATTTTCATTTATTGATTCAATTGAGGAGAATCATACAGTTTCCTTTTTTTCTTTGAACATTTCTAATAATTCCTTAACAAAATGCACTGCTCTTCTTCTGATTTGCTTTTCTGCTTCAGCTTTGCCGATGATGTGGTTGAAGCTTTGGACGGAATAATATATTTCAGCGATGCAAGCAACATTGTCGGACTTCATAACTGGATCTTTGATCTTCTTGAAGCAAAGTCTCACGGCAGGCTCCTCAAATTTGACCCTTCGATTAATGAGACGTCAATATTACTCGCAGACTTGACCTTCCCAAATGGTGTCACCATTTCAGCAGACCAACATTTTGTTGTGGTTTGTGAGTCCTGGAAGTAAGTAGCTTTCTATATCCGAATAATCTATCGTTTCAATTGCGTCTTATTTTTATAGATGATTGTAACAAATTGATATTGATCTATTTCCGACAGTAGTAGTGCTATTCGTAGGCACTTAAATGATGTGATTCATATGCAGCATGATATTTCTCGTCGTTTTACAACTCTACGGCATTAGTGGATATATGCGAGTGATCGTGGTGTATTTCAAATTGGCTCCTGAAAATTTTGAGGCAACTTTCTGTATGCATAACATAAAGTCGATAATAACCTAAGCTTTATCCTACTCCCTAGGTTTTTGACATCGAGTCACCGCTGAAACTTTGTACTTGTATTATTCTTCGGTTCGCAAGAAAATTTCTCCAGCAAATTTAACCCTAACATTATATTTGTGGGCAAGCATTTGAACCAGCAGCCCATGCATGCGTACAGTTTTCAGGTATCTTTATTCTGTCGATGAATTTACAAAATAAGAACTCTAATTAGTAGCTTGTTATGATCACGAAGGTTTCGTTGTCTGAAGCACTGGTTGAAGGGAGAGCGCAAAGGAAGAACAGAAATTCTCATCGACAACTTACCGGGAGCACCAGACAATGTCAATCTGGCTCCTGATGGGTCATTTTGGATAGCTCTCTTACAGGTCTCTATGTATATATATGCTATCCCTCATACTTAAATTAGTTTCCAGTAAAAAATAATCTGATTGATATACATAACTCAATATATATATATAACACATCTCAGGTGACTCCGAAAGGCCTGGAATGGATCCACAGCTCAGTCGTGGCGAAACGAGTGATCACAGCGTTCCCGAGTATCGTCGATATGATGATGAAGCCGTTGAGAAGGAGGGCTATGATCGTTCAAGTAACAGATACAGGGGAGATCGCCAGGGTTCTGGACGACTCGGACGGCAGAGTGATGCCTTTCATAACATCTGCGGTAGAATATGAAGGCCATCTCTACATCGGCAGCCTGGCGACTACTTTTGTCGGAAAATTGCCTCTCAATAAATCGACCTCCTAACTATTTTCTCAAAATTACAGCCGAAGTTGTTGGTCTGTTCGTATATCGAGTACTTTGTGATGATGGGGCTAAATTATGCACTGTTTCTTTATGTAAATCGACCTCCTAACACTTTTCGCTCTTTCTCATCAATCACACTCATAAATAAAGATCACCCCATTCATTCATCATCATCCCCAACGCTGAAACAACATGTACAGTATCGTATGAAATTGCATATATCTATCTACACCGTGCACGGTATATTTGGCAACACGTCCAGCATGACGACGCTGTCAGTACCCCCAAGACGACGTCTCGGGATCGTGATGCCGAGACCGACCTGGCTGAAAGTCCGACCCCAGAAATTCTTCTGACAAGATGCCTGAAACCCTTCCACGTCCGGCATCGGCAAACCGAGACCCACATTAGAAAGCAACGTGAGGTTGTCGACTTCGACTGACCATCTTCCGCAAGGGCTGCCGTGCGAACGTGAAGGAGTCTGCCGCACGACGCGGACCGGTAACGGACGTGCGAGCTTATGTGTTACAAGATTCGCTGTCTCGGCATCCGTTAAAGTCCAATCATTTAACTCCAGATACACAGTCATTTACGATCCAGGTATTTAGTTCCAGATCCACTATATCTGCGACCGTTACAACGTAGGCGTAAGTGGCGTTCCAAACTTTGCACATAAGAGAGCACCTGGTTAATTTTAGGGCTAGCTGTGTTATTTGTGTATAGAAGAGGGAAAAGAAAGATCTTACTATTTTGTCCATTCTACTGCATTCATCTACGTCGGTTTATATGCCCGTCCGTAGTTTTATCTTGAATTTCTTAAAGGTTTTCACGTAAAAGTCTTTGCATCCCATTATCTTTCTACTATCTCTTTTTAGCCAATATATGCTCTTGAATTCTAATTAAATTAGGTCCCTGCCAATATCCTTTAAACTAGATATTGATTCTCAAGAAAATATGGTTTTAGAGACTTGAGTTGCGGTCTTCACGTAACGGCTAAAGAAGAATGATGAGTGGAATCGTCACGGGAAAAGTATCAAAATAATAAGTAAAATTAACAAGAATATTTTTTTTTTCAATAAAATGCAGAACATTTTATTGTTTTTATGCGGTTGAAGAGTACTTTGACCACCCAAAATAATTACAAATACAAACATCTTTAATTACAATGAAGAAATGCTACAGAAACGACCGCATCGGATTTATGAGCAGCTTCACTCTCATCTCCAAATTAACCTCCTTCAAAAATGTCATACGATCAGCATTTATATTCAGGATTTTTTTTTTTGTTTGGCATGATCCATAATATTCTCAAGAATCATCTTCTAGAATCTTTCTTCTGCAAAAATATAGTAAGAAAAAAAAAACGATTAAGTTACGATCCAACAAATTACAAGAAGATTTTATTGAAAATATTGCTATAGTTCATGAATTTAGCTTAGAAAATTACGCTGAAAGTTCAGATTTTTTTTGGATGATATTTTAGTTTTATTGTCCAAACTTAGCTTCTAACGAGTGTTAGAAGTAACGTATAGGTTAGTCATAGGCGGGCGGTGGTTCAAAATTTTAGCTTAGGGATGAATATATATATATATGGATATATATATGGTATATCCTAATAATTAATAATTGTTAACTATATTTATATATATCTACATTCGTTGAGAATTGGATAGATCTTAATTGCATGCACATACGATAAATTAAGCAGGAAGACAGAGCAAGTACGTGGTTTATTGTGTGTTTTAAGAGGATGACAGAACAACAAATGTCATGCATGGTTGATCACAAGCCGGAAGAAGTGGAGAAGAAAGAGTCACCGCTGTTCCTCCTGCACGATCGCTCCCCGTGGCTCTCTGCACGGCTGAGAGACCGGACCAGTGCTGCCGCGGTGCTGGTGGCGTCATCATCAGCGAGCCCGGCTGCGATGGCGATCTCCTCGATCCTTGCTGCAGCTTCTCGCATGTCCGGCCGGAGGTCTGGGCTGGGCTCCGCACACGCAGCGGCGACGCGGAGGAGCTGCTCCAGGTGAGGCACCGCCGACCGGTCGGCTGTGCATGTTCCGGCCCGGAGGTCTGGGCTTGGGGCTCCGCACACGCAGCGGCGACGCGGAGGAGCTGCTCCAGGTGAGGCACCGCCGACCGGTCGGCTGTGAGAATGTCCGGGTCGAGAAGCTCGGCCTCCCGGCGCTCCGCCATGGCCGACGCCGCCCATTGCACGATGTCCGTGCCGCCTTTGGTATTGTACTGCGAAGGGTACTTGCCGGTAAGGAGTTCGAGGATGAGGATCCCGAGGCAGTAGACGTCGGATTTCGGGGAGACGCGTCGGAGCTGCAGAACTTCGGGGGATTTGTGGGCGAACAAGGCGTGGGCGGCGGCGGAAGGATTAACAAGCGCAGCGAGGCCGTAGTCGACGAGCAGAGGCTCATAGTCTGCACCGATGAGGACGTTGCTGGACTTGAGGTTTCCATGGGGGAGCTCCGAGGAAGACAACTCTGAGTGGAGGTATGCCATTCCGCGGGCGATCCCTCTGGCCATCTTCATCCGCGTGGCCCAGTCGAGCGCTGCATGGTCGGCCCCTCTGTCCCCGTGGAGGAGGTAGAGGAGGCTTCCTTTGGGGACATATTCATAGACGATGAGCTTCTCGTCCTTACGGAAATGGTAGGCTAGCGGAGGGAGGACATTGGGATGGCGTAGCGTACCGAACCGGCGCATCTCCTGTTCGAAGCCGTCGCGGCCAACCTTGTTGAGCTCGCGCAACCGCTTCACCACCACCGCCACGCCGCTCCCCATCACCGCCTTGTACGACGACCCCAGCCCGCCGTTGCCAAGCACCTCCGCTGCCGCCTTCATTAGGTCCGTCAGGCAGAACGATCCCTTCTCCTCATTCACGACCACCAGCTCTGCCGCGCCGGCCACTCCGCCCCTGCTTGACCCGTTCCGCCGTTGCACAGTCGAGCCGTCGAGGGCCCAGCCGCTCATAGGCCGCTTGTGGCTCGATCGCTTTGACGTTGTCTCTGCCGCCGACTCCATCGCCTCCGCCATCTCCCCGTGTTCCACCACCAGCGCGTCGAATTCTCTCTCCCTCCGCTTCCGCCGCAACACCACTGCCATCGCCAAGATCGCCGATGCCGCCACCACAGCCAGCAGTAACGACACCACAGTCAGCCGTCCTTTCCCCACTTCCTCCTCCGGGGCCGCCTCAGCAGCAGCAGCAGCAGCCGCCGCTGCATCCCTCGCCGCCGAAGCAGCCGCTGCAGCAGCAGCGTTGACGTCGATGGCAGGAGCGGGTGGTGGTGCCCCGCATGGTTTTCCAGAGAATGTTGCCCCGCAAAGGTCTGAGTTGCCCCGGAAAGAATCTGGGCCGAAGCGCGAAAGGCCGTGGGGCACCGGTCCGGAAAGATCATTACCGGAGATGTCAAAAGACTTGAGAGAAGGCAAGTTAAGATCCGGTAATGGCCCAGAGAAATGGTTTCCTTCGAGATGCAACTCGATGAGGCTCTTGGCAGCCGAGAGAGACGATGGCACCGGCCCCGAGAACGCGTTGCCGGATAGCCATAGCTTCTTGAGATGCGTCATGCGCGCAAACAGAGCGTCAGGGATCGTACCGGAGAACTCATTGCCGGACAGGTAGAGAGACTTAAGCGCGGTGAGCTTGCCGAAGTCCGGCATCGGGCCAGATAAGCGGTTGCCATCGAGGGAGATGGAGCGGAGGCCGCGAAAGTGGGCGAGGGCGTCGACGTTAACAGTGCCGCCTAGTCCCATTCCGGCAAGGCGGAGGCCGGTAACGATGCCGCGAAAGCATATGACGCCGGTCCACGGATGGTCTTCGTCGCAGGGTGAGCCGCCGGAGCCATTCCATGAGGATAAATCAGAGCTGTTGGTGAAGGATTCTTTGAGGAGGAGGAGCGCCATCTCGTCGGTCATGGGGGTGGTGTCCTCCGGCGCTGCATGAGCTGAGGAGACGAGGATGAGGAGGAAGAAGATGAGAAGAGCTGCCATCGGAGGGCGTCGAACGTCGTCCTCCGACGCTGCCCGGGCGGAGGAGGAGGGGAGAATTCCTTCTCCTGATATATGCGGCGGTCAATTTTTGAAGAATCTGCGGCGGAGGAGAAGAAAATTCATGTTGTAGAACGTGAGATAATGCATTTGAGAGTAGGGAGGTGTTTTTGGTCTGCATGGGTTTCATTATTTTGCGCATTCTATTTTCCGCATGTCGGGGGCTCCGCAGAGAAACGTGGGATGGAGAAGCGAGCAATGTTTGGAAGCCCCCTAACATTCTCTAAGAATAGATTATAAATTTATTGGACCAAAACCAAAAAAAAAAAAAAGCAACAACACTGAATGATGAATGCGGACCACCTTTTGACCACGTCAACAATCTAGTCTGGAAAAAAAAAAAAGCAGCCATCATTAAAGTTAGCGTACAAATGGAAATGGGAATACTTTCAGCCCCCCGTTTCCCTTAATTGGGCAAATCAGCCCCCGGAAATAGGGGGGCTGATCTGCAATTATCCCTTTAGCGTACAAATGGAAATGGGAATACTTTCAGTCAGGTCAGGAACAATCAGGAACAACGGGCGGGCGGTGATGTCCAGCCCGGACTCCAGAGGTTAACTGAGTAATCACTTCACATATTTCTAACCTTCAACGTTTGATCATCTTTAACAACTATACAGTGTTGATCTCACATTGTCTCACACATCCCCTTCAAAACTGTTGATTCAATATTCCCTGATGAACGAAGGTTTGGTCCACACATGCATTTCTACAAACACAACATAGCAGCAGAGCTTAAGATTCAATAAATAAAGATAAAGATGAGCTCACGCTTGCTTCTTCTCCTTCACGGCGTCGGGATCGAATCCGCTGCAGTCATCGTCGGCATCGGACCCTAAATCCTCTCTGGGACGCCGGGGAGGAGGAATCCGACGACGCATGCGAGTGGGTCCGATTGGTTCAATTTTGCTGAAGTCTAAGGTGAATCCCTCCAGCTCCTCCTCGTCGTCGTCATTCTCCTGATCGAGTTCCTCCGTAAAACCCTCGCCATTATCCTCCAATGAAGCATCTCCTTCTTCCTCGTCGTCCTCATCATCGTCGTCAAACGTCGGCTGGAAAGGAGGGCTGCGTCGCCGCATGCGCGCCATTCCTCGTGCAGGAATATTGTTTACGGGTTGTAGATACAAGAGGCCTTTAAGATCATTGCCGTTGGCAATGGCGCACCGACGGATCGGAGGGGCTGCCGAGGACGAGGGGCGCCTCAGAAATGTCCACGCACCGACCGCCGCCGAACGCCGCATCGACGTCTCACGTGCGATCAGATTACAAATTTCAAAACCCCAAAGGAGGTGGTTGGATTATACTTATATTTCTCGTACTCATACAAATCAACCACTAAATTTTCTAATTCTATTTATTCTTATAATAAAAAAAAATATTTGATTCCCTTGGGCTATTCTTCTAAAAAAAAAAAAAAAGACATTCTCTTGGGCTCAGCCCAATTTTATTTAAAAAAATTTATATACATTTTTTGGAGAATTTTTCATAATGAAATTTATAATTTTTTATGAAATCTATAATTTTTTTTTTAAAAATACTTCTAAAATAGATATATTTCAGAGGTCCAACGATTAACGGATTTTAAAGCGGATATTGAAATAGTTCTAAAATTCACTTAAAATTCATTAATTTTAGAATTTCTAAAATATTTATTTAGAAGTATTTTTTAGAAAAATATTAAATATAAAAATTTTAAATCTTATCAAAATTTATAATTTTTATTTTAAAAACTTCCCCAAATATATATATATAACTTTGTTTTTTTTGTAATATCAAATCGGGCTTGAGCATATGGTTGTCAGATCAAAATTCCTTGATTAACTACTAAACGGTGGCTTCGGTACATTTTATCAAGTAAATAACGTCGAGTGCACACCTCTACTCACACTTGATATTTTTTTTAAAAAAAAACTTTAAATATATGCCGAGGGTGAAGATTGTCGCATATGTGATACATCAGCAAATCAGTTTATTGTTAAAATCTACAATAACACCGTAAGTTGGTTGTATGAAGATAATTAAACAGCAGCTAGTATATCTCCATAGTATATATATAACTAAAGTAGACCTACGTAACGCCACCGGGTAGCATTTTAGATTTACATGCTATGTGAAAAACATTTAATTCATTTTTTGGCATTTCAAAGCATGTATATTTTTTTATTTATTAGATGACTGATTTTAACAACGAACATTTCGTACCAGACGTACAGCTTCACAAAACTCTAAGAGGAGAAAGATGATCGTAAAACATGAAAAACAGAAGGTACGAGCATGGGGCGGATCCAGTAACTTTCCAATCCTTTCATAATCAAACATCGACTGTTTCAAAAAAAAAAAAAAAAAAAAACAACGCAAGATTTGCGGCTACTAAATTCTGAGGACACTAATGTAATAGCAAATACAAAAAGACCATCCTTGGGCAAACAAAAAATATCAAATTCCTACTACCTCTGGCAGATTTTTCAGCTAAAACACAGCAATTCACATTTCCCATCCGGTCGCTGGTGGAGCACCTTCGATCGGAGCAGCACTTTCCCAACCTGTTGGTGCAACGTCAGGGACAACCGTAACTGCTGGAGCAGGAGTAGGCTCCCATCCTCCATCAGTTGGTGGAACTGCAATAACACAATTTCAGGGTAAAAATAACATTTAGTTTTATGAGAAAAAAAAAAAGTACCCTGTAACCCGCTCTTCTTATGAAAACAACATTTAGTTTTATGAGAATATCTCTTACCCTGAACAGATCTACAGCAAACGTTACATGGTGAATGTCTAAAAGGGTATGTCTTTCGCTGGGTAAATAAACGTTGCTAACGAAAAAAATATAAAAAAGACAGGAAAAAAGAAAGTTATCATGAAGAGAATAGCTCCAACCTTGTCCACCCACGTAATCAGCAGCAGCTGATGGGACAGTAGGCTGTGCCGCTCCCATGTCAGCCGGCCAGCTCTCCGACCACTCAGTATTTGGGATCATGCCTGCGTAGTCAGGAGCTTGACCATAATCAGCAACAGCAGGAGCATCCTCTTCTTCCTGCTCTTTTGCTTCCTCTGGATCGCGGTAAAAGAACAAATCAACCTGCAAATCAACCACAATTAACTATCACCATGACAACAAAGACATAAATAAGAAACAACCATTCAAAACACTCAGACAATATCATTTTTATATAAAATCTTACCATAACTTCCCATTTGTGTCCAGGAAGAATAGTACCCCTCATCTGAAGCACCATGCGTGCCAACAGCCAGTAGAGGCATCCAATTGAATGTTTGCCTTTGTTATTTGCTGGAATACAGATATCAACATACCGCATCGGGGAATCTGTATCCGAGAACGCAATAGTTGGGATGTTTCCAAGAGCAGACTCTTTGATGGGCTGCAAGAACAATTGAAAGGCACATCAATCCATAATGTCCATACGTTAATGGTGAAATTCAATATGACAGTGAACAGCAACTCTTGCCTGGTGATCAGTCCTAGGATCAGTGAGGATGAGCAGGCGGGGCTCGCTGAAAGAAGTCTGGAGCTGGTTAGTGAAGGTACCGGGGGTGTGACGACCAGCTATAGCATGGGCACCAGTATACTGAGCGAACTTGAGAACGGCCCTCTGACCGTAAGGCCTAGCAGATTGAACAATGATGTCCTGCGGGTTCTCGATGGCTACTATTACTCTGGCAGCCATCTGGAGCTTCTCCCATGTTTTACCCAGGTTGATAATATAGATACCTGTAACATGTTCGGTTAGATAACATGAGAATGTGGTACAAAGTTTCAGAGAATGTGGTACACCCGATCTGAAGAATAGTGATGCAATCTGATTATCAGTTCTAAGTATTAGACAGCACAATCTTCTTACCACCAACAAAATATCGCTACTCCAGGAAAACCTAGATCGTAAATGTCAAAGAGTAACTAAATCTATATCAAATGTTTCACAAGCATCCAGCACTATCACAAACACTTACGATTGGAATATCGAAACATAACATGAACTAGTATTTCATATTACTTACAATTAATAACTCCCATATAAGATGGATTTTGAACCCACTATGAGAGACATGGAACCAACCAACTTTAACTATCGGATTAAGAGATAGTCCATTGTCTAGGGTAAGATTAAACTTAGTTGACAGGGTAAGATTAAACTTAGTTGACTCGTATGTTAGTTACTCTGAAACAAGTAACATTAGACCTAATGGCCAGACCTCGAGGTCGGGGCAAATTGTGACTCACATGAAACATAGGAAGCATGAAACTGTTCAACCAGACATACATCAACAAGGGAAGACAAGAAAAATGCCACTTAAACACAAGAAACACAGAACTAGAAGGCCAAGTTAGTACAAGAAGGTTACAATGAACGATAACCAAATGGCGATCTTTCAGCAGATTCATGTCCATAGAAGCTATGCCTGCTTCCTATCATTTCACATACAATTTGACTCAATTATTAATTCATTCCATGGTTTTTAAAGCTTTGCTTACTTATGGTTGAAGCCTTGAGGTGATTAGAAAGACGTTGAATTCTCCGCTCCCTCATGGCCGTCAAAAAAACCCAATGGCATAAAACTGCTCTTCGTCCTAACGCATATCCAGTCCTTTTAGCACTTGGATCGACATTTTACGAGTAACTCCCTATCCCAATACTCTTCAGACCATATCTAATCCTTAAATACATTCAGAAACTCTATAAAAACATATGAAAGCAATTAACTTCTCAAGGCTCCCCTATATCTTATACCAACAAAATTAATTATTAAGTGGAAATACACAGAAGATAAGATTAAAGCAAGAGAGGATAATATCAACAATCACAACACCAGAAAATGATTAGTACATCTCGTGAAAAAATGCAAGGACTTTTTAAAGAAAAAAGACGAGAGTTAGAAGGAGCAGTACCGTCAGATCTGCGATTGAAGACGTAACGTTCCATCTGGAAATCGCAGTTCTTGGTGCCGAGATGAACGTCTGCGGCCAACATCATCTGGACGTCAAGCTCCTTCTGCGAAAGTGAACGAGACGCCATGATTGATCGAGTTGAGATGAGATGACCTCTCTTCCTATCTCCTCTGGGCTACAATTAGCTTTGCCGGAGACCTGTCTCACTCTCTATCTCTCTCTCTGACGAAGACGGCGCCCAAGAGTAAGAGAGCGAGCGGACTGCGGCGCAGGCACTTACTTATACGGGCTTGCAAAACCCTAGTTCACCTATGGAGGGGTACTATTGACATTACCTCATCAGTTGGGTGGGGCTTTTATATCTTTATCATTAGACAAAATTGATAGATTATAGATTGGCATAGGCGTCGATCAAGCCCAGCCCGCTATGTTATCATCATAGAAAACATCGTATTTGTAGCATAATTTTATATAGATAATTTCAAATGAGATAAAATTAATTTCATATAAAAGTTGATTCAAAGAACCTCCGACGGTCGCTGTTTGTAAGGGGTAGATGTTCGTCGTGTTTATTTTCTCTCATTTTTATTAGTTGTAGGTAAACTATATACCGTTGAAAAGATCTTCAAATATATTTTCGTATAGAATTAGTAGTTTCACGTCATTCGAAAATATCTACATAAGAGTTGTGATATAAATACCGAAATTATGTCAAAGTTGTGCAGTCACGAAATGTTCTTAGTTGTTGAGTTATTTCTTTTTTCATGAAATGATATTTTTATGTCTGATAACTGAATTTTATGCCTGCTAAGAGAAGGAGATGAAGAGATAAGAAGAAAAAGAAAAGCGAGAAGAAGATTAAGAGATAAAGAGAAAGATTGCCAGGGAGTCACCAGTTAGAGGAGAAATGAGAGATAGAAATAGCCAGAAAAACAGAAGAGTCGCCGAGAACGGAGAGGTCGAGATTCATCAAAGAAAACAGAGAGAATGGAGTGAGAAAGGAGAGAGAAGAGACCATGCAGAAAAAAACAGAAAAAAGCACAAAATTAGAAGCAAGGGTGTAGACATTTATGTGTAAAGGGGGCACCTAAACACCAAACGAATTACAAAGGCACTCTTTGGCAAAAACAAAGTTTTGCCAACGTGTTGTTGCTAACTGGACAAGCCATATTCTAAAAGCCCCCAAAAGAAGTGGTGGTAAATTTGCATATCAAATATCATAATAATTCAAGAAGGCACAGATATCATGGGACTCTAGCCATATTCTAAAAAGCTTGCTGCTGCTGCTGCTGCTTGGTGATATTACTAAACACATATTCTTAGCACATCTGCAGTGATGCAGACCATGATACAATGCAAGCCCCCCCCCCCCCTCCTATATCCAAGAGCTCCTCCACAAAATTAATTGAGATATTGGTGGATGATATTATTCATATTACACGTACTGCGAGACACTTGATGTATGAGAAAACCCGTTCACCGTTTTCTGGGATTTTCTCTTTACGCTACAATGCGGGCAGACGTATTCTAGTCCATCCGTCTTTGCATAATCCTGCCAATTTAATATCATCAAAATTTATCAGTTCCACAATAACATTAGAGAGAAACATTAAAACAAATGCTGCACTAATGCATGCCAATGAGGGAAAAAAAAACAATATATAAGTTGTAATGAACATCAAATTCTGGAACAAGCATCACAATCTGAGAGCCAGAAGAATTACCAGACTATCAAAACTACAGGTCTTTAAACAAGTAGATATTATTTACCTTGAAAGACGCAAGACCTTGCCGTCTGTCGCAACCAAAATGTGCCCACTCGCCACACAACCCACAGTTGACCCAATCGCCAGGTGCGCTACTGCAGAAGATAAAACTTCTTCCAAATCAAATTCAAACATGGATTTAAAACGGCATGTTGAAAAATGAAGACCTTAAAGCATTGCTAACCTGTGACACAATAAGCAGCACTCTCCATCCACATCATCATGTGCCAACTCATACTCCAAGAGATATGTTTCATAATGTCTTTTTAACGTATTCCCAACACCCTGAGATGAATGTATTTTTATTACAATCCTGTGTGTCATATCATAGGATTTTAGATGACTTTAGCCATCTACGCAAAAAGGAAAAAAAAAATCTTATCTGAAATGACCCATATCTAAAGAAGTTGGGCAGTCGATGAAAAACATGAGATAGACACAATAAACAGAAAGAGGCGCATACTGTCATTCTATTGCATGCTGTGTGATTGCGCATTTTCGAGAAAACCTGTCCTTTCCAGTTAATTCCATTTCCTACATAAAAGCCTCCTCTTGATACCACCTGAAACAAAATAGATGACACAAAAAAATGCAGTGTAAATACAGCAACATAAAGATGATCATGTACATCCTTTTTTAAAAGTCGAATATCATGATGTAAAGTAAAGAAGCTAATAAAACCTCTCTATACAAGTTGTACAAGTCAAGACGCTTCCCATTGAGTATTGCATCAGGAAACTCAGAAAGTCCACCTTGAGGGACAAGTTTACTATGTCCCCTATCAATCAGAAACTCAATAACATCTGTCAGAAATTCTTCCTACAATACACCCAAAAAAACGTGTAAATATCCACCCTATGAAACTACAAACTTTGCAACAGAATCATGAGAACTTACTTCGGAGCTTGCTCTAATTGGAGATCGATTGCATCCATGTTTCTTCATTGGTAATGGATTGAGAGGGACTATTTGCTGCGAACGCAAAGAATTTGAGCTGGACTTTCGGTGTGTCGGTGGAACGGGCGGAACATGCTTCACAGCAGGTGCTAACGGTAAGTTAGGCTTAACTTGACTCCCCTCATACACATCAGTAGCGGGAAGTGTTGGAAATGGCAGCATTCCACGTGGACGGATGTGGGGAATGGGCCTCATTGAGGCAACTTTCAGTTTCTGCCTCTTTGAAGTCGATGGTATACAAGTCTCCTTGACAGGCTGACTCCAAGAAGCTCCATTATTCCAAGCTGTACTGCAGTATGCAATCTCCTCTTTCGGTGGACTAGAAATTCTCTTCCTAGGAGACGGACACCAGAAAGGAAGCACATGATAAACAGGTTCATGTGAAGTAGTTTCTTTCTCTTGTTTCCTACAAAAAAAAAGGAGCCGATCTGCATCTTCTTTCTCGAAAGATGCAACTGATGTGCCTTGAATGCTTGCAACACCAAGTGCAACCAAGCTCCTATAAGAGAGCACAGGTGCAAGCTGCTTCAATACCTGGACAGTTATAAGCCAAACAGGAAATGAGCAAGGTCTTAAGGGGCAGAAGAAAAAAAAAAAAAAACTTAGTTTTAAGCTTCATGACTACCGAAACATACAAACGTACTTTTTATTTTGTTGACTTGATCAAGACAAATGATGGTAGCAACTGGACCATTAAAATGTTGAAAATGATAAAAATTTGTCTTTTTAGCTTAAGCATTGCAACTTTATCTACATCAAACTAGTCTAATTGGTGCTGATGCCTTCACTTGTTAATTCTGATGGACAGCAAAGAGACATCATAATGTTTTTATAAAAATTGAAATTTTTAGCTGATACCTTCAACTTTTTAAAAGTAATGCTATAAGTTATAACAACTGCTGTTACTCTGCAACAGAACTCGTGTCGCATGTAAATGCCAATTATTAAACATTCTTTGATATTTGTTAACACATCTTAAATATTGGACCATACTGAAATCCTATGAAAGAATATTTTCACGAAATCAGGATGAAACCATAGCAAAAGAGAATGAACTTCAACTATTCAAAATGTAGCTGCAGTAAAATCAACCTGGCCAGCCCAATTTGGAATCTTAGTTCGAACTTCAAAAACTGACGCTCCACAAGCAGCAGCAAGAGAATTCATTGGTTGAGAGGATGACCTCTTGATTTCTTCACTAATCAATAACGCATGAACTAGCTGGTCCTTCTCAAGGAGCTCATTCTTTATATGACATTCCAAAAGCTGCATAATAACTGAATGAGTAGCAATGTAAGATGAAAGAATCGAGTGTAGACTTTTAGAAATACCTCATCGTTAAAACAGATATGTGCACTGCCGGAGACTAGAAGTGTTATATGGGCAGAACTACAAGTCACAAGATCACATCTCATTGTTACCACGTCGCGAGAAAAATTTACAGCTTGAAGGGGCGGTGGAGCAGCGCTGTCGGCATTTATGCAATGAGCTCATAAAAGAATATAAAAATAAAGATAAATCTTACAAAAAACAATTTGTACTATGATAGAGCAATATAATGAAGGATTTTTAATAGCCTGTAGTTATTGAGATGCACTATTGATTAGTGGCTCTGAATAGGCTAATGGATGTACCTGACTCGATTATGAAGCCTACTTCCACGAATCTGCAGCCAAAAAGAAAGTAATTAAGCTTCACACTTGTGAAAAAAAGACAAGGAGAAAGACAGACTATAATATACGGATATAGCAGAGTGGTGCTAAAATTTCAGGTTCATGATAGCAACCTGTGGAGAATGCATAATGGAACCCACCTCAATGTTTAATAGAGCACTAAGGCCAACTTCAATTGAACCCAAGAGACAGGCATCCTAAAAGTAGGAACAACATAAATGTAGGATTTGCATCAAGTCAAAATTTCAAGCCAAGGTTATTAAATGCACAATACTCACCAGCGTGCATGGGAACCCACACACGAGTATACCCATGTCCAAATCATCCTCATGAATTTTGATACTCACAGCAGTCTCAGATGATTCTTGCTCTTCTTCAATATTAGGATTAGGATTCACCGGTGCTGGTACATTGATTTTAGGAGCATCTCCAAGTAGGCGAGGCCCTATTTTACCACTTAACTTTTGGCTATTAGCCGGCCCAACATGGTTATTTCTCACACAATATAGCTGAAAAGATGCATGAGCAAGTTGAAATGCATCCCATATATGGCTATACGAACTGCGTCCCAAGAAAAGTCATCCATAAGAACCCATTAAGATGATATCTTGAAACGATCAAACATGCAACAGTAGTACCTCTGTATGACTGACAAGAGAGCTTGACGGAAGTGAGAAGCCGCATATAATGAGAACACATTCTTCCAGTAGATTACATATGGAACACCCTAGCAAGCGAATCACCACCATCAATTTTCCACTTAGTAAGTAGAAGGAAAAGAATGATGCAAAAACAAAGCAACCCATAGATTAAGAACCCTGAATGGATATAGCACTCGAGTAGGGAACATTAGGTTACTATTCAATTCGAATAGGGCAATAAGCGGATATCACATTATTGGGGAAAAAGGGAGACTCCAATTTTCCAAGAAAGCAACCAAATAATCGAAAACACCAGCTAGCATCACAAAAATGAAGCAAACAAAATAGAAGATAGAGAGCTGTCATTTTAGTAGCTACACAAACTCAAAAACAAAAAAAAAAAAGTCAAAAAAAAAATCAAGGTACAGGGTTTATCTTTTATTTTTCAAAAAAAAAAAATCAAGGATTTAGCAGATTACGATACAACCCACTCCAAAAATATACGAACATCTACCTTTGAGCGAAGAGCTTGTGCAATGCTTTTGCTGTTTGGGACTTCCATATAAACCTGCATCCAATTTTCAAATAAAAGTATATTAAAAAACTGTCAACTATTTCTTGAAATGAACAAAGAAAAGAGATAGTTCAAGTGTAACTTTACACAACCATTGGTACATGTAATATCATCCACTTGATGGTTAGTAAATTCAGTTTATATCAACTTAAGCTCTTTTATTTTTCAACCAAAAGAAACACATCCTGAAAAATGTTACTCTAACTTCTTTTAAATAAACAACTAACTCAAGTGTTAACCATTAAGGACTACAGTGAGTGTATTACTAGCACGAACACTACCGTTGTCTGACATGAACAGATGAACTTGAAACCAAGCTATCACCTAAGGTGAACCAAGACAAGAACAGAATATAGTCAAGCGAAAGCATATATGATAAACAGTGAAAACTAAAGCAAGGAGAAAATAGTTTTGCAGGTCCGCCTTACAATTTAATAACTGTTAGTAGCATTCTACTACCAAAATAACAGGACCATAATATCCGGATGATAATGTGCACAAAATAGAAATGACAAGGTTGGAAAACATCTTACTATTGTCGGAATGGATGGACCGATGAGAGAGGCAAACTTATCAGGGTCAGACACATCAGTGGATCCCCAAACGAGATTCCCTATCTCTTCATCATACTCAGGCTGAAGCTCTCCCTGAAAGTAGAGCAAATTCGGGGAAATCGATCTCTGAGCTTCCCGAAATTCATCTATAGTAGGATTTACAAGAGTCTGAACCTGAAAAAAACAGCAACAAGTCCTCAGTTACAGCCGAAAAAGAAAAAGGAAACGCCTGTTTCTCTCTTCATAGTTCAAAGTAGCTTAAGCTTGTGGCTACCTCTAAGCGGCCCGCAGAGACAAGCTCAGGGATGGGAAACTCGGAATGACACGAGAACTCTTCCCTATGCCTACCGGCAAGCTTCCCGCAGAGCACGGCGAGAAGATTACAGGTCTGTCTTGAAGACATTGTGCGCCAGAGCTCGAAGCAGCCAATCAACAATCAAAACAGAGCTCCTCGCATTACATCAGAAGCATCAGAAATTACGAGCTCTTTGCACCTCATTCGCCCGTCGGAAGCCCTGGACCCTAATTCAGCCTCTATCTGATCCTCGACAATCGAAACCCGGAGAACTGATCGCATAGATTAAAAAAAAAACGCTAAAAGGGCAAATCGAATCGAGAAAATAATCAGTTCTGAGAAGTGAAAATTGGTGGATTAGATCGGAAGAAAGCGGCCGACGGTAGGAATACTAGGGCAGATGAAAAGGGGCAAAAAAAAGAGATTTTTCCCCGCCTTGCGTTATTTCTAAATAATCAATCAAACCAACAGCACCTCTTGTCAAGTCTTCGGTCCAAAAAAAAAAGGAGAGAAAAAGAGAGATTGGAGAAATAATAATAAGAAACAAAACGAACAAATAAAAGGGAGGAAAAAGAAAAAAAAAATCCGGCTTGCGATTACAAAAGAAGGAAACGAAAGATTTGGTTGGATCGTGAACAAACAAAACAAGGTCGGTGGAATTGAATTGATTTGTGGTGCGTCCGCAGAATGATTCGAGCAGTTTTTTTTTTTTCTTTTCGGGGGCGGGGGGATTGATTTTCATGAATTGCCAAATTGTTTTTGCTATTTGATTTCTTTTCTTTTTTTTTTTTCGGATTTCTTTTTTGTTTTCGGTTGGATTCTTTTTTCCTCTCGTGTGATCGATAGTTGATGGACATCTCTGATTCGATCCATCGAAAACTATTTTCCTGCTCCCTCTATAACTCCGATTGTACTTTTGAACCCACATAAGTTTATCTCAGTCTTTCTTTCTTTCTTTCTTTATTTTACACACTCACTCTTATTTATTCTTTATTTATACAACAAATAAGAGTGTCTGTGTCTGTGTGTGTCGTGACTCTTCTTTCTTAGTTAGGGTTCCTGTTTCCTTCCCAGCGCTGGTAAAAAATTGAAAGATCCACTCAATATCATTATTACATTAAAGAACATTTACTCTTCTTTGTTAAGTGAATTTTCTTTTCTTTTTTTTTTTTTGTTTTTTTTTGTTTTGGGAAAGAGAACACGTGTGACAGATCTTAAAGATTCCATATGTTAAAGTGGAAAATTGCATTTCACCAAAAAAATAAAAAAAAAAGTGGAAAATTGAATGAAAAATGTCCATAATTTATGGGCCTCAATTAGAGCTGCGGATAGTTTTTTGTCGAAGATAGTTACTGAAACCAGCAAGAAGCAACGGTAAATTTTCCACCAAAAACTTCACCTATTAGTAAAACAAATTGGTATATATTGCCTTCAATTTCCCTACTACGTTATACCAAACATAAAAAAAGAACCGATTATTAAAGTGTGAGCATCAGCTTGGGTTGCTACATTTTTTCGATATCCATTTGCAGTAGATTTTTTGTTGGACATTAGAAAATAAGTGGTAGTAGTATCTATTTTCATTATGATCGGCATCGTGGAGCGTTCTCTCATTCCGGTTCCTATTATTAAATAATAGCTTCCAAATGCTATATGTTGCTCCGACAATTTCTTTCCGATTATTTTAATTGGAAAATAAGATGGAATTTTGGATGAAGATGTAAATAGTTATAGAACATTAGATGAAGCTTTATACTTTTACTATACCTTCGGTTCTTGTTTCAAACCCAAAATGGAAATATAACCTCTTAAATAGATTGAAATGATTGGTAATTGTGTTTCACAATTAATTATTCTTCCAATATTTGCAAACATTAGAAAAAATCAAGTGTTTATCATAATAATTTGTAATTTGTAGCTCTCAGCTTAACATTCACTGATTCAAAGTTACTAGTCCAACGATCTTCAAGTTTTACCAAATATGATCGGATCCTCAATTTAGTGGGGAACATAAGCTGGTGCCGCGCATAAAACATTACCAGGTTACAATGGCTGCTAAAAAAATCAACTACAGATAGAATTTCTTCTGCAATAATCTTTAAAAACAATAGTAAATTCTTTTTTTTTTTCAGATTAATGGTAAATTCTACAACCGGACTTTTCACATTTCAGTATATGATGTCTTTATACAGGAAGAACTTAAGTTTATAATTTACGTGGCAATACTAATTTATATTTTTACCGAGTTGGAAAGTTAAACCACAAGATGTATTACATTAAACGTCAAGAGAGTCACTTTAATAATCGACATGGATGGAGATTGAAAATTAATAGAAAATTAGTAAGAAAAAAAATAAATATGATGATGTCACTCCAGATCGGTAGCGCCACATCTAACAATCATCGTTAATAAAAGAAAGTATTCTAGAATAAATAAAGCATTTGTGGAGACGAATGCATCATTAAAAGTACAACAAATACCAAACTTACATTTGATAAATTGCAGGGAACATTTAGTACTTGTTTCTATATCTAGAACTCGGGCATTTTGGTATTTTAAAAAGTCAGTACAGCTGTACACTTCCAAAAAGGAAAAATGCTTGGAACGCAAAGGGATGCAAGGATTTACGCACGAAAATGATAAAAAATATATTTTTTGGGACCGTGAAATACACAGTTATGGGAAACATATTTCCACCATTTCCGTGCGCCCTTATGTTCTCAAACATGATCCCTTCCAAAAATTTTACTGAATAGTTGGGATTTAAATGCAACTGGTGATACTATATCTTTAAATAGATCCATGGATTTTTTATTTTAAATTACAAAGAAAGGGGGTTGTCTCCTCTAAGTTATTCCACCACGCACATAGCTTGTGTTTCCTGGATCACTCTAAAATCCCTGCGTTGCGTTGGTAGAGAGTTCAGCAAATATTTGCTAAGGAAGAAATGAAATGGATATGTTGATGTGGTATACACTCACCCCAGAAGCAGCAGCAGATCCAAACTACACAGATCCACTTCTTGGTTCTGTTTCGGGTTTATATAGGTTAACATGTTGCCGTAATTCCCTGCAGTAAATACAATATAACATTAATCTTATGCAATAATCGGAACCATGTCAGCGTTATAGAAACGCTATTTTCACAAGCATTGATTGGAAACGAACTCACAGCAAGATATGTTGGCAAATTCTTGCATCTTTTTAGGTTCAGTTGGAATTTGTTCGTGTCAGAAATCCACATCCACCTCCGTATGTGTTTTATAATAAAACACAAACACGCAAACAACCGTGGCTCATCTCCCATGAACATATAAGGGTTGTGTAAGGAACCCAAGGAAGTAACTGTTCTCGCTCTCTACCAACGCATCCTTTCTCATCATCAAGGTTTTGCAACTGCTCCCTATTTGTATCTCCCTATATGTTCTTTCCCTCGACTTTCTGTTGCTTTTATTCTTATGCTTGTGTCTGTGGGGCCTAGGAAACAGCTTCCTGTGGGGCTGTAGACGCTGCTGTTGTTTTTTTCCAACTGATCACTAATTTGATCTGCAACAAGATAATATCCTCTTTTCCTAAGAGCAACTGATAAAGAGATATACATCGAATAACGACCTACAAGACCCATTTCATGCATTAAACGATAAAGCTGATAAGCCTCTGCCAGATTTCCCTTCTTGCAATACGACTTGATAATCAGCTGAAACGGCACATGATCGAAAGTCAGGCCACATTTCTGCATCTTGCTAAACAGCAAATCAGCTTCTTCATATTTACCCTTCAAGGTAAAACATCTCATCAGCTCAGTAAATGTAATGAGATCACAATTATAGCCCTTGCAAAGCATATCGTGTACCAAATATCGCACATATTGACTGTTACCAGATTTACATGCACCGTGGATAAGCAAGTTATAAGTAACTACATCCGGGAGAATCCCTTTGGCGAGCATCTCCTGCTTCAATAGCAGAGCATCTGCAAATTCTCCACCCTTCACATGAGCATGCACTAAAGCATTGTATGTGAAGATATTTGGAATTGCACCCATCGCTAACATCAGATCTTTAACTGCATACGCACCAGAAACATCGCCACACCTTGCATAACCGTTGATCACAAGATTCCAAACTGGAGTATCTGGCACTATCCGAACACTCAGCATCATATTCAAGTGCGCAGCTGCTTTGGGGATGTCACCCTGTAGGCAAAGGCCATGAATAATCAACTTATATGAGATGTGATCAGGAACAAGACCAGCAAGTGATATCTTCGTGTGCACATGGCATGCCTCGCGAATATTTCCTATTCTTAATAGACCACTTATAAGGGTATTATAGGTCACAAGGTCAGGAAGAATGCCTTTCTTGAACATTTCACAGAGATAGCTGTGTGCACTCTTCATATCAGAAAGTAAACAGCAGCCTTTGATGAGTACATTATATACAACCTGATCCACAGAGATGCCCTTAGTAGAGACCTCGTTCCAATGATCCAGGGCTTGCAACATGTCACCATGTTTGATACACCCATCTATGAGTATAGTTGACGTGATCAAATTCCCTGCATTGTGCTCCTCTAGTATCTCAACGAGAAGCTTCTTAGCGCTATCCAAAAGGCCACTATTACAAAGGGCATGGACAAGTATATTGCATGTAACAACATCAGGTCTTACACTCCTTTGAGTCATGAGAGATACAATGTCAAGAGCTTTATCCACATTATCCATACGTAAATATCCACCTAAGAGAATATTATATGTGACTGAATTGGGGACCACACCTAGTTCCCACATATTTCCCACAAGCCAGCTTGCTTTAGAGAGGTCGCCCATCTTACAGAGCCAATTAACCAAGACATTGTGGGTAACTATGTCTAAGACGATGCCTTTTCCCAACAATTCTTTGTAAAGCCGAAAGGCAACTGCTACCTTTCCGTCCACACATAAAGCTCTAATCAAAGCAACATGGCTTACCAAATCAGTTTGAGGATAATGTTCTATGCATGAAAAGTTCATGACCCAAGAATTGAAGCTTTCAATCCCAACATTTGTGATGCTCTCCCTGCAAAGTCAACAAAAGCGAGCCAATGCAGTTTACACAAACCAACAAATAAAAAGGCGATCTTCAGAATATGTCATGTCAGATCCTGGAACTCATATATCCAGCTAAACTAAAACGAGCACATAAAATGGCAAACAGGAAACCAAAAACAGAATACAAATCAAAGATTGCATATCACCTCAGTGTTTATAAGTAGGTAAATAGGAAACCAAAGACAGAATACGAATCAAAGATTGCATATCACCTCAGTGCTTTTAAGCGGTCCATTGTGTCTACTAGAACTGCATCCAACACATTGTAAACTGCATGATAGCGTCCATCATCGTACTGTCCGTGATTCCTGTCCTGCTTCCTGAACTGTTCTTGTGTATTCAACTGATAGTGATCATCCAAAGGTACTCCAATTATCTCAGCTAAAGGACCCAAAACTTCACGAGCTCTACCGTCACTGCAACATGAAAGCTACTTGTTAAACATTTACCATCTGCTAAACAGCTACTTCTCTGCATTTTATTCAGTTTCCAAAGAAAATCATATATTTTACGAGACAACTAAAAATAAATCTGTAGTGGAAGTACAGCAAGTGAATGTCCCACTACAATGAAGGATTCCATACAAGCAGGTGTCTTCATATCCAAAAAACAATTTCATAACGCAAAATGATAAACAATCAGCATGGAAGCAGCCAGAGACATCTACATTGACCAAAATAACAAAGTAAAATGAAGACATATTTGGGGCAAATGTCCTAGATTTGTTATCAAACTGACCTATTGGGATGAAATTTTTGTGGGAACTTGCTGCAGAAGATGAGAGATAGGAAGTGGCTGATGCGATTGATGATGGGTGGTAGTAGATCTTTAGAGTTGGAGCTCCAAAGAAAGCCGAGGGCGTGCTTCACATCTCCGCCCCCCGCAGCGACGAACTGCAAGATCCAATAACGGAAATAAAAACAAAATCCCCAGCCTATATGAGAGAGCGATTGTAAGAGAGAAGAAAAAAATATAGGAGAAGAGCATAAATCACCATTGGCAGCCGGGCGGTTCTCGAAACGGAGAAGAGGAGGAACTCTAATTAATGCAATTGATAATGGATGAGATAGTCTTTGTTCCTATTAGATTGCTGGCTTCCTGTTCTACCTTGCTGTCAAAGCTGAACCTTATCTATTTCCAAGGTGTTGGAGCATAGCAATACCGTCTCTCTATCCAAACCGAACCGGACAGGATCGTTTTGGACCGGTCAGCGGTCCTCACCTCCCGAGCATACGAGATCGAGGCTTCGGTGACAAGCTCAAGGGCGAGCACGGCGAGAGATCGACGACGGCATATGAGATCAGGCGGCGACGGGATCGAAGGCGTATCAGCTCGATGGCACGGGATCAACGACGGTGTACGAGTTCGGGCGGCGGCGACAAGTCTGAGACGCAAAGTCGTCAACCGTCGAAAGGTATCGAAATCAACAACTTCGGCGACGTCACGCGAGCACGGCAAGGAAGTGCGATCGAGGGCGAGCGAGGCCTTGCCAAGCTTGGTCATGCGATCCGAGAGAGAGAGAGGAGAGAGAGAGAGAAGAGCGAAGACGAGGAGCAGAGAGATGGAGAGAGAGAGAGAGAGAGAGAGAGAGAGGGGGTTGTGGCTGCTGGGACTGGGAGCACGGATGAATGGGACCGCTTGGCCAAGGTGGGCTGGATTAGGGGCCAGAACTAGACGGCCTCTTTACTTTTAATCGGTCTTTGATCCGGTCCATGATTTTTCTGGTCATGGATTGGAACAGATAAAGGACCGGAATGTTGCCATCCAAAGAACCACACTCCGGATCAAAGTTTAACTGGTCCAGTCCCCTTTTCCGTTTCGGACAGATTTATGCACACTCCTATCATAACATAGCACGTGATAATACAATCAACAGAATTGAAGGAGACATACATATATTAGAGCAGCGCAGTCACACGAGGGAGAGAAATGAAGAGAAATTTTGTTAGGGCAAATTGCAAATCAGCCCCTCCTTTTCGGGGATCAGCCGAATCAGCTCATGAAAATGTATTTTCAGGGGCTGATTTTATACCAAATCAGTCCCTGAAAGCGCGTTTTTAGGAACTGATTTGGACAAAAACAAAAAAAAAGGGGCTGATATGGAATTTGTCCAATTTTGTTATTTGTTTTTGGGAGTATTACATATCAGCCATTAGTTTTTTAGATCTTTTACAAAATCAACCCCTCATTTCGTTACAATCACTCCTATCTCGAAGTTTATCTTAGGGGTATTTTGACTACACATAAACAGTTTTTGGAGAACTTTTGAAAATATAAAAAAAAATATTATAATTTTTATTTTAAAAACTTTTTCAAAAATATATTCTAAATAGATATTTTGAGACTTTAAAATCTTAGTGAGTATAAAATGAATTGGCTAATCCGTTAGATTTGGAGCATTAAAACGCGTATTTAGAAATATTTTATAAACAAAAAATATTGAATACGAAAAATTGGATTTTTGATGTGATGCACTACTTTTGTTTTTAACTTTTTTTTCAAAATATATTTCGAAATATATATTTTGGGGCAAGAAAAATAACAGATAAAGGATTTATTTACAAAAGTAAAACCATGCTATGCTGATATATAACTATCCTTTGTTTTTTGAGAGAGGGACGTTGAGGTGTTCTATAAAGAAAAGTTTATATATTCATCAATAAGCTAGATTTATTACTATTTTAGGAATCACTTGATTAATTTCAGAAATTTCTGCACTGTTACCTGTACAACCTTGGTGCTTCTTGGATACCCAATAGGCTAATATCTCTCGGTGAAGCATTAGTTTATGCTTAGCCACAATTTAATTAAAAATCTTTTTTATCATGCGGGAAATAGACAATGCAACTGGAGGAGATTAACAAAAAAAACAATCATAAAAATATAAACAGAGAGAGTAAATAAAGTGATAATCAGTTCTCACAAGTAAAAAATAAAAATAAAAATGAACAAAAGTTTATGACGATCAGAATCTCCAACTGCATTTATTTTGCAAGACTTACGTAGCTCTAGTTCAGAACTACCAATCTACTCAGCACAGCTATTAAAGATGATTTGCATTATCATCTAGTTCAGAAATATGTAGATGCTATTCTTACTTACCCAAATAAAGTCTCACCAATTGCATAACTATGTACAGTAGATAATTTAAATCTGCAAGTCAGCATTAGCTTAGATGACTTATAATAACAAGTTATTACATACATACATTATTTCTATGGATCAACTTCCAGATAACAAGTTCACTCAGAAAACTTGACGTCCTAAAATCGAGATCATGGATTCTTATATTTGTGGTGGCACTCTTCTTTTTGGCTGCAACATTGTTGTGGGACATATTGCTACTTCCTTCCTGCATTTCAAGCATTGTCATGTCATATATAAGTTCTCGATAATATTACAGCATAACTTTTTACTGTGCCTTGTTGTAAGTTCAAAGTTATGTCCCCAGTGCTCCCTCAGATTTCGGTGATCCTGTTCATTTCTTATCATATATATGTGATCGCCGAAATAGCAAGGAGGTATGATACATTCAAGATAAAATCCGCCCAGTTCATTATCTTGTCTTTTCCTGTAAAGACTCTGTTTACAGTTATATAGCTAGTTGCTGGTCATTGGATTATCCATGAATGGCCTTAACTGTTTTATTTACATCCGGTTTAGTATGTCCTTGGTACTTGTCAACTTTTGTTTTCTTCTTTTTTTTTTTTTTTAATTTTATTTTATGAGCATTCATATTCTTATAAGGCACTCCTTGAGCCACTAAGCCCTGTATTTTTTCGTAAGTGAGAGTATAGATGACTAGAGAAAACTTTTTTGTTTTCCTCTTCCTCTTGTGATACAAAATGGTAATATGCAGAGTACGACTTCGCGTATTTACAAATTTTACGTAAATGTAATGTAATCTTTTACGAGATGGTAGATATATAGCACACTTTTACGATATTTATGTTAACAGCCACAACATACTTTGGTAAGAGTGATTTACTTCCGACTCCGAGCGTCGTGCTTCCCTGTGAAGACATTGTTGCTGTGGCAAAATTCGTCCATTGCTGGAAGCCGGCTATGTTGGAAGAGATCGGGTTTGTAAACTTGGCTGTTTATATCCAGATAAACGATTATAAGACGAGGCAAAATTCAGAGAGTGAGTTCCTTTGTCAAAATTCAGCTTTACTGAATCTTTCTACCTTTGGTAGGAGTAGGATATGCTGCTCAGGCTCTCTGGCTCTTTATCAATTCGAGGGCCTTCGTCGTATCCCTCGCAGATTAACTCCCCCTTTTCGTCTTTGTAACAAACTATCCCTAGAGCTTGATCTTCATAGACCTAGCAAGATATATATATATATATTTTTTTATTAAAAAAAGAAAAGAAAATCGTCTTCACATTATTTACCTGACCTATGAATCGGAAGTAGCATAGAATTAATAATAAAGAGAGAGAGATACCTTATTGAGCATGCAGAATATGGTGGTGGTAGGAGATCCCTTGGTGGGAGGCTGAAGAACCACCCTACTTATCGCTTTGCTGCTCATGTTAGAAGGTAACATAGAGAAGCCAGTGATAGAGAGGAAAGAACATGCAATCGCTGCCATTCACTCGCTCACACTTTAAAAAAAAAGAGTAAGGAAGGAGATCATGAAAGCTTAATCAATTATAAGCTACAGCTAACTTACTTCTCAACTCAAGTCGACCACCTAGAAAATAAATAAGCTTTGGCAGGTTTTGGTCGAGATACTAAAACTTTTACTACCTATTGCTATCCGTCTAACGTCACCCAACTTTGTTTAACTTATCATCAAAACCCCCACTTTGTCATATGTAATAATTAAACCAATATATACATTTGCCCACTCCGTCTCTTTCATTGATAGCTTACCCAACAAACCCATTCCTAAAATGAGGGCCATTCATGTGGTCCTAGCATTACCGATTTCTTTAAGATATTGTATGAAATTATTGGAGAATATTGTATGAAATTATCGAGAAAGTTTATTTTTAGTAAAAGTTCTAGCCTAGATAAAACTTTTTTTTATTATTAGAATATAAGTGTAGCAGAGTATCCTCTATAAAGATATGAGCATTCTTAATTTTGAAACAGGGAATAAGGTGGGTTTTTTTTTTTAGGTTGCTTAGTCATAATTAGTGTCGCGTAATTATAAAGTCACCGCTGAGCCGCCAATATTACTCTCGTTGTGGCCGGGCACTGACTGGAACTGAACTAATCAGTTCACGTCAAATTGGCCCACCCTCGCTGCCATTGCCGTACTGCAATTTACCTACTAGTTCTCGCACCCCGTCGTGCTCCTCCGACATCTTATTCATCTTCTGCTGCACATGGCGAACGCCGATCTGGAGCGCAGACGAGAATCAACAAGGAGAAGGGGAAGGTGGTCTTTATATTTTTTTTTTTCTGATGGTAAAAAAGAAGCTCGTTAACAGTAGTAAATAAATGACCAAAATGAACGGAGAACTAGCCGATTATCAAAGAAGAAAAAAAAGCCATCGACCTAATTAATAGCCTGGATAGAATCAACGCATATCCCGATGCGTAGATGGCTCTGATTATGTTGATTGTATCAGAAATTCTAACGCACAACGAGTAGCTGTGCTAATTACGAAACAACAGGCGAAGGTGGAGAGAGTGAAATCAAATGCCGTGACTGCATATATAGAATTTAACAAGCACAATTAAAACCTTTTTTGCTCCGTGTAATAATAAAGTCAGCTTATCGTAGTACTCTATTGTGATTTATATCTTCTTTAAACCCTCAGAAACTATGATAATTGTCTCCTTTCTGACCAGTTCTAACACCAATTAATATGTTGGGAATGTTAGTTAATACATAAAAGAAATACATGTTTCAGTAAATAATTCCTGAAACAGACTTCAAAAAGAGCGCGAACACTGCCCATGCGTCTAATAAATGCAATGCAGCACTGAATGTCAAGTGTTAAAATGAGATATTTATAGGTAATTGTGAGGATTTTTTACAAAAAAACAAAAAACAAAAAAAACCTGTTTTTGGACAGCACGGCAGCTCCTGAGAATCATGGCTGGAACCTTAGATCCTAGACAATCTCTTTCTTTTCCTAGCTTTTTTCTTAGCAGCAACACTCTTTTCCACAACCATCTTGGGTGCACAACAAACAAGGGGGAGGGCACCATCCGCTCGCTTTGCTGCCCAACTTCTTCTGCCTTTCTTCGCTGCCCATCTCAATGGGAGATTTTTCATAACGTCAGCTATATCGTCACAGCTAGTCAGTTCTACTAGTCTTTGAATTTTTTCATGCACTTGAATAGCCCAAGCCATTGATTTATCTAAGCCAAGTGAATCATCTACGCAATTTCTCCATAAGGACAATAGGATTTGCTCGAACGACTGACACGACAGCGAAGGCTGAATTTCCTTGCGGCTTTTGCAAACCATGTTAACCTTTAGGACATGCTTGCAGAGGTTCCCCTGCATTGACCATGAACAATCACAAAAGCTGAACTCCGACCCAGGATTCCAAACTACCCTTGTTAGGGTTTTATCTCTCTGGCTCAACACCTTTGCATATAGTTGCTCCTTATCGTCTAACTCAACAGCATCATCAGGGATTTGTAGTGCTCTGTGCCATGAAGTGGAATAGACGTACTCCTCTTTCACCGTATTGAACGATCCACTCTCATCAGCATATTGATCCAGCCAATAGCCAGAATGCAATTCAGTTGTCACTTTGTGGACTAGCCAATCAACACGCTGTAGTGCACCAAGATGGGAATCATCGTACATCTTGAGCTTGAGTTTTAAGTGGTAACCCTCAATTGCACCACCAGACTCCTGACTTGCTAATGGAAGGTTCTTCATAGTCGCAATCCACATCTCTATATATAGAACAATAACAATGAATCATCCAGATATATATATAGATAGATATATATATAGATATATATATATATAGATATAGATATATGTGTGCGTGTGCGCGTCCGCGTGCGTGTAAAAGAGATGGAAAACATCATGTTATCTCACCCAACTTTGGCACCCAAAAGGACTTGAAATATTGCATGAACGATGTCTGGTCAACAAAATCTTGAAGGAATTGCCCGAGTTCAATCATGGGATCCGTGGTACTCCATATGCTACGGATTATGCTGCCTAGACGTTTAAAAAGTTCTCGTTGGACTTCAATGTGACTGCACTTCTTTATAACATTCCTAAGCCATGATCTACGAATACGCCATAGAGAGAAAAGTACTGGGCAAGAAAATACATCCCTGAGATAATAGACGATTCAATTGATATTGGACTTCCAAATACAAGATTGTAACATGTTTATAAAGCTAAATAGCACACCTGATTGGGTCGATCTCTAGAGCTGGGTCATCCACTATAAATCCACTGATTCTCCAAGATGAATCTATGGAATGAATCCTATCGGCAAGGGCTCTCATCCATTTCACAACATCTTGCTTGGTAATGGTACGGGTGATCACCCATGCAACAGGTAGTGCATGTTGTCTTGCGTCAAAAGCAAGGAGCGTATAAAGAGGATACTGCAAAAATAAGCAACTGTAAGAGGCTCAGGATTCTAACTGAAAGAAACCACAACAACAACAACATCATCCCAGTAAATTCCCACCCGAGCGGGGCCTAGGGAGCGAAGCATGCACAAACCCTTACCTTGGAGGAGGCTGATTCTTCAGAGCAACCAAAACAAACTACACTGCATAGCAATGACAGTAATAAGATTGCTTTTCGAACATGTTTTGGCCTAATAGCCTGTTAACATGGGTTCGATAGCCATCTGATACTCATTTAGGATGTAACAGAACATTATCATACAAGCGCATTCAGGAATATCCATGACCATACAGAAACGTGGGAGGGCTGTTAGTAAGCACTTTAGTAGTCACAACACTTGCGGAATTACTTGGAATGATATAAATCCATGTTAATATAACACTGCTCAAGATCGTAGATCTGATGAGTGATGACCTGTGTTTCTTCCCCATGCATTCCTTAAAATAATAATATCATGTCCAGAAAGTTGTCTTCATGGGTATCAAACATAAACAGGGTGATTTTTAAATTATAAGAAACATCCAATTTTCTTTATGGTAGACGTACCTTTAGTTTGCTTATGCCAAATGATGAGTCACATGCCAGAAGACTATGATGGCCAAATCTAATTGTCTGTTGCAACTGCCACTCTGTCTGGATTCCCAAAATAAAAGGGTTAGTTTCAGTAGAATCTTGGTAGAGGAAAACTGATTTTTTGTTCCTCTCAACCCACATGCGAATGCTAGCTTGATCATCGAGATCCAATTCATGGGTGGACCTCTTTATAATCATACCGAGCTTTTGTACATACTGAGAGGCAAGGCTACTGACTTGAGCATCTGAGCCACAGTACCGTTGTATTCCTTCTATATGCGTTTGCAACACATTCTCTTCAGGAATGCCAAGATATATCAAGGACATGGTCTGCTGCTGGATTTCACTACATACGTATGGAATTTTCTTCGCTCCTGGACCAATAGCATCTCTGTCAAGTGGGCCATGGCATATAAAGCCAGACTTATTTACATGGCGCCTTTCATGGTATATTATGAGTGCTAGAGAAGGGCGAGCATATAAACGCTTGACGGCAAAATGACAAGTGCAACCTCGCATAGACTGCGGCCTTGCAGCTCGGTTTCTCGTGTTAAGTCGATACCTTCGGCTAGGTAAGACAGTACCTCCCTCTCCATAGTTTTCAGGACCAAATGAACACCAATACCTATACAAATCAGCAGGCAGAGAAGAAATATGAGGGATTCTTTTTTTCAAAAACGGTGTTGCGAGAATGGGGAAAGGTAAGACTCACAGCCTATAGAGGAGGTACTCATCGCTTTTATATTCTTTCAAGCAACCCTTCTCTCTTTTCCGGCCCCTCTCAATGTGAAAACGAGTTGGGCACTCAGCATTAGAACATTCCCCGTTGATAAAAGCATCGAGTCTAGCATAAGGAATCAGAGCCACATCATCAACATGATGCTCGCTGCTCCCAAACTTTGTCCAAGTAAGATCAGCAGCAGAAAATGCATCATTTGGAGGATCTTGGACAGGGATGTCATCAATCGAATACTTTATTTCCATATGAGAACTTCCCGTTAACAATGATGCTGTAGATATCACACATAAGCTGGTCAGAGAAAAGCAAATAAAATTTCACGTTACACAATACGGATATCCATTGAAATTCAAGCATGGCAACATCGCTGGACAACATCCAGAAAAAAAAAAAAGCGCAAAACAATGACAATCCAAAACATTGTTTAAAAAAAAAAACAACAGGTTGTGACCATGGACGGATCCAGTGGTGGGTCAACTGACCTCAATCAAATACTTCGAAACTAAGGCGGTGATAAATACCTCGCTCGGTGGCGGGATCAGAAGTTGGAGACAGAGCAGTCAAGAGAGGAGGAAATTTAGTCGGTTGAAAAAGATGGTTCGGGAGAGAGGGGGATCTCTGAAAAGGCTGGGGAGGTTGATGTATATAGGGGATTGAGACTTTGAAGCTAATTGGGTAACGCCAGCGCCGAGCGTGCGGCGGCGGTCGCGGAGGTGACGGAGGACCAGGAGAGAGCGGCAAGAGGCGGAGAGGAGTGAGGAGAACTAGGGTTTTGGGGATGAGGGGGGAGGGCGGGGCGGTAAAGGCGGGGAGGGATGCACGAGGGGGCAAATACAAAATCGTTCGAGAATGTTATATTTAATTCACTTATTTGTAAAAATCTATATACATATATATAAAATTGGGAGATCAAAGCCGTTATGCCATATTGACATTATTGAATAATTTTAATTTATGCCGATGTGGCATTTACTCTTATTCTAAATAAAGCCATGTGCCATTTTATTTTTATTAATTATAGAAATTTATAAGGTATGTAAACTTATTGAAGAATATGAAAGGTCTAAATATTATAAATAAATATTAATTAAAAATAATAATTATAAAAAATAATCTAAAAATTATATCAGAATAATTATATTATATATTATATATTATGCAATATTAATTTTTTAAAATAACTTTTACCATGTAAAATTTTTTTTTAATCCTTTACACATAAACTATTTTACGTCAAATCTACGAATAATTTGTATATATGTATTTGCGAAAGTATAATATTTTAATAAAATAAAATTTTATGAAATTAAAAATATAAAAAAATAGTTAAAATTTTTAACATCATTATTTATATTTATATGATTATATATATATGACTTATAGCCGTGCATCGCACGGGTATAAAACTAGTATTTATATTATGCATTACCACACAATTATGCATGTAATGTTTTACTTTGATTAGTTGTAACGATACTTGTTAAATACAACATGTAGTTATTTGTCAACTAAAGTTTGAATTAAGTATTTGATTTTCACATTGATTAAAAATTAAAGAAATTTTATTAGCTCAAATTTATTATTTGATTGATTATATTAACAATGGAATATATACATCACAATTAGATTAAGAGCATTATCTCTATAAATTCATCAAATCCGAAACTCGCTTAATTAAAAATTATAAATATTTTTGGACCATTTTCAGAGAAACGTCCAATATAACAATTTATAGTTTGATAAGATCCACAACTTTCGTATTAAATATACTTCAAAAAAAAATATTCTAAACATATATTTTGTGACTATAAAGTCTTAACGGGTTCAAGTATGTTTTAAATTTATTTTTGAACCCGTTAAACTCTAGTATCCCAACACAATTATTAATGAGAATCTTTTGAAAAAAATAATTCATAATTGAATATGTAGAACTAATCAAAATCTAAACATTTTTTTTTATGAAAAAAAAATCTAAACCTTTTATATAACAAGTTTTTCCAACAACTACTCTAACTTTTTGTTTTAATTTCTTTGTTGGATTTGTGAGAAAAAAAATATTGTTCTCATATAAAATAGAAAAAAAAATATCGATTATTTTTCAAATATACATAATAAAAATAGAAAGATGATCATCCCATGATATATCATATCCATTATTGATAATTATGATTTGCTTGCAATATAATAGTAATTATAATTTTATCAGATATTATTATTATTATTTTTTTAAATTAGTAATATTGAAACCGTCTGTATGATGTTTCTCGCTCCGCCACTAGCCGTGAGTCACTGTGGATCAGAAACCATCTAAGCTAGTAGAGATAACTACCTACCGTTGATGGGCGGGTCCACCATATAATATAGTCAGTGGGATCAACCGACCCTACTCAAATACTGTTGAAACCAAGGCTCAAGGCGGGCGAAGAAAAGGTACCTTGCTGCTCGGTGGCCAGATTAGAAGCCCGAAGCCAGATATCTATCTGTCAGTCGGCTGGGGATTTAGAATAGCCGGGAGAGAGGATCGCTCGAATGGACGAGGTGATTGGTTCATAATAGAGGATTGAGGCTTTGAAGCTAATTGGGCTCCAACATTTATTTTTTGGCCCACATTAATTTTCATTTTAGTATTTCTTCCACCGTCAGTGTACCGATATTTCTCGAATACTAAATATTTAAAAATAAACGCATGCCATGCATTTTTAAAAACATCTAAAAATTTATCTTCTAAATACATCACTCAAGGTTTATGTAATATTTATATGGTATTATTTATAAAATAATAGATATTTTAATATCTTATATAAAATATACTGTTTAAATCTATATATTAATTTATTAATGTTATATTTAGTTTATTTTATTTGTCTAAAATATTTACATTATTTACAAACATTCAATACAATTATTCATATTAGCAGAAAATATTGAATAATAGGTTAAAATAATATTTAATATATAAGCTAAAAAATAAATATGTTTGAGTATATTAAATACTGAATAATAAGTTAAAATAATAAGTTAATGTATATACAAATATTAGACAAATACAAAAGCAAATTCGAATCTTGAAAAATATAGGAGTTTATTTAATTACAAATTATCAAATATAATTCTTAGTCAGTATTGATTTATTAATTAATTATAAAAAATACAGGATTTGTTGTGCTAATATAAAATTTTAATTATATAATATTAGAATATAAGGTACCACAACCAAACCAACTCTTGTGTTTTGGTATTATTATAGATGATATCTTTGAGTTATAAAGTTGAAAAAACTATCGATTTGTTTATTTCAACAACTTAAGTCCATAGGCCAAAATTTAGTAAATACCCCTCTACTATATATCTTTGGGCACTCATACCCCTTCAATATTAGTTTGGGAATGCGATACCCCTCAAGAGAATTTAGGTGTTAATTACGCTGATGTGGCACCAATTAAGTATTATTTAATTATTTTTTAAATATAAACATGGGTATTTTTTAATGTCCAACTAATGTTTAAAAATAATAAAAAAATATTAATTAGTGTTACGTCAGCAAGATTAGTGACGTGTCCGTTTAATTAATCGAATAAGGACATCGCGTTCCTAAATTTGAAGTAGAAGGGTATGAAAGGTCCCAAAATAAGTTGAAGGGTATGAGCGCCTAAAAGTCTATAGTACAGGGGCATTTACTAAATTTTGCCCTTCCATAAAATATAAAGTTTTTATTAGATTTTCAAAATTTCTTAAAATTCTATTAATTTTTTTCTACATAATATGTTCTTTATGATTTTTAATAGTTAGTTAGTTTTGTTACTGTTATTATTTAAATTTTTTTATATATTTTTAAGATGATATAATTATTTTTTGGGGTGGGTGTTAGTAATTATCTAAATAACATATATTTACTTACGGGTAATATATACCATTCCAACTGATTGAGGGTATTTGATCGGGTTGTAAAGAAAAGCATTTTTGGTCATGTCCTCCTGCTCTACGCCATTGAACAAAAGACACCGCTTCTTAGCGCATCAAGATATGCCACGTCATTTGTTTGCAAAAAACGTCACCTTTTTAATTTTAAATATATACTTTTATTCCCAATCATCCCCGTGAAACCCAAACTCGCTCAATCAATCTTCCTCGCAATTGATTCCTATCCTTCAATATCTTCTGCGATTCGCCATCACAGGTAAGCTAACTTATCTTCTCATGATTGTTGTTTTAGATATATTTGGTATACAGGAATGTTTCATGAGAATAATCGCTGGAAATTATTGCTTTTCTGAGATTCTGTTTTTGTTTTTGAAGGATTAGGTTCCTTTTTAATACTTAGCTCAAATTTCTAATATAGAATGATAGATTGCGTAGTTTGTCGAAACTGATGAATCTTGCTCATCAACTTCATTAGTTGATTTAGCATCTAACGAGACCTCTGGTTATTGCTTTCCCATCACAAATAGCTCTGAATTCCGTCGAGGCTATTACGTGTACTTAGGTTTGATAAATCTTTAGTTTCTGTCAGCATAATGTTTGCTAGAGGAAATTTTGGTAAATACAGTCGCAATTTGAGTAATCTAATGAATAGGCCCGAAATTCATATCAATCGATTTAAAGAGTTAGTTTTTTGGTCAATTGAATTGGAGGATGATGAAATAAATTATCTATATTACATATTTCCTTTTTTTTTTTTCTGAAATAAAAACTTGAAGTGAGGCATCTAGCTGAATCAAAGTTTAGAAAAGGCCTGATCTCACTGCGGAGGCCCCGTTACGATTTAATCCTTGATGTTGTTAGGAAGATTGGAAGTTCATGGTGTATTAGTGTCTATTGAAGGAAGTTATGTTTTAAAAACAAATTCAATAAAGTACATAGCTTGAGATAAATGGACGAAGCAAATGGCCAGAAAGATGGGAGACTGAGGTATGTAAGAAGTATGTCACCTTCAATTTTGTGGTGTCTTCTTGTCAACCGACTAGGCCTGCTCAATATTGTCAAAGGCGCAAGGCACCGAGGCGCACTAGGCGCGCACCTTTTGAACGTGAGCCTCCTTGACCCGAGGCGGCGCAAACTCTGTCGGTGGTTCCAGGCGTAAGGCTAGGCACGCCTTTAACAACTATGGGCCTGCTACTGTTGCCGGTCAGGGCGCAACAAAGGCAACACTAACAGTCCAACGATAGCTCTACAATTATTCTATTTCTACAAACTTAATCGTCTAAATTATTTATTCTCTTCCATTACAGAAAAAGAGACGAGTACACCATGTATTTTATAGAGGCACTCATCTAGACTCTTACCATGGTGAAACCTTTGCTAATATAAACTCTTACCTAAGCTCGACTCCTACAAGCATAAACTTCCTAAATAATCTCATAAATATTCTCCAAAAAATAATATTCTAATACAACTCGTATTAATTTAAGCTAACCTAAACTCCAATTCGACTGATGACTCAAGAAATGACTTGGCTCTCATTGCGGCTCGAACTCCTATACGGCTATACCTTTCCATTCCCTTGAAATGCAACATTGTTCTCAAGATTGCAGAGGTAAAGCTCCTAGATAATTGATGTCTTTGCCGGTGGTGACGGCCATATGCAATTAGTTTTTTTTTTTGCTATAAAATACTG
Organism: Xerophyta viscosa; assembly: GCA_002076135.1. Lineage (NCBI taxonomy): Eukaryota > Viridiplantae > Streptophyta > Magnoliopsida > Pandanales > Velloziaceae > Xerophyta > Xerophyta viscosa. Next base: position 90,582 of record MJHO01000186.1, on the reverse strand, counting down.
GCCACCTTTTTCTCCTCAAGAGGAGAAAGACATACACGATTAACGTTGCGCGCTTGGCGTGCGACCTTAAATAGGTTACGTGCTAGGCGTGGCCATCTCCTCTAAAAAACATTAACTACTTTTTAATTTGTTTGTATTTTTAATTTTTTGAACTTATTTTTTCCCTATATAATACGATGATCTAATAGATTGATACCGTCTAACTGGCAATACTCTAATATTTGTCTAATTAAAATTGGTCCCAATTAGCTTTTTGATGTTATAAACTTTGAAAAGAATTAGAAGAACCATCTAACCAGTGTTGCTACCGTCACTTCCTTTTACCTTGTCGTAGGTAACATTCCATATTGGGGGCGCTTGTGATCTTTTCTTTTTTTTTTTTTTTTATTTTGTTTTGGATTTTTCTTTTTATTATAATAAAATGATAAAGAAAAACCTAATATCGGCACGGGACTGTATACATCCCGAATTCAAATTTAGCAAACTCGACACTATTCGGCACGGAAAACCTTATTTTCTATTATTTCCTCAGTTTGTTGAATCATCTTATTCACTTTTCCATTATTTTCAAAGCCAAAAATACTAGTTTATCATAGACCGGCATATGATAGTTACAGCAGATAGTCATTGGGTGGTGGTGGTTGAAGCATTTGCAGTGATGTCGGTTGGTTGTAAATCTATGGTGGATTATTTACAGTGGCAGGGAGGGACCGGAGGGTCTCAAATGAGATGATGATGATGACGCCTAGTGATTGGGCTTCATGGGTAGGGCTGGCGGTAAGCCGTGTTTCCGTTGGGGCGAGGCTGAAGCAATATGATGGCAAAAAAAAAGGATTCCAAAGCAGTAGTGGAGGTGAGGAAGAGTTCCACATTTTTTTAGTGAAAACAGGTGGCGATGTATGTGGTTGTGAGGGGGGCAACAAACTTGCAAACAATGATGTTGGTGATCATGTTGATTATAGGGATACAGCACAATGTAGTAGCGGCAACGGTTTGGAGAGACTGCTCTGGTAGCAATTGTATTGGACGACTTTGTCGACTATCATTGACGACCTAGACTCAGCGACAGTAACATCAACTGTTTGGTGGTGGCTCTAAAGTTATCATTCTTCTCAGGTTAAATTGTCTAAAGTAAACTATTTTTTCCATCTCAAAATTAAAGAATACATCACATATTTATAGAAGCGGCTTCTTTAGTCTCCTATCTAGTCAATAGTCCTACCAAAATAAAACTCGTGTTTAATATAAACTCGTAATTATAAAACTCTTATTAAATATAAACTTCCTAAATAATCATTATATTTCTCTAACTATTAGTATTCTCTAATACAACTCTTATTAATCTAACCTTCTATAGCACGGATTCTTCATCGGGGTAGCCGAATCCGTGTTTGGCGCTTGTAGGACGCTGATTCATCTAGGCCTAGGACGCAGCCTGGACTATGAACTGGTCCAAATGCGGCCCAGACGTGCGGACGCATCTTGCGCGCCTGAGATGCGAGGGGCCCGTTAACACATTAAAAAAAATAAAAGATGAAACGCTTTGCCTGTCTTGCAATTCACCCTTTCTCGCTGCCCTTCCTCTCGCAACGCCCTTTCTCCCTGCCGACGCCTTTCCTCCCGCTGGCGGTGTGTCTCCTCGCACCTCTTATTCCTGCCGGCGCCACTCTCTGCATCTCCTCCTCACCTCTCCAGCTGTGACTGGTAGGTTAAGGTTTTTTTACTTTAAATTTCTTTTTAAAATTGTTGAATCGAGTTGAATTTGTTGATTGTTGCTTTAAATCATGTTGGATTTGTTGAATTTGTTGCTGCTAGAAATTATTACCTTAAATTGTAAAATGTATAAATCCTTGAATTTTTGCTGTGCCGGTAAAACTGCTGTGATAAATTGTTGAATTTTGCTGACATTGCTGATTAGTGATTGCTGTAGATCATTGAATTTTTTGTTTCTATTAACGGTAAGAGAAATGGAGGCTAGATTAAAGATAAGAGATAAATGGAGGGCTTTTGTGAATTTGTGGATGTAGTATTTAGACAATATATGTTAAAGAAATTTGGCTTCAACATGTAAATTTTGATAAGCTAGTGAAATTTCTAAATAAAATGTATATATTTTTCGTAATCATATCTTTACATTTAATACAATTGATACATATAAAATTGAAAGTAATTGCCATATCGCCGCCATGTCGTTGTCCGTGTTTTTTTGAGAACTGCTGAATCCTTGTGTCTATGTCGTGTCCTGTTCCCGAATCCGTGTCCGTGCTTCATACTCCAACTGGAGATTATTTTGACTTGACTCAACTAATGACACTGGCTCCATGCCTAAGGTAACATCTTGGTAAATAACAGGTCAATAGAATGACGTTCGCTCATCAATCCCTAAGGTAACATCAACCGCACATTGCACATTGTTTCTGTAGAGAACTGCACTCACTGTAGTTGACTAAAGAAAGTGAAATGTACTGGCCTTAGAGAACTGCACTCACATTGTTTCCTTAGAGAATTGCACTTACCTTAGAGAACTGCAACATCAACATCAACTGCCTCATATTTAAGTGAAATGTACACGTGGTGGGAGGATTCCTTTGAAGTTTACTATCTCCCATACATTGCTATTTTGTTTTTCTTCTGTTCATCCCTTACGTTAGTCCTCATTAAAGAAAGTTCATGTTGTTTCCTTACCTAACTGGAGATTATGATGCACCTTCAGGAGACGCTTTGGGCATTCGTCACTGTCTTTGAAAGAATGGTTTCGTTTTCTTCACTTTCGAATCCCGATGGAGGTGTTGAGACCTTTGGTGGAGGTGACACAGAGAAAATTTCATCAATTCCTATGAGACAAGGTTCGTCATATCCGGTGCTGTCTGAGAATGATTTCGTTGACAGCTATGAATCAGGTGAGGATGATTATGCTCTTATTCAGTCAAGAGCTCATCCTGAAGTGAACTTAAGAAATGTCCTGAGTGGGATCATAACAATCTTGACTGGGAAGATAAAGGGCCTTAGTACCGCCCAATCCCAACTGAATCCTACTCCTAGTCTCTCTTTTTTGGGGTCTGAGAAGGATGGAGAAACTTTTCTACATTCGTCGGTTTACTTGCCTAGTGCGCCACCCTTGCTTGAAGCAGAAGCTATCAGCTATAATTCGTACCGTGAAGTCCTCGAAGCAGAGCCTCCAGAGTGGCTACCAGATAGTTATGCTGCAGCCTGCATGCAATGTAATTCTCCTTTCACTGCCTTAACCTGTGGAAGACATCATTGTCGGTTCTGTGGAGGCATTTTCTGTAGAAAATGCACTAAGGGCAGGTGCCTGCTACCACTTAAGTTTCGGGAGAGAAATCCCCAGAGAGTATGTGATGGCTGCTATGACAGGCTTGATCCACTGCAGGGTATTTTAATTAACTCAATCAGCAATGCTGTTCAGTCAGCAAAGCATGATGTTTTAGATTGGACTTGCACTAGGGGCTGGTTAAATTCTCCATTAGGTTTAACAATGGAGCATGAGATATACAAGGCTACAAACACATTGAGAAATTATTACCAGGTGCTGCATTATCCTAGTTATATATACCATGTTAAAGTTGTGGTTTTTTCCCCTTTTTTTTTTTTTTTTTTTTTTTGCTTTAAACTTTGCATTACTTCTGCAGGTTGCTAGGTTGAACCCAGAGAAGACAATTCCCTTGGCAGTTTTACAAGGAGCAAAAGGCCTTGCTATTCTTACAGTTGCTAAAGCTGGCGCCGTTCTTACTTACAAGCTAGGTACTGGTTTGGTTGTTTCTTGCAGGTCAGATGGATCGTGGTCTGCACCATCTGCCATACTCTCTGTTGGTCTAGGATGGGGAGCACAGGTAATGTCTGCTTAATGATTTGCACTACTACCATGAGTGGTCCTTGTAACTTGAATTACGACTTTGTGGCGTCTTACCTTTTTAGCATCTTGGTAAAAGTAAATTATACGCTTTATAGTTATTTCATTTTACATTGTGTAGATGAACATAGGTTTTTGTCAGCAGTTCTTTGACTACCTGTTATGAGCTTAGTTTAAGCTTGGTTTGTTAAATGATGTTCCTAAAATAAGGCTAAACTTCAAGGGGAAAAGTCAAACTCATGTCCAGGAAAGTTTTGGCTGGAAACTTTTTAAACTTTCACAGCTTTTATAACAAGTGTTGTATAACTTATTATGTATAATTGATCAGAAAATATTAATACTTATACTGCAGGTGTGTTGCAAATCATCTAGTTTGTGAAAGCCAAACCTTATTTTAATAGTATGCATGAGCAAATGGTCTTCTATTCTGGTACCCTTTTTATGTTTAATCCAATTGCTTGTGGAACTTGTACGTCTGTGACTTGCAGATTGGAGGTGAACTTATGGACTTCATTATCGTGCTTCGTGGATCTGATGCGGTCAAGGCATTTGGTAGCCGTATGCATATTTCTCTTGGAGCAGGATTGAGTGTTGCAGCCGGACCTGTTGGTAGGGTACTTGAGGCAGATCTTCGTGCTGGAGATAGGGGGTCAGGAATGTGCTACACTTACAGTTGTAGCAAAGGTGATATACTAGACAGTGCATTGTTCTTATTTAGACCTGCCAATGTTCAGAGTAATGTATGCATGATCCTCTAGTCCACATGGAAAAAAAACAATGTTTTGTGCATTACCGGATGTTATTTAATCTCCAGAAAGCAATTACATTACTTTTGTAAATTCGTTCAAAAGGACTTGTTCTTGTTTTGCAAAAGTCAGTTTGCATGTTTGAGTTCTGCATATTTCAGTATCACAAACATAATTAAATGCTGGATTTTAAGTTTCATTGAGAATTACAGGACTGACATATCTTTTTTTTTTTTTCTTTTCTTTTTGAAACCTAAACAGGTGCATTTGTGGGAATGTCTTTAGAAGGAGATATTGTAGCAACAAGAATGGATACTAACCTTCAGTTCTATGGAGATCCTTATTTGACGACGGATGACATACTCTTGGGGAGAGTAGAAAGACCAAGAGCAGCTGCACCCTTGTATGCTGCGTTGGATGAGCTCTATGGGAAGTTAAGATCATAAGACAACTTCAGAAATGCCGATTGATTCTCATCACGGTTACCATGACCATGCTCATTTTACGGACTAATCTTTATTTGGAAAAATCATGGAAGTCCGAAGGTTTAGGGTGTCTGTAATAATGGTTCAAAAACGGTTGATTTGTACATATGTAATTATATACTACAAAGGATGATGTACATAGCAGAAAATATCAATAAATCATTCTCAGTGCTTTAATTTCTATTAGCATTTTGCAGGATAGGCCCCAATAATTCCTTATTGCTACGATAAGGGCTCCTTTGAATGTTTTGGTACAATCCTGCCCCGAAGTTGCTACTATGACCGATTGTTCTTCAACTCAAAGTTAATTTTTTTTTTAAAAAAAAAAAAAACAAAAGTTTTCAGCGGATGTTCCAATGGGTTTTGGACCCAAATTGGCATTCTTAAAGAGTAACACTCGCTTATTTTTTTGCAATATCTCTCAAATTTCTGTTTGATACATTATTTATTTTTCATGCAGAACCTGGGATGGTAAATTATGGAGGTCCAGTAGTTTCATGCATAATAATAAATCCATTGATAAATGCATATTAGCTGTGCCAAATATTTTTGAGTTTTGAATTAGGAGTTTTATTTTTTTATGAAAAGGTTGAAAACGTATGACCATTAGCAAAAGCAGGAGACATTAAAAAAGGGTAGTTGTACATTTTTTAAAAAAACAACCCTAAAGTTTGAGTGAATTTGGAGAAGAACCTTTGGTCTGTCTTAACTCCCAAGCAGCAGAGCAGATCCAGATCAGGCACATCGCAACACCCCTCCGACTCAAATAGAATAGAAAGGAGAGAGAGAGAGAGAGAGAGAGAGAGAGCGCAACCCTGCTGGTTCTTTATCACCTTCGGCTAGGGTTCCTGAATCAGACCAAAAAATGTTCCTCACTAGGTGAGCAATCTACCGATCAGTATGAATATTACACTGTCTAATCATCCAAAACGATCAGCTAACTGATTTATGCGCTATTTAATCCAATTTTATTATGGATGCCGCTCCAGGACTGAGTACGATCGCGGAGTGAACACCTTCTCGCCGGAAGGCCGCCTCTTTCAAGTCGAGTACGCCATCGAGGCCATCAAGGTACCCACTTGTATCTGTATCTCTCTTCCTTTCCGAAAGTTTTTTTGTTAAATAAAAAAAAAGTGCTGTGGGTGGATTTCAGTTGGGGTCGACGGCGATAGGGATCAAGACAAAGGAGGGTGTTGTCCTTGCTGTTGAGAAGCGTGTTACATCTCCATTGCTGGTATAAAAAAAAAAAAAACAAAACAAAAAAACTCCATCTTCTTTTATTACACCTGATCAATTATTTCTGTTATAGCTGGACTCGTACATTTGTTCACAATTTAGTTGTCCTTAATAGTTCTGAGGAGTTTTATATATGTTGTTAATTCTCGAAATTGAAAATAAAATACATATATAGTTAACTATTAGGTCATGTTCTGATAGCTAATACTGATATGCCGTCATCAGATGACAGATGATACCCTCTTTCAAACTCGATAGTGTTATTGAAGATTCCTTACTGTTTTTACTTCTATTCTGTTCTTGTGATTACTTTTGAGTGATAAAAAACTAGTGCTTTGCAGATGTGTTTCATCTGCTCTAATGTAGAGAAAGACTCAATTCAAATTCTTGAATCTTCATAGCACTTATTAACAGTCAGAATTTGTCATTCAGAGCTATGCAGAGCTAAGCTGCTAACTAACCAGAAGGAATTCTTGCTGTCAAATAATACTTTTAAGAGCCCATGACATCTTGATTCCAGAATTATGTGATTCTGATATTTCTTTTCTTTTTTTTTTTCTCTATTAAGTATAGGTGGCATGAGTTATTTTGTGATTCTCATAACATTTATTCCAACAACTACCGTCTTTATGTTGATTTCCAGATTGTTATGCTGTGATAATTTGGACTATGACGATTAGAATTGTCTTTGCCATTGACCATGTCATTTCTTCTATACTCTGGACCACCCAAACTTCAAAGGCACAACTAATTATTATCTTGGCCACCATTTGTATTGTTGATTCTTGTTTTATTTCTGTATTCTCATGTTATTGTCTAATTTATTTCTGCCTAAGGAACTACCTCTCACGTAATATTTGTCACAAAAATCTACCTATCTCTTGTCTTGGATCTGAAGATGATGATATGTTGCTTTCTCGATTAAGATCTTGCCCGTCAACCAAGGTTGTTCTATGGTAGAGTAGTGACTGACATTTTTCATGAATCAAAATAACCGAGGCAGTATCCCTTCTCTTAATGTTGTAGTGGAACTGCAGTATCTTTTGAGGTAACTTCATATCAACGATATAGGCTGAAGTGTAGGCTTTTAAATTGCTTAGACAGTATATCATTGGGATTAAAGCAGTTGTAAATTTGTACTTAATTTTTTTCTCATTGTTTATAGAGATATTTAGACTAGGACGATGATTGCAGGAATGACAATTCCCCTAAAATAAGTTTAGATTTATTGGTAGGCGTGAGTATGGTTTTAGTGTCAAGGTTGTCCTTATAACTTCACTCTTTTTGTTGTAACTTTTAACTCATTCAAGAAAACCTAGTTTGATGAACTTTATAAGAAATAGTTTAAATTATTAGGCATTCAACTTGGTTGACCAATTGACAGTTTATTTGCTGACAGTTTACCGTCTTATCCGTCTCTTTTACGTCTTACTACTTAATTGATGCATCGTACACCTCTTAGTCTTGAGCTTATCATCCATCTCACTTCACCACTCTGCTGGAGACTTTTGGTATGTTGAAAACTGGTTTTATCTGGTATGAGGATGGTTATTAACTAATTCCTCATGTAACCTTCTCATTTGTTACATGAAATTGTCTCCAATATAAGCAACTTCAAACTTGTGATATAATTTTACAATTCTTACTTGCATGTAGTGTTATACTACACTCATTCATGGTGCACATTCCATTTATGAGATTCAGTTTTGCAACATCTTCTTAAACAATGTTATGGTATTGGACCACCATTGTACTTGGTGAAATGACAGTTGTGGTTGTTTCGTAGGGTCAGTTACATTGGTTCATTTTCTGTTACTGTGAAGTGTTTATTGTCTATGAAAATGTTGAACTGGATAGTTGTTAATCTCCATACCCTTTATCAGGAACCAAGCAGCATTGAGAAAATTATGGAGATAGATGCACACATAGGTTGTGCAATGAGTGGACTAATTGCTGATGCTAGGACACTTGTTGAGCATGCTCGTGTTGAAACTCAGGTGCAAATTTTTTATGCATTTACATAGTAACCAAGCCATTTATTCCCAATTTTCCATTATTTGTTTGCTGACATAAGTGTGCTGTTTAGAATCACAAATTCTCTTATGGTGAACCAATGACCGTAGAGTCAACCACTCAAGCGCTATGTGATCTGGCTCTTCGGTTTGGTGAGGGTGATGAGGAATCAATGGTAAGTTTCGGTTTACTAAATGAACATGCTATAAGGTTTAGTGGTTTTTTTTTTTCAAACTTCATGAAAGGTTCTTTTGATTTGAGAACTCTCTTTTCTTGACTTTACATTCTTGTCTGCTTTATTTGAGGATGATTTTGCCTCATTATCAATTACTAGTGCAACTTGATCTTGGCATAAGAAACAAATGAAGGCCATGATCAGGGAATATTTAATGGATTTTATTGCGAAGTTCCCAGTTAAATTTGTTTGTTGCATTTCCTAGATTTTTGCACCCTTAAGGTCTCTTTTTCTTCATATGATTGTTCTTCAAATAAGCAAAAATAATTACTGTGATTTAACTAGATTGTGGAATTTTCTTTCTCTATATGGAAGCATGCTATTTATTGTTTCATTTTTAGCATATTCCTTTTGTTTGCCTACTCTAACATGTTTAGAGATATGCATAAGATGTCATTGATACCAGGCATTGTACTTTTTTGTCTTTTTCTACAGTCACGTCCTTTTGGTGTATCTCTTCTCATTGCTGGTCATGATGAACATGGGCCTAGCTTGTAAGTATCGAGCTCTCTTCTATTTTGGACATTTATTTGTATTTAATCGATCCTGTTGCTAATCTGGTATGAGAGCAGATTAGCGACAGGATCCTTTAGAAATGTAATTGAAGCAGTTTGCAATCCCTCAAGGACTGAGCTTTATATTTATGGTGTCTATTAGTTCTTTCCTCGATGTCGTCCATGGAATTTGTTAGCCTTGCAGCTTCTGGTGCTGTTTCTCTTACATGCAGTATGGTTTGCTTATTGTTGCAGGTATTATACTGATCCATCCGGCACCTTTTGGCAATGTAATGCGAAAGCAATAGGGTCTGGCTCTGAAGGTGCCGACAGTTCTCTTCAAGAGCAGTACAGCAAGGTGAATGAAACTATTTTAATAGTCTAATTACTTGGAGCTATAAAATTTTGACAAGTTTCGTTTGGGTTTCTCTTAAACTAGATCTTCAGTTAGGACTGATTATGCAGTTTTTTCCCCTTTTTACGAGAAGTCAGTTATTCATGCATGTACATACAGGAACTAAGCCTTCAAGAAGCTGAAAAGATAGCTCTTTCAATCCTGAAGCAAGTAATGGAGGAAAAGGTGAGGTTTTGTCTTTGGAAATTCTAAACGTAACATTGTTTGGGCTTTCGTGATACAATGAGCGGATGCATTGAACAGGTGACACCAAACAATGTTGATATCGCAACAGTGGCTCCATCCTATCATCTCTATTCTCCTGCTGAGGTTGAGACTGTCATTTCACGCCTTTGATGTTATGAACTGCTTGTTCCTGTATTACACCAGTTGCCTTTACAGGCATCAGAAACTTTTTATGTTGATAGACTGGTTATGGAAAATGGTGGTGTCGGACGATAAAGAGAGTAGAGCTCCTGTAACATCACCATGTTGTTTTTTTTCTTAATGAACTTTTGAAATGTAATACCGACAGACTGACAGTATTTGTTTATTTGGCAAGTGTACTTGATTGAACGCCACATCGATTTACTTGTTGCAGATTTGCTCTATGTTCAGTTTCTTTTATCACTGCTTAAAATCAATTATTTAGATCCTCGGGAATTGTAATATGGTGAAGTAGATTATCTTTTAAGCAGCTATGGATCAGTATGTGTTGCTTTAAGTAGCAGATGAAATTACTCTGTACACGAATGGTCGAATGAGGTCGTAAACCCAAAAAAAAAAGAACTGACTCATTTAACAATTGTGCATGGCAGAAGGTGTTGGCCTACTTATGCTAATCCATCAGGATTTTTGTTTTGATTTCTTTTTAATTTTGGCGGCCTCTGCTCGATGATAGTGATTGATAGGCAAAATTGTTACTCTGCTCTTTGCTTGTTCTATATGAGAACAATTTCAGGTTGCTTGATTTTGATCAGATGGGTCTGATCTGTCATAATTTCAGGTGCTTTTAGAACTTCCTTTTTCTGCTTGTACAAATCAGTCCATAGAAACGGAAAAACACGTTGATGTGACGACATACGTGTGCCGCCACATCAGCGCATTTTTTCCATTTTCAGCTCATGGAATAGAGGGATGATATTGCATTAACCCTTTTCTTTTTCTTCATATGATCCTGTTAAAATAAGCAAAAATCATTACCCGTGATTTAACTAGATTGTGGAACTTTCTTTCTCTATATAGCAGCATGCTATTTATTGTTTCATTTTTTGCATTTTCTTCATAAGCTAACATTTGTTTTTGCACATTCCTTTTGTGGCGAATCAGATCCTTAATCTCTCTAGACTGCTCCGTAAGGTGTCTGTCATCATCCTGAAGCTTGGTGATAGGAAGTGCTTTCCAACGTCCTTTCACCATGAAGTGGAAGTAGCAGGTATTGAGGCCCATCTTTCAACCATTCTATGGCCGTCTTCGGGTGCCAAAACGCTTTCTAACACCGCTGCAACCAGTTATGCTTTATTGTTTCATTTTTTGCATTTTCTTCATAAGCTAACATTTGTTTTTGCACATTCCTTTTGTGGCGAATCAGATCCTTAATCTCTCTAGACTGCTCCGTAAGGTGTCTGTCATCATCCTGAAGCTTGGTGATAGGAAGTGCTTTCCAACGTCCTTTCACCATGAAGTGGAAGTAGCAGGTATTGAGGCCCATCTTTCAACCATTCTATGGCCGTCTTCGGGTGCCAAAACGCTTTCTAACACCGCTGCAACCAGTTATGCTTTATTGTTTCATTTTTTGCATTTTCTTCATAAGCTAACATTTGTTTTTGCACATTCCTTTTGTGGCGAATCAGATCCTTAATCTCTCTAGACTGCTCCGTAAGGTGTCTGTCATCATCCTGAAGCTTGGTGATAGGAAGTGCTTTCCAACGTCCTTTCACCATGAAGTGGAAGTAGCAGGTATTGAGGCCCATCTTTCAACCATTCTATGGCCGTCTTCGGGTGCCAAAACGCTTTCTAACACCGCTGCAACCAGTTATGCTTTGCTCTCGCTTTATTCAGAGCTGCTCTTCTCGTTTGGTACGGGTCTGTAGCAAAAATCGTCTTCCATTTGCCTGAAGTTGCAGTATGCTGAAACGGGTGGTCTATGGAAATGTCCCCGAACGTGTCCTTCCACACCTTCAACTGCTACTTGAGGCGCTTCAGCTTCTTACAAAATGTCATCATCCCGCGCTACACACTGGAAAAAACCATGACTGGCGAAAGACATCCAAGAAATCATTATGCGTCCACACGTTTTGGAATCAGGACACCCCTCCCCCTCTGCTGCATTCGCCGAATGATAGCAGAAGCGGGGCAATGATACGAACATGTTCTGCTCATATGGGTGACCGAGGTGGATACGAAATGAGAGCGCCACAAATATGCATTTAAGCATATACATACTCGAGATTCATCATTTCAACCAAATAGCAATCCATGACTCTTTTAAGTTACCCAATGTCATAAGTAACTTTGCCACAAATCCATGTACAACCACATGGTGGGTCTAGTGTCATGCAATCACATAAAATCCAACCACACGTTTCAATTTCTACTAAAATCAAGATTAACAATATCCAGTGATAAGAGAACTTACCGATAAAAATATATGAACAATTCCCAATCCATACAGGTACCGGCCAAGAGTCATTAGACCCAAGCCCAACATGTTAATAACTCAAAAATTTGCTACAACGCAAGCTAATTATTCACTTGCCTCAATAATAGGCGGTAGATTCGTCAACTCCTAATTCCATTGCGATTTTCTTTAAAGCCATAAAATTACTGACTTTAAAACTTCAAAAATTCAGAAAATAACTAATGTCAATAAAAAGTAGAAGGTGCCTTTATTTCGAAGTTTGGTGAAGGATTGGGGTGAGGAGAATGAGGACTCGGTTGCTGCTGCGTGACGTGAGAGGAGAAGAAGAAAGCTAAAAAGAGTGACGGGTAGGAGGTGTTAATTATAATGCTTATTTGTGATTTAGGCCTTCAAAATCAATTTGTTTACAATTTCAGCCATCTAATTTGATAAGTGGCAAAACTCGACCCCTGTTCTAAAACAAAACCATTATTGGGGCAGCCCTCTAAGTTATATGGCAGACTATTTAGAGCATTTTAAAAAAAAAAAATTGAAATAAAAAGTTGTAGAACAAAATAAATAAATTTTTTTTTGTTCATTTTATCATTTGTTTAAATATATATTAAAAATGCACCATATCTACCGTAGAACTCCGAGCGCTGCCTCAATAACATTTTTATTTTTGGCAACTGGATAAAATGTTAAATACTATATAAACATATATATTTAAAAATGAAACTGTTATATTTGGACTAAATTGTGGGATTTCAAAGTTTCGGCTTAAAAAGAAAAGATAAAAACCCTTCGGCAAAGATATTGTGGGCACAATTTGTTTAAATATAGAACATCGCGGTACAATTTTACAAAGTTTGGGGATTAAAAATGACTTTAGTCTTTCGGGGAAAAAAAAAAGGTTTATTTTGACAATTAATCCCTCATCTTTCACAGTCAACTCCACTACTAGGATTTACCTTTTTATTATGCTATAACACTAGGTTTCGTTGCCACTGGGTTTCGTTTAAAATCATCTGCTTACCTGTTAATATGATTAAGTTCTATAATATTGCAAAGATCGTCATCTATCTGATATTAAAATTTCGGGACTGCAAGTCTGGTATGACAAATAATTTTGCAATCTGGTGCTTTAAGTGTTGTTTCTGCTAACTGCTCTGAGTCAGTCAGATTCGGTTTGGGCCAGGCAGTCAGATTCCAGTTTTGCTGTGGCTGCACTCTTTCAGCCTGATTCCGGCTCATCGCCTTTGTGCTTGTATATGATTTTGTGCACTCATGCGTTGTTGTTATCATCTGCTGCGGCCGCTGCAGTTTTGGGTCTATTTTGTGTAGGATAGCCTGACTTTTGAGGCCTTTAAGGGTTATTTACTCAACCTGGATCATGTTGCTAGAATTTTTTTATTTATTTGGTTAGGCTTTAATCGAGTAACTCTGGATCCAAACTAGAGCATGAGGCCATAAATCATGAGAATAAAGTACAATTTACAATACTAGTCGGGTAAAAGCAGGTTGAGTGCAGCCTATGGACAAATCTCCGTAAATTCAATGGTCAGTCAGATATATCGGCTGGCCTATATCACCATCTGGCCATTGGATGAATCTTTACCCAACATGGTATCCTATAATTTGTCTAACTTGTTTTTTAAAAGTATCGCCGGAACAATTCGTCGATAACCAAAACTACTTTTTCTTCGACCATCGTAATATATAAACCCAGAGATAAAACAACCCAGGCTCCACCAAATAATTCTAGTCTTTTGGTCTAAATAGACATAAAAATCCGTATTACCTTCTACGAGATATAGAAAGAATTAAAATTTCCCACAACTTAAGGATGGCACTTACGAATTCGAAACTAAACCTCTATTTATGAGATAGAAGTTCCACCATCTAGAACGTTCTAGGAATGTGGTGCCACATAATATTTCTTTTTAAAAACCTCTATTTAATTTTCAATTAAATTGGCAAAACCGAATCTGTCGTTTTAGAAATTTTTCGCTATTGTTACGTTTGAGGGGAAAATCAAGTTACCTCTATCCTGTAATCTTCTGGCATCGCCGTTGTTGGTGCCTGAGGATGCCAAGAATTCATGTAATGGTTAAATACGTCCAAATGCAACTTATAAATCAGAAATGTAGATATGGAAAGGCACAAACAAAAATACAGGATCTAAATTCTAAATTACAGGTCAGCTTGTCACTTAAAATATTAGTTTGAATACATAATAGAAGTAATAGTTGCATGCATGATTCTAGTTGAGAACCTTGTTACCATGGTATACTTTATTTCCTTTTTGATCGTTTTTGCTAAAGATTGTGATTTTTTATCAGGTCTGCTGATTTCTACATTGAAGGAACCCTGTAATCCCATTACAAAGATAAAAATACAAAAACCAAACTACAACCAATGACATCTCTTTTAAGAAGTAGACAATCGGTGGCAAAATTAGACGCTTTAATCACAAAACTGAACCTATATGAGAAGGTCAAGAACAAAGCAAGATAAGGCCTCTCCAACTATAAAGAACCAGACATCCTTAAATCGAAAGCTCAAGTGGTTCTTACATAGAGTGCACTGGGAATACAAGCAGCATATTGCAGGAAGACTTAATTTAGAGATATTAGAGATTAATCCTTTATTCCAATTTTTAGTAGAATACCAAATATGCAAGTTGGAATTAGTATCACAGTGAACGTACACAACGTTTGTATATGTAAAAGTATTGTCTTAATATACTTTGTCAAATGAGTTACCAACAAAATCGAGACGTTACCAACCAAATCGAGACGAAAAGTAACGCACTTTCCCAGCATAGTTCATTACCTTGGGATTTCTGTCAGCTAAGGCTGCTTAAGCATCAAGGATTCAAGATACAACAACCTACTTGATCCCCGAAGATTTAATTGACGCGAAATGCTGAAAATCTAATTACGGAATAAAATAGCACCTTAAAATATAAAACAAAGATCAACATCCATAAAGTTATAGGGATCAAAGTTCCCAAAAATTGAAATACAATTTGAGCAATAGTCCTCAGAAAAAACCTACGATAAAATGAACATTTGAAACAATATAAATTTGTTAATAAGTCAAACTTTTGAAACAGCCAACATTTAAATTTAACAAAATTAAGGCAGAGTTTCCCATATATATTTTAAGAAGAAAAGACCAAACGTTACAATTCTAAAGCATTGTATCAAATTCCGGAGCCGCATGCTCCACAACCAAACAACACAAAATAACACAAAAGGGCTACCAAAGTTCTATTAACCCCACCAATTACTAAGCTTTTCAGATAAATCGACATGTATATCCCTTTAGAACAACTTTTGAAATCAACTCCATATAAATAACAATTACTCTCAACCACCAGAACATAGCAAGTACGCACATTTGTCACAATAGTTGGAACACATGGTCGACATAACCTCTCAACACATCTTTACAACCAAAAAGCTTTACAAACTCAAGCCTGTTCCAAAACCAAGAAAACAAAATAAATAATCAAACTTTCGATCTTGTCAGAAATGCTCAAATGTACATGTTTTCTTATAAGGTTGAGAAAATGTTGATTATTTGTAATTTGACCAATAAGAAACTAAATGTCCAAAAGGGGTCAAATTAATATAATTGTGTAAGATTTTTATAGAATCTTCAACCAAAATCATGAAGGTCAAGGATGAAAAAAAAAAATCCAAGTGCTTAAAGTTCTTCACTTATTGAGGTCAAAATTGAATTGAGAAAGATGCCCAATTAAACCAAATCATCCATAAAATTGAGATCTTCTTTATTTAATAAAAACCTTTACCCAAAAAAAGCTTTGAGCTTATACATAGTCATATCTCAAAAGAAGTTCAATACGTTTGTTCAAAATCACAAATCAAAGATAACAACTTTTAGAACAAATGAAATATATGTACACATTCCCAAATTAATTAAGGAAACAAGGTTTGTGAAACTTGAACTTGTTGTAAAAAGAAACTATAAAATCCCGAAATGTATTTGTACTTCACTTTTAAAATCACCAAAATATCAATTCTCAAGTTCGAGAGACTTTCAGGAATAAAGTAATTTGAAACAATTAAAAGGAATGATTAGAGCAAATTTCAACATTCTTACAAAATCTCCATGTAGTTTCTCAAATAACAGGATTTTTAATCAGTAAGTCAAAGAATTTCTGCTGGCCAACCGAATTTCTCAACATAATGTGGTAAAAGGTTCATATAATCAAACTTCTAGAATAAATTTCTGTGTATCAAAACAACACAAAAAACACCTCATATCAGTCGAAGTATATATATATTTGACAGTTAACAGCTAGTAAAAAAAAGGAAATAGGATTGGGTTCACGATCCTATGTTATGTAACAAATTTGGGAAGGTCATGAAAGAAAAACAATCCAAAGTGCATAAAGTTCTTCATTTATTGAGGTCAAATCGAAATGAGAACGATGCCCAATTACGCAAAATCATTCACAAAAATGAATCTTCTTTTTTGTTTTGATAAAACCTTTAAAAAAGCTTTGAGCTTATAAATAATCATATCTCAAAAGTTAAGTTGAATATGCTTGTTCTAAATCACAAATGAAAGAACATTTAAAACAAAAGGAATATATATACACATTCCCGAATTAATTAAGGCAATAAGATTTATGAAACTTGAACTTGTTAAAAGAAACAATAGAATCCCGAGTGCATTTGTACTTCGCTTTTATAGTCACCAAAATATCAATTCTATCAAGTTCAAGAGATTGCGGGGAATAAGGTACTTTGAAACCATTAAAAGAAATGATTAGAGCAAATTTCAGTATTCTTACAAAATGGCCAAGTAGTTTCTCAAATAAAAGATTTTTCAATGAATAAGTAAAAGAATTTCTATTCGTCAATAAAAGTTCTCAAAATGATGCCTACAGAAAATTTTCTCAAAAATGATGGCTAATAGGCTAAGCCCTTCGCTACAAAAACTCGTTCACCACCCTCAGTCAGCATCCATTACAGGAAGGGTTATTTTAGACAACTTTATGACTGCACATCAAATCTTGTAGAAGGAGACAAAAAAGACAAGAGAGCTTCACCCTTAAGTTGGATTTTCATAAGGCCTTTAACTCTATTAACTAGTCCTTCATCTTTCAAACATTGCAAATGCGTGGTTCCCTAAATGGATCTCGCCGGTGAAACTATGCCTAAGTCATACAAAACTAGCGATCGTCATCAACGGTCAACCTGGGAGATGGATCAAGTCGAGAACGGTGTTACACAAGGTGATCCACTCTTTCCTATGCTTTTCGTCCTTGCAGTGGATGTTTTGACAAGATGTTAATAAGGGCAAGAGAAAATGGCTTCATTTATGGTAGCGGTCCTGATGACAACATCTGCTCACTATAATACGCCAACGACACTTTGATCTTCTGCAAACGTGACCTTATTATGACGGAGAATTTAAAATGCATTTTGCTACTATTCCAAGGTATTTCGGACTCAATATTAATTTCAAAAAATCAACTTTAATTTTCTCCAATACCGATGACAAGAAACAGAAACACATAGCAAAGATACTAGAGTGCTCCATCTCCATTTTACCAATCAAATATCTTGGGCTACTACTTAAAGATACAACACTCAGTAAAGAGGATTGGGTACCGGTTTTACACAGAATTGAATCTCAGGTTGAAGTTTGGATGTCTAAATTGCTCTCGACAGAAAGAAGAATAACTCTGATGAACTCGGTACTTACTCAGATTCCTATCTATTATCTCTCTTGCTTTTGGTCTCCGACATCGTTTATTGAACGGGTGGAATCTATCATGAGAGCTTTCTTATGGAAAGTAAAGAAAGCAATATCTGGAGGCTCATTCCTTATTGCGTGGCCCAACGTGTGCAAACAAAAACTTCAAGGTGATTTAGGCATTAAGAACCTCAGAGACCTAAACATTGCTCTTCTTGATAAATGGTGGTGGGGATTCTTCAATGGGGATAACCTATTTGAATAGAATATCATTTCAGGACTATTACAAAGATGATTCCGTGTTTATGAAATGTGAACTAGTGCCTCCATTACTGGAAGATATGTTCTTAAGGCTAAAAATGGCATTTGTGGAAGCATCTCCTTCTCTCTCCAAAACGGTAGATGGATTCATTTTTGGAAGGATGTTTGGATAGATGATATGCCATTTTATGAAAGATTTCCCTCTCTCTTTTAACTCGGTGAGCAAGATGTACATGTCGCAAAAGTATTTTACAGAAATGTCTGGCGTATCTCTAAAAAATTCAGGGAAGAACGGAGTAAACTTTTAGTCTTACTAGAAGGTATTAAGCCTCAAATGGTCGAAGGAAGGTGAAATGGAAATGGTCATCGGACTCTTAACTTCTGTCATAAGTTATTACACTTTCTAAATTTTGGCGGGACCAAATGTCGATTTACAACTGTTACTTGGAAGACAAAAATCCTGAGAAGGTCAAAACGTTCGTCTGGCTAGCTATGAAGAATATTGACTGCAGAAAATCTTATCAAAAGAGGTTCATCCATTCATGAAAAGTGTGTTTAGGTGGCCTGAAATTAGAAACTACAGAACATTTATTGATCTCATACGCCCTGGTTCAAAAGGCTTGGACACATATCCTAAAAAAAGTTGAACATTATACCTTCTCTATCCCATCTACATGATCCTTGGACCAAGTGGAAGAATATCAATATTCAAAAGACTTTGAGATCGGGATGAAATATGCTTGTTGGGGCACTTCAGTGGATAATCTGGAAAGGGCGAAACTCTCGAATTCTTTCTAAGAAAAGAAGAGACTATCATACGTTACTTCAACAAATTTACCAAACATTCGTCTTTTGGACGGACTCTTCAAACAGCCGGCACAAAGAAAATGCTTCAAATTTATTGTCTCGTTTGTAGTCTTAGACTTTTATTTTTTGTCTAACACTTTTAACTGCCATTCTTCTCATTTCCTTTTGTTCGAGAATGTTGGCCTCACTTGTTCATTTTTTCTATGAATGAAACACTGTGGTAGGATCTCCTTTTGATCTACCTCATTTTTTATTTTTTATTTTTGAGAAAACCTCAGTTTTTTTTCTTAAAAAAAAAAAAGAAGAGATTCATATAATCAAAATTCTAGAATAAAATTAGCATATCAAACCAATAAAGAAAAAAAACCTTGTATCAACTAAATATATGCATTTGACAGTTGACATCTTGTTAGGAAAGAGAATAGGAATGGTTTTGAGATCCTAAGTAACATAACAAAATCATGACAGTCACCAAAGGAAAACAAACCAAGCGCTTAACTTCTTCATTTATTAAGGTCAAAATCAGAATGAAAACGATGCCCAATTAAGTCAAATAATTAATAAAATTTAAATCTATATCACTTCTACTCTATTATAAAAAAAAAAAAAAAAAGCTTTGAGTTGACCTATAATCACATCCTCCAAAATTATAGTTTAAACACGCTTTGTCGAAATCACAATCAATAACTACATAAAAACAAACGATGCCCAATTTAAGTTCAAATCGTGCATATTATAAAATCATCTTATATAAAAATAAAAAAATCAAGAAAAGCTTCGAGTTAGAGTTTTTATAATCGACAATCTCAAAAAATAGTAAATACGCTTGCCCAAATCACCAATCAAAGTAACTTATACATTTTACAAACTGAAACATGCACACATTCACAAAATAATTAAGGCAATTAGGTTTATGAAACTTGAACTTGTTGTTAAAAGAAAGTTTAAAACCCCGAAATGTGTTCGTACTACAATTCAATTCTCAAGTTCGAGAGATTGTTGGGGAAACTAAAAAGAATGATAAAGCAAATTTCAGCATTCTTAAAAACATCTCCAAATAGTTTTTTTTTTTCAATTAAATGGATTTTTCAATCAGTAAGTTAAAGAACTTCTGTTGGTCAATCAAAGTTCTCAAATAATGTGACAAAGAGGTTCATCTAATAAAACTTTGGAATAAATTCATATATCAAATCAACATAAAAATACCTTATATCAGTTAAAAGTATATGCATTCCACGATTAACACCTTGTCAGAAAAAAAAAAAGAAATGGATTCGAAATCCTATGTAATATAACAAAATCTTGAAGGTCAAGAATGAAAAATAAAATAAAATCAAAACGCTTGAATTTCTTCATTTATTGAGGTAAAAAATCGATGCCCAATTAAGTAAAAACATTCATAAAATTGAAATCTTCTCTGTTTTAGTGAAATCTTTACAAAAAAAAAAGTTTTGGGCTTATAACTAATCATATCCCAAAAGTTAAGTCGAATATGCTTGTTCAAAATTACAAATCAATTTTTACAACATTTAAACAAACAGAATATATGTATACATTCCCAAATTAATTAAAGGGATAAGGTTTATGAACTTGAACTTGTTAAAATAAGCTATTAGATCCCAAAATTGTATTTGTACTTCACTTTTATAATCACCAAATTATCAATTCTAAAGTTCGAGAGACTATAGGAAATTAAGTACTTTGAAACTATTATGAAGAATAATTAAAGAAACTTTCAATATTCTTACTAAATCTCCGAGTAGTTTCTTAAATTAAGAGATTTTTCAATCAGTAAATCAAAGAGTTTCAGTTGGTCAATTGAAGTTTCTCAAAATAATGTTTTAAAGAGGTTCATATAATCAACCTTATAGAATACCATTTGTATATCAAATCAACTCAGAAACTACCTTGTATCAGTTAAAGTTTGATAATTAACATCTTGTCAGAAAAACAAAAACGAATACGTTCCAGATACTATACAATATAACAAAATCATGAATGTCAAGAATGAACAAAAAATCCAAGTGAAAGTTCTTCATTTATTGAGGTCAAAGTCGAAATGAGAATGATGCCCAATTAAGTCAAATCATTTCCAGAATTGAAATATCCCTTTTTTAAATACAGCCTTTACCAAAAAAAAAACAAGGAAAACTTTGAGCTTATACATAATTATATCTCAAAAATTAAGTTGAATATGCTTGTTGGAAATCACAAATCCAAGATAACATCTAAAACAAACGAAATATATGCACGCATTCCTAAACTAATTAAGGCAATAAGATTTATGAAACTTGAACTTGTTAAAAGAAACTACTAAATTCTGAAATGCATTTGTAATTCACTTTTATAATCACCAAAAATATCAATTTTCAATTCGAGTGATTGTCGGGAACAAAGTACTTCAAAACCATTAAAAAGAATGATTTAAGCAAATTTCAGCACTCAAACAAAATATCCAAGTAGTTTTTCAAATAAAGAATTTTTCAATCTTTAAGAAAAAGAATTTCTATGGGTCGAACTTCTCAAAATGATGTGGTAAAAAGGTTCATACATCAAACTTCTAGAATAAAATTCGTCTATCAAATCAACACTAAAAATACCTTATATCAGTTAAAGTATATGCATTTGAAAGTTTACATCTTGTCAGAAAAAGAATAGGAATGGGTTCGACATCCTATTTAATATAACAAAATCATGAAAGTCAAGAATGGAAAATAGTCAAAGTGCTTAAAATTCTTCCATTATTGAGATCAAAATCAAAATGAGAATGATAACCAATAAAGTCAGATCATTCATAAAATTTAAATCTTCTGTTTTAAATAAAACCTTTATAAAAAAAGCTCTGAGCTTATACATAATCATATCTCAAAATTAAGTTGAATAAGCTTGTTCGAAATCACAAACCAAATATAACAATATTTAAATTAAACGGAATATATGTACAAATTCCCAAATTAATTAAGGCAGCAAGGTTTATGAAATGCGGTTCTCTTCTTGTTATAGAAGCTAGAAAATCCTGAAATGTATTTGTACTTCACTTTTATAATCACCAAAATATCGAGTCTCAGTTTGGTAGAGGAAATTGTTGAGAATTAAGTACTAAATTCATTAAAAAGAATAATTAAAGCAAATTTCAATGTTTTTACAAAATCTGCAAGTAGTTTTTTTTTTTTTTTCAAATAAAGGGATTTTACAATCAGTAAGTCAAAGAACTTTTGTTGGTCAATCGAAGTTATCAAAATAATGTGGTAAAGAATAATGTGGTAAACAGGTTCATATAATCAAATTTTTAGAATAATTTTTTTTCTCAAACAAAGTAATTTTTCAATCAGTAAGTCAAAGAATTTCTATTGGTCAATGGAAGTTCTCAAAATAATGTGGCAAATGAACAGAAAAAATATCTTATATCAGTTAAAGTATATACATTTGGTCGTTAACATCTTGTCAGAAAAAGAAATAGGAGTGGGTTCGAGATCATATGTAATATAAAGGGCAAGAATAAAATCTAAGTGCTTATAGTTCTTCATTTACCGACAGTGGCGGATCCAGAAATTATGTTAAGTGGGGTCAGAAAAAATAAATAATATTTTATGATAATACAATAATAGGAACGCTAACTATTTGAATATCATATCAATTTCAGAAAATTCATAAATATTTTAATTCTGAACTACAATATAAAATAGTTTAAAATATCTACGAACGTTTAAGAACACACCAAAACATAAATTCAAACTTTGTATTTAATCGTAATAAATACAAAAAAAAAGTCAAAAATTATGAAAAAAAAATAATCAAATTTTATTCAATAGCAAAATCAGACTTTATAATATTTTTAGGTGTTCTGGGTTATTCGTAAGTATTTGTATGTGTTACAAAATATTCTGGAGTGTTCGTAAATATGCTAGGGTGTTTGTAAGTGTTTTTTATTATATTCTGAGATGTTCGTGAGCGTTCTAGGTAATTTTGGGATGTTCTAAAATGTTCGTGAGTGTTTTGAAATATTCGGTAAGTATTTGT
>MJHO01000186.1:39833-51766 GCA_002076135.1 Xerophyta viscosa | reverse complement strand
GAGGCATGTCATTAAGGTGTCCAAGTGTTCCCCTAAGGTGTCAAAAGCCTCTAGAAGGTTTTGACAAGTGTCCAAGTGTTTCCCTAAGGTGTTAAAAACCTCTAGAAGGTTTTGACAAGTGTCCAAGTGTTCCCCTAAGGTGTCAAAAGCCTCTAGAAGGTTTTGACAAGTGTCTAGCATGTGTATTTATCTCCTAATTTTGTGTTTTCACATAATGATATAATTAGGAGAATATTCTAGTTCTTGATGACTCACTTATGGGTCATTCTTGTATATATACCCTTTGGGGTCTTATCTAATGAAGTTAAGTCTAGTTCTCTACACTAGTCTTCAAGTAAAAATAGAAAGTCTTATTCTTCATACAAGCTTCAAGTATGCTCTATCTTAGAGTCTAAACCAAAAATCATTCTAAGTAGCTCCAACCGCAGCATCAAAGACCACTCTCGGTCAAGCCAAATCCCACCATCCTCTAAACCGAAAGCAACCTCCTCCGGTTTGAGCTCGAGTAGAGAGAGCTTTGAATCTAACTCGAGATCATCCCGGATCAAAAAAATACTTTGTCTCTCTCTTCTCTCCTAAAAACTGTAGTTGCATGGAACGGGCAAGAGCCTTAGCCATGGCCGGCCACCCTTGGCCTACCTAGATCCAATATTCATCCTGCTTGTTCTCGGGGTAAAATCAACCTTGAGACAATCCCGGATCAAGTAGGTGAGTGGATCCTACGGTTACACTTGTTTGTGTTGTTTTATGTTATGCTTGATATGTTTTGTGTACTAGCATGACATAGTATTTATTTATAACATGTTATTTGGCGTGGTATCTACTTGGTTTGGTATTGTAGCATGTTTGCTAGGTTAATGTCATAGTAGAGGTGGCCTATGACTTTAGCATGTTAGTTCGGACATCTAGATAGATGTGGCACTTAGTTACTCGTAGGTATAACATACGAGTCGTAATTTATGTTACCGGCATTTTCGTCACCTGAGTGAGTATAGGGGGGCAGGATTGCCAAGTTTATACTCTAGGAGGGATGAGTAGATGGTAACATGGTTTATACTTAGCTCTACCTAGTGACGTTTCCTGCGCTGGATATATTCGTGGTAGGGTTGTGGACATTGTTATCTAATTAGAAGAGTATTAGGGCATGATTGCCGTGTTTATACTTTTAGTAAAAATCTGTTAAGCTAGGGACACAGATGTTGTGGTGCATATTATTTATCTACCTAGCGATATGTTCGTGCGCCGCCTGTGCTGTTTATACCTGCGGTAGAGGAGTAGGTGTTACCTGACCTATGTGGTCCGTGTGACTGTTTTACTTTAGAGGTTGCGTGAGCCGATTGCTCTGTTAATGCCTTTGGTAGAGCGGATTACCATGTTGTGCGTAGTTCCTTTTGGTGTTCAGTCACTTTCCCGGTTAGTCTGGAGTTGCCGACTAGGGATGGGCGTGAGTTGAACAGGACACAATGTGGATATTTAGTCTCGTATTGTTACCTTAGCAGTCGTCAGTAACTGGGGATGTCTCTTACGTTTATTTGATATTGTGTGCATGCTCGGGTTTGATTAGCATGCTATGTTTGTTATTGGCCGTCGGAAAGGGCATTAGGGTTTTATGTTAGATTATGCTCTTGGCGGGGTTATGAATGTTATTTATACATGATGTTGATATTGCCTAGACATGTACGCGAACGGGTGTTCTAGAATTACATCCGATAGGAGTGTCGGTATATGATAAGATTCTCGGTGTATAGGGAGCATATTATAGGTATAGGTTTGCTCGGATGAATATCGAGGTGTGTGACCTAGATGATATTCTTGGCAGGATTACTTGTGTGATAACATGTTTATGCCTGATCTACCCTACATTATATTTGAGTGGATTACTCTAGTTATACGTGTCGTAGATGTTTCGTTAAGTGATAGGCGATAGCACTTGGACGGTTTACCCAACATTACTATTTATGTAGTAGGAGTAATATTGTATGGCCATAATTAGGCTTGTTATCCTTTGTTCTGGTGGGTATGTGAACGTGTGACGGTTATTACCTAAGTATCGGACGGACTTGTGGATGTGGCGCATGTTGTCTTATCCGGTTGAGTATGTATGTGGGTTCCTGTTTGTACTGTGATAGACTGGACTTGTGGGTATGTTGAGCGGGTAGCGTGCTCTCTAAATTTTAGCAATTTGATTATGGCTAATGCTTACACGTATTTTGTCCGTGCTTGCGAACGTGATTGTGGCATGTTGTTAGATGAGTATATCATGTTAGGGTTTTAACATTGATTTGTGATACTCATGGATTACATTGTTTTATGCCATTACATGATTGAAAAGTATGTTTCATTTGGATTTGGATAAAATGATCTTATGGAATGCTCGGTGATATTTGTCATAGCACTCGTTGAGTTGAGTATGCTTGAGAATATTTGGTGAGCAAGTCCATGGTTTTGTTTATGCATTTGGCATACACATTTAAACATTACATGCATAGTAGTCTCATGATGCATAGAGGGTTACATGTCGCATGGTGGTTTTGGGCATGTACGTATAGCGATAATGCATGGAGACTTGGATGCATGCTGGTATGTGTGGATTTTTATCGGTGTTTACCGAGTTCGGTGTCCACTATTTTAGTGGCACTGGGGGGTTGTTCCGATTTAGGACCAGTGGATGTTGGATCCACACGTTGGCCAAGGTTAAAGCGATATGACGTCAGCATCTTATTCGGCCAACCGTTACCGCGGACAGAAGGTCGGATAACATGGGACGCCGTGCTGCAGGGAGGGACCACTGTTAACTCGGTTGGGGGACTTGTAGATGTACACTACAGGGGATCCCATGTAAGTTGTCATGTTGACTGTCTGGCCAGGAATTATGTTGCATGCTGGGTTGACGCATGCAGGTTTCGCATTTACATGTCGGGTGTACATGGGCATGCATGAGGGTATTTCATGCATGGTTTCATTGAATGCATACAAACCTTTGTGAATACATGCATGAATGAATGTGGAAATTGTTTGTATGGTTATGGAGGGGTGTGCCTTGGATGGCTTTTATGCTTTTGGCATGCTTTAAATTGTTTTGTCTTGCGGTTCAGTGCAAGGTAGTTTATCGTTTGTTGAGTTTTATCTTAAGCTGACGATAGTTTTACTTTTACCCTTTTGTTATGGGTGGTTACTCGTTGTTGGCATGTATGATTGATGTATGCATGCGGGAGTGGCTTGACATGCAAGTTATGTATTGGTATGCATGTTATGTTTGCATACTGTATATGTATGGGCATGCGGGTTTTATTTTGTGCATCTGTTTGCCTTAGCTTATATGCTTGTTGGTGTATGCATGTTGGTGTTTGACCGGTGCCTTAGCAGTTGACGGAGGGGACTGCTGGGGAGGGTCAGTCACTGAGTATATTTTATATACTCACGATACTACCTTTTCCCCTCAGGTCTTTGCGAAGCCCGCTGGCGATCATAGAGCGAGCTTCAGGGTGCTGAGGATTGTAGTGGGATCAAAATGTAAAAAAAAATTTAATCTTTTCCGCTGTATTTTAATTAACTTTGATTAATATATTAGTGTGAATTGGAAGTACTAGCTCATAACATCTGCTTTATTGTTTAAAATTTTCCGGCCCTGGCCCTGAGGTGCCACACCAACAACTCAAACTTATGTACAAATAGCAAGTGCAATGCTTATCGTATACGGGTTTGATTCGCAGACACGTTACAGAAGGCATGTTGAAGCCTATGCCGGCTCGACAATTCACGCCTTCGTTTCCTAAGTGGTACGAAATAAATGCGTACTGTGAATTCTATAGTGGTGCCCATGATCACTCCACAAATAATTGTTACATTCTGCGAAACAAACTATACGAGCTACTTAATGCTAGAAAGAAAAATTTAATCATGTGGGTATGACACCAACAGCTACTGCAACTACTACGAATAACATTACCTCTACCAGTACTCCTGACGGGGGCATTAACGACATCAACGTAAGTTTGTTCGAGGATGAGTGACTGTCTTTGCCTGGTTTCTTTTCAATAAAGTAATGTTAATGCTATGTTTGATTTGTCAACAGTCTTTTTATGTATCTGAATTCTCTTTATATTACATATAATCTTTTCATAGACTACTCGTTTTGGAATGAAGTTTTTGTAATGCAACTCGGAATGAGTTTTATTTAATCATAAAGTTACCTTATTTCGCTGCTTACCATGGACCTCCACAATTTTACTAAATTTTGCAGAATGTAAAAAATAATACGTGCTCTTGATTTAGCTTAATAATTGCAACTTTTCCAAGAAAAAGAAAAAGAAAAAAAAAAGACAGATAAAAAATGCGAAAACTTTTACTCCACTTCTTACGCTGCTTATAGTTATGTAGTAACTAGAAGTATTCATGAAATCCATGTTTACTTTTACGTCAAATGATAACATAGGGCAGTAGTATGCAAAGCACCTTAAGTATGTATTTATCGAGTAGCTGGCTTCTTTCATCACCAATGTCAGAATTCATGTCAAAAGATAAAATACAACTTAACAAATGTTCAAATAGAACAAGAATATGTGCAAACATTTACTCTGCTATCTTGAGTTATCTAAGAATACGTTGTATAGAGAAAACATTGAACCTTTTAATAGTTTTCCAAGCTGCGTCCAAGTATTTTGCCATGCTGGGATCCTTTGCTTCATATATGCCTGCTACTTGATTCACCACCAGCTCAGAATCTGTTCTTGCTTCCAGGGTTCTGACGCCCAATGCCTCTACTAGTTTCATTTCAGCAATTAATGCCTCATATTCAGCTGCATTATTTGTGGCTGAAAATTTAAATCGTAGGGCATAATCTGGTCCTCTTGGGCTAGTTAAGATCAAACCTGCTCCACTCACTATGGCTGCAGAAGATCCATCGGTATATAGATACCACGTGGCCGTTGCCGGCGTTCTCTCAGAGGTGTTTGCCGGTTGATTCATTTATGGTTCCCCCATTTGTGAAAGGTCGGGGATAGGTGTCATCTTTTCCACCATGAAGTTCGCCAGCACCTGTGCTTGAATAGCTGGTCTGGGTAGATATTGGATGTCATATTCGGATAACTCTACTATCCATTTAATCAGTCTGCCTAAAATTTCTAGTTTCGACAAGATATGTTTTAAGGGATGGTTCGTTAGCACCCGGATGGTATAGCTTTGGAATATTGTCGAAGTCTTCGCGCCGAGAATACTAGGACTAGTGCTAGTTTCTCACATTCCAAATACCGTGTCTCTGCATCTCGCAGAATTTTGCTGACATAGTACACAGGTAACTCCGCTCGAGCTGACCGCCTGACTAGGACCGAACTTACTACTGCTGGTGAAACCGTTAGGTATAAGTACAGATTCTCCCCTACTTAGGACTGAGAGCACCAGAGGTGTTGTGGAGAATTTCTTTATATTGTCGAAAGCATTCTGACATTCTTCATTCCAGACGAATGTTTTGTTCGCAGTACCAGGCCACCCAATGGTAGTTGCTTTCTTCTTAAATGTGGAGAAGAATGGCTTGCATCGATCTCCCAATTTTGATACAAATCGTCCTAAAGCTATTACTCTTCCCGCTAGCCGTTGTGCTTCTATGTAAGAGACCTTCTCCGGGTTGTCTTCGATTCCTCTGTTGGAGACCATGAAGCCCAAAAATTTTACTAAGGAAACCCCAAACGAGCAGTTCTCCGGATTCGAGCGTAAGCCTACTTTCATCATGAGGTCGAACGCTCGTTGTAAATCCTGAAGGTGATTTTCTTTCTTCTGGCTCTTGACTAGTAGGTCATCCACATATGCCTCCATTATTTCTCCTAGTTCACTTCTGAAAATTATATCCATTGCCCGCTGAAAAGTAGCTTGAGCGTTTTTCAGGCTAAATGACATAACTTTATAGTAATAGGTGCCTTCCTTAGTATCAAAGGCATTGTTCGGTGCATCTTTCCCGTTTGTTTTTATTTGGTTATAACCGCTATAAGCATCCAAAAAAGATAAACGCTCGTATCCACAAGTAGAGTCCACCAGATAATCACTGCGTGGCAAAGGATAATTATCATTTCGGCAGTATTTATTTAAGTCGGTAAAGTCTACACACATACGTCATCTACCATTTGACTTTTTGACCATAACTACATTTGCTAACCAGAAAGTAAATTGAGCTTCGTCAATGAAAATGCATCGAGCATCTTCTGCACCTCAGCCCTTGTTGTGATCTTCTTCTCTTCCGAATAGCTCCAGAGCGCTTGCTTAATAGGCAGAACGCTAGTCGAAAGATGTAGTTGATGGCTGACAATCTTTGAATCCACGCCAACCATATCTGAAAGCTCCTAGACGAACGCAACAACTTTTTCCGCTCTTTTTCTTGTAGTGTGGATCCCAGCTGAACGACTCGTCGGGGTTTTGTTTCGCTTAGAGATAGTTTTAACATTTCTTCTATTGCTGCGCTCCAATTAGTTCGGTCTCTGGGATCGATCTCCACGTTGGCCGCTATTTTAATAGATTTGTTCTTCATTCCTGAGACAAAGCATCTTCTCGCTGCCTGCTGGTTGCCTTTAACTTCTCCAATCCTGTTATGTGTTGAAAACTTCATCTTCTGGTGGTATGTAGATGCTGACGACCTTCCTCCAGGAAGGGAAAAGGGTTGGAGTCGCCACCTAGATATTTGTAAAAATCTAGGAAATCGAGATAAGGCACATTGAGATTCGTCAGGCTCGCTCGTCGTTTACGTGTGGGGAAGACGGAACACCCCCACATCATCCTTCAGAGAGGGTACTCTATAGGTGATTAGAATGATTTTGGGTTCATATTCATCACATATCTATTATTATAAAAATGCATATTTAATTATCTGCATGATATAAAGTAAAGAGATCGGTATCCACCTTACTCTCTAGATCATATTAGACAGGTACATCCGAATAGAGAATATATATCTGTTAAGATAATATCCATCATCTCGTCTCAATATATATTTTTTATTTGAAGGGGATTTGATTTTATATAAATATACCTGATCGTAAAAAGATAGTAATATCCATCCGGCTCCTAACGTTTGTATCTAGAGAAAATCAAGTCTCTACTACTCATATGCGCATATCTAGTACGTGTTTTACAGTACCACGATGACGAAATAAATATCAGCGAATGAACATTGTTTTATTTTATTTTATTTTATTTTCTTTTGGGGGGGCTCAACACCGTGTCGTTTCCTCTTCATCGCCCCAATTATTGTTAAAGTAGAGATATCGATCTCATATTTGTATCATTGTTGTTAAATTCAATTTTTGAGGGAAATATCCATCTCCCTTTTGATTATCATTGTTGAAAATAATGTTAAAGGAAACATCCATTTCCTTCCATATTAATACTGTGGATTTTAATTTGAGAGAAATATCCATCTCTCTCCATATTTTATAAATTCAGATTTTGAAGGAAAATATCCATCTCCCTCCAGAATTTTGGTTATTTGGAGTTTTGTTTATTTATAATAAAATAATTATTTCTAGTTTTATAATATTTACACGAAAGTAGGGAATAAATAATATCCATCGCTTATCCCATAATTCCTTTATTATTATTATGTATTAATTTTGAAGGAAATATCCATCTCCCTCCATTTTAATTTTCAAGTGCATATATATATATATATATATATCTATATATATACTATATCATTATATATATATATATACTACTTACATCTTGCGTTGTGTGTTATGTCAAAAGATGATTATTATGCTAAAACTAGATTGTGTGATAAAATATGGAATATTATTATTTTGTGACTAAGTTAAAATTTATTAATTTAATATTTCCTTAAAAAATAAAGAAATAAAACAAAACAATTAAAAGTAATTTTAATATATATAAAAAAAGAAATCGGGCTGGGCTGCGTCGCTGGGACGCAGCCCAGCCCGCCGCGCGGGAGCGCGACCCGCGCGATCCCGCGCAGGTTAAGCGCAACCGGCCAAGCCGGTTGCGTCTTCATCCTGCAGCCGTGAGCTCTCGCAGCTCGCGGCCGCGGGTTTGCCGGTGGCCTGCGCCGCCGGCGACGACGCTTCGCCCCTCGGAAGATGCTTATTTATGTATTTCCGACGTCCTTGATTCATTGGCGGCCTCAGAATTGGTTTTAATTATCTCTATGTAAGTGTTTTCGGATTTGCGGAGTTTCGGTGGCGTTTCGGCGACCGATTCCGTTCTTCGTTGTTAGGGTCGTTTTTAGGGTTATCAATTGTTCTGAGTTCAATGGTTGTATTAAAACTTCGTTTTGAGGTACGTCTGCTGAGATATTCAGGGGTGCAACTATATATTATTATTTCGAATTCTATTTCCGGCCGTCGTGGCTCGCGGCCGGCGAAGCCACGGCGGCGTAGCGTGGTCTATGTCGTGAGGGGGCAACGAGGAGAGAACTTTGGAAGGATTACCTTGAGCGTTGCGATGTATAGTTGGATTGTCCCGTTCGGGTGGAGGCTTCGACCAGAAACTCCGGCGAGCTCCGGCGGTCTCCGTTATGGTCTGCTCGATCTCTAGAGTTGGAGAAGATGGTAGCGTGGGTGGATGAGAATGGTAGCGTCCCTCTTACTCCCTACCGTTCGCTCGATCTCTCTCTCTTTCTCTCTCGTTCTCTCTCTCTCTCTCTCTCTCTCTCTCTCTCTCTCTCTCTCTTACCGGCGTCGCCTCTTCCTTTTCCCCGCCTCCTCCGTTTTGTGGGTAGGTGAAAGAGTTTTGTAGGATCAAAATGAGAAGATGGAGGGGACGCGGGTCTCTTCATGAGATGTGTGAGGGTTAAGTGAAAATAAAGGGAGTGTTTTAATGGGATGGGAGGCCGGTGCACTGCCCATCCCATCCCCCTCTTTTCTTTTTTTTTTTTTATTAAATAATATGTATATGCATAGCTGTAGGTAGACATATGTGTATGTGTGTATGTGGATATGTGTATATATACCTATGTGTTACATACGTATACATATTCGCACGTATATATATACGCGTATGGTATTTGATGTATCTATGTCCGTATGTATGCGTGCACATGTACACGTACAAATATATATATCATTATGTGTATAAATGTGTATATATGGTTATCTGTGGTGTGTGCATATGTGTATGTATTTCAGTGATCATCGCATATATTCGTATATACGTGTGTTATTTGATGTGCACATATTACGTGACGGATTTAATTAGGCTTGATCATGCTAACTGAGCTTAATCAGACTCAACTGGACTCACTCAGACATATTAGGCTCAATTAGGCTCAATTGGGCCTTAGTCGGTGAGATCGCATTTAACCATACTTCATGTGTCCTAATCAGTGCACCTCGAAAGTGCATACTAACAACTCTGACAAAATGGGGTGTCGACAGTTGCCCCTCTTTGTCCTATCCTTTGAAAAAGGGTCGGGCAAATATAAAAGAGAAACCACATTTTGTCCGTAAAATGAGAAAATCGTCCATGATTATGAGCTTCTTATCTAGTAATAACCCAATGTTGGTCAATACTGGTCAGTCGTTAGGTATGATCCAATGTTGGTCGATACCTCATTATCAAGTAATGACTCAATATTGGTCAATACCTGTTAGTCATTAGGTATGACCCGATGTTGGTCGATACCTCATTACCAAGTAGTGACCCAATATTGGTCAATATCGGTCAGTCGTTAGACCCAATGTTGGTCAATACCGGTCAGTCATTAGGTATCACCCAATGTTGGTTGATACCTCATTACCAAGTAGTGACCTAATGTTGGTCAATACTGGTTAGTCGTTAAGTATGACCCAATGTTGGTCGATACCTCATTACCTAGTAATGACCCAATGTTGGTCAATGCTGGTCAGTCGTTAGGTATGATATAATGTTGATCGATACCTCAGTCGTTAGGTATGACGCAATGTTGGTCGATACCTCATTACTAAGTAATGACCTAATGTTGGTCAATACTGGTCAGTTGTAAAGCGATGGCCCCATAGACCATGCTCTGCTATGTAATATTATAAAGTAATTATTGTCTTGGAGAACGTGCTTCAACATGTGATATAAAAAAATAACCATCATGGGTATCAATAAAGCAATGCCACCATGGACCACGCTTCAACAATCGCGTAAGGTAATGAGTGCCGTGGGTCATAACTTTGAGTTATAAAATAATGGCTGCTGTGGACTATGCTTCAATATATGATGAACGTCGTGGATCATTCCCTGGTTTACGTTATAAGGTCGTGAATATTGTGGATTCAGATTATGAGCAATGGCCGTCATGGACCATGGCTTACATGAAAGGTCATGAACTCCGTAGATCATACTTTGAGATGATGAAGCAATAGACGCCATGGACTACGCTTTGAGATCTAAGATAAGATAATGTGATGTCCGTGTTTGTTTTTATTCGATTTTTGAGTTTATATGCTTGCTTGGTTATGTATGCGAATTTCTGCGTGCGACCTTAAATTTCACGTGCGTAGCGTTATTGCGTGCCTAACAGCGTCTGGGACGGGCTGGCCTAGTAGCTAATCCGTCGATGAGGCGCGTTTCGAGTTGAGTCGACCAAGTGCTGAAACAATCTGTTTCAGATTCAAACTTTCGGTCGACCGATAGTTGTTTCGGTCGACCGATCGGAGCAGGTGAGAGTTGGTAGGGCTCGTTTTAGTGTTGTTTGGGTGTTTTCTCATTTCTACCGAGCTCTGAGTGCTGTGAGAGCCCTAGGTAACCCCTTAGTGTCATCATCTCCTTCCTTTTGATTTTCTTCAAATAAACTCGATTTCCTCACTCTCCGGTTCTCCTTTACACGTAGATACAGATTTCTTGCGTTTCGACGGAGTGTGCGGGAATTCCTTAATTTTGAGGTGAGCGGTTTACACCAAACGTGTACGTGGTATGCATGGATATGCTAGCATGTTTGTGGTGCAAAACTATGTATTTAATTATAACATGTTATATGCTATTAATCATGCTTTGCCGGGTTATAAACCCTAGTTGGATGATTTGTTGATTATGAGATCATGTTTTATATGTTATATGATGCTCATATGATAATGGTATGCTAACCATGTGAATGACACTTTATGATAAAGTGCATGTGATATAACCAATGTTGTGAACATTGTGTGGATGTTATTATATGATGTTAAAGTTCATGCTAAATGTAGTGTGACAATACGATTATGCGCGAATGTAGAGTAAAGGACTCTAGAGACATTCGATATGTGTGACCTAGGCTTAATCCAAAGCGGATACCTTGTATGCCTTGAGTTGTGAAAAATCGAGTGGGGTAAATTACATTGGTGACACTCGTATGACTTGGAGTGCTTGCCTACGGGGCCATATGATGTTCGAAATTGGGTCGTTGAACCTTGAGTTATGTAGCCTAGAACGGTTGAATGGACACTCGGAGCGCTAGGGCTTGGGGGTTGGGCAACGATTGGACCAATTAGAACATATGCACAATTAATGAATGATGCCTCTAGGGAGGTCGGTGAACGCGGTTTGGAGTCGCTCATTGGCTCGGGTGGCGGCTGCGAGTGCGAGGCTCGGTTGCATAACGCGTAAAGAGTCCGAGTATAGCCCATTTTCGCTGTTGGGGTCGCCATCACGTGGTTCTGTAGTCGCGTGGAATGTCCAGCGGCGCGTACCAGGACCTTGGTAGCGTGGCGGATAGAGCTCGCATTGAGAGGACTATCTCGGGTTGCGAGGATGGGTTATAGGTTCCCTCGGTCCCGGAGTCAGTCGCTAGTGTGGGTCCGCTCTACTAGAACGAAAATATGAGAGGACTGACCTTATTTGGGGTTAGTGATTACACGTTGAACTTAATATAAAGCTAATGCATAATTGGTTAGTTGGGTGGTACCTTGCCACGATTGCAAGAACCTTGGATGCGTATTTGATTTGATGACTTGTATCTATGTGTGTGTTTTGCCTTGTTGTTTGTG
>MJHO01000186.1:0-39524 GCA_002076135.1 Xerophyta viscosa | reverse complement strand
GCGCGAAGGGGAAAGAGCTCGCGTAGGCGGATAGCTAGTGAGGACTTTTCGGTACATAGAAGGTATAAATTTTGGGATGGGCTAAGGTGTCGCCTCACCTAGTGTATATGTTAACCCCACATGTGTATAGTTTAAATCATGATGTAAATGGAAGCATTAACCAACATTAGTTATGTATTTGTATTTTGGGATGCTTTTAAAGGATAAACTCCAGGGATGTTCGAGTTTAGACTTTAAAAGTTTATAGTTGTATAAACAATGGTTTTATATGAAAATGCTGATTTAAAAGTTATATTTGTATAAACAATAATTTTATATGAAAATGCGGATTTCATTTCAAAGAATATTATGATTTCCGTACATGTTTTCTTTGCTACTAGCATTTGATTGATAAACAGTTTCAATCAAGAAATTTGATGTTTGAATGGCTTTGGTGAAAATGACCCTTTGAGTACTTGGAATTTCCGTATTTTCGATTAGAATGAATTTAGGCCACGAGTCGTTGTCTCGTAAGTATTTTGGACGAGTGAGAGCACGTGCACATGTATCTAAAGTAGATATACCGAGGGCGCACGGTGGTCTCTTCACAATCCTGGAATACGAAATTCGAGACCGCGAGAAGTGGCCAATGCCAAAAATCTGTTTCGGCAGTTTCTGATATTTTCGGTCGACCGATATGTTTCTGCGATCGACCAAATAATTTAAATTTGCTTACCTCTGGTTCGTAAGACTATCGGTCGACGATATGTGGACCAGTCTACGATAATATCCTCTGGAAAATGTGAAAATTCAAAATCGATTTAAAAGAGTTTTGATTTAAGTTTTGGCGTGTTTATTTGGGCTTAGTGGACATACTCTAAGGTATTGGCACTTCCCATGTTTATAAAAATACAGTTCAGCCGGAATTTTATAAAATTTGTGTCGCAAGTTCCGTAAAAATGTTTTGACGTTCGGACCTAGGTTGCTATGATTTTTCTTTGTATCAATGGAGAAATTTGATTACTCAGGATCTAAAGCAAGTTTTGATGGATCTCGCGGTGATGTTCACCTCCTCCGTGAACGGCACCCGGGCTCGAAAGTCCAAGACTCGGCTCAAGCTTCTTAAAAAGTTTTAAAATAATTTTTAAGCATTCCCAAATTCGTTTTAAAAGCCATAAATTCTATGCTTCGACCCGCCGGAGCTCCTTTGGTTTCCGCTGCATATTTTTGGGCACCCGGCGGATCGTCCCCGATGATGTCTCCCCTCCCCGTCGCGGCCGCGCCCCGGGGGCGCGGGTCGCGGGTCGCGACAGATAATGAACTCTGTAGATCATAACTTGAGATGATGATGCAATAGACGCCATGGACTATGCTTTTGAGTTATGAAGTGAGGCCATGAATACCGTGGATAATGGTATAAGGATTATAGTGTAATGGCCGCCGTGGACCATGATTTTTTGGATATAAAGCAATGGCCGCCGTGGACTTTGCCTTTGATATACGAGATAAATTCATGAACACCGCGGATCATATTTTTGGATTATAAAGTAATGGCCGCCATGGACCATGTTTTGACATATAATATAAGGTCATGAGTGATGTGGATCATGCCTTTGGTTATGAGTAGCGGACGCCATGGACCACGTTGTGAGATATGAGATAAGGTCATAAACACCGTGGATGATGCCTTTGTTTATGAATCAGTGGACGTTGTGGACCACGCTTCGAGATTTAAAAAAAGGTCATGAACACTGTGAATCATGCCTTAGTGTTATAAAGGAATGGCACTGTAGACCGAGATTCAATGTGTGAGTTAAGGTCATGAAAGCCGTGGATCATGCCTTGAGATTATGAAGTCGTGGACGCCGTGGACCACGCTTGGTTATGTCATGGAGAGATAACGGTCCCATTGACCCTACTTCGAAGGTTATGAAGCGATGGCCCCATGGACCATGCTTCGTTATATCGTGGAAACATACCGGCCTCATACCTCTGAGTTATAAATAGTGGTCCTATGGATCGTGTATCATGAAAGGTGGCAGTCCCATGAGTCGTAGCTTAGAGTTATAACATAGTGGTCCCAATGACCAGGCTTTAATGTATCATAAGAAGGTAAAGGTCATATAGACCGTGTAGAGGATATTGGACTCTTGGAGTTTGTTATGAGAGTTATGCAATTCATAATGTCATAATGTGAATGAGTTATCTGGCGTTGTTTGTTTGAGTGGGTACAGAGAGATATGCATGTCTCGGCACCCGTTGGCAGAATAAAGGCAATGTAGCTCAGTGTTCATTGGTAGAATGATGGCATACTAAGTTTAGCCTCCGTAGGCGCAATGAGATGTATAGATCTTAGTATTCATGGATAGATTGGAGACGCATGGATCGCGACATCTTTGGACTATTTGGATACTAGACAGATTAAAACATCCTTGGTAAAAATATGTTTGGAAAAATATGCGTTAGTTCAAAGAGGTATAATATGTACAATTATCATGCATCAGGATTATCATCCATATACGAGTTCGAATTATATACAATTTCTACATATGTTTTTGAACGTATGTTACGATGTGCATGTGTTGTATGAGTATGTGTTGCTATATGTGTCTGTTATATGAGTATCTATTTTTTTGTATGTGCTAAAGTGTGTTCTATGCATTTGTATTGTGATCTATGAGTATGCATATTGATGAACAAATTATAATTCCCGCAAGTGCACGAATCAGTTGCGATATAGTGTGCGAAGTACAAGAGTCGATCCCACAGAGATTTGATAAATTAATTCAACTAAATTAATTACTCAATTTCCTAAATCAAAACTTCAAACAGTTGAATAGAAACCTAATACATAGCCAATTTACCACAATAAATCATAATTAATAATAGAGCACGACGAATTCAAGTGGACTCGGGAATTATGGATTCGGATGAGAGCCTTAGGAATTGATCTATTCACCCATTACACCTGTTAATTCTTGTAAAATCGCATGTATCAATTCCAATTCTAGGATCTTCTTTCCTAATTATGACTACTCCGTTAGGTTCCGGGTATAATCAAGTTATTTCTCGAATTAAATAATTAACTATGGTGTCTGCGTACAAATTAAGAAATGGAAAATCCCATTAAGACTAAAGAAACAATTTAACAAGAACCAAATAGACATTCTAGCTTGGTGTCTGAATTAAACATCAACTCATTCATTTAAGAGAGCAATTTACGATTAGGTATATGGTGTCTACTATAACCGTATCTCATACAACTGATTTACCTATATTAATGATGGCCAGTCACTAACATAAACCAAATAATTGAATTAAGCGCAATGAATGAACAAGAATTAAAATTGAATTATAAATTATTCCATATAAAATAGAAAATCCGTGTAGGCTACATCAAATCCCTAGAAAAAAGAAATTAGTTCATGATGACTTTCCAGACTATAAATTCAATTATACAAATCATTCTTATACAAAGAGTAGATAAAATAAAAATGTTGATGCACAAGAATAATTCTCCGAGTGCTGCCGACGTCCTTCTCACGATGCTTTCTCTTTCTCGTGTTTCTTTTTCTCCTCCCCTTTTCTCTTTTTCTCTAGTTTTTTATTATCTTTTTTTTTCGCCTCCGCTCCCAGCCATGTCTCAGAAATTCCTTATTTTGATGTTTTTACGTGTTTGCGTGTGAGAGTTCTATCTTGTGTAAATAGCAGTCATTCAAAATGCTAATTTCAGCTGATGATTTTGAATTTCTTTTGTCGCCTTACTTTACCCTGCCAATTGGCCATTATACTTCCTGAAATGTACTCTATCTATAAACAGTCAAGTTGTAGTGCCCTTGCGCGCGACTCCTTGGCTTCTTCAAATCTCAACGCATACAAATATCAATCGGAGTTGTATAGAGAAAGTTATGCCTAAAATACAACAGCTTATTCTGATTTCCAG
The DNA here is from genome assembly GCA_002076135.1 of Xerophyta viscosa. Taxonomy (NCBI): domain Eukaryota; kingdom Viridiplantae; phylum Streptophyta; class Magnoliopsida; order Pandanales; family Velloziaceae; genus Xerophyta; species Xerophyta viscosa. The sequence goes on along the minus strand of MJHO01000186.1, from coordinate 35,602 downwards.
CAAAATCTGTCCATAATCTCCAAATCAGTCTTAAAATCATTTCTCCTGCAAAACACTCACAAAACACATCAAAACACCAATTTGAACAATAAATTAAGCGTAACATACACAAGTTTCATCATGACTAACATCACAAATAAAATGCTATCAAATATGTATAATGCTATGTAAGAATTTGTGTTGCGATATGTGATGTGTCGTAGGTGTGTGATTCGTTACATGCATATGTATTGACAATGAGCAACGCATTTATGTCTATGTGTCATAATGTGCAGATATTTCTTATGCGAGACTGGCAATATGCAACGTGTTTTGTGTACGTATGCTGAATGTGTTTATGTGTGTACGAATGTGCTTGCATTAACGCGTGTTTTATGTGTTTGTAATGTGTTTCGTGTGAATGTGTATGTATAATACTTTGTATAGTGTGTTTTATGTGTTTGTCACTCTCAATGAGTTTGGAGATCCATTGGCTCTTTTCTCGTTCTTCTTTTCTTCTTCTTGCTAATGTCCTTGTGTTCATTCTCTTTGGGTAGAGTTGTCTTGTGATGAATTCATCTCATCCTTCATGTAATACGCATCAATATCGCCTCTGTATAGAGGTTATCCATGAAATATCTTCTTTATCGGAATGGTTGCCCCAATTTCAGACTTTAAATTTTCGCCATAAAAGTTTGCCCCAGTGTGAGTAAATTTTTACCAGAAAAATTTGCCCTAGTGTGAGCAAATTTTTACCAAAAAATTTGCCCCAATTTGGCAATAGAAACTTGTGTCTTATGAAAAAAAATTTTCACTTTAAAAATTCGCCCCATTTCATAATTCGTTGGATTTGCTTGCTTCTGTGTGACGATGCCTTCGTAAATGATTGAGGTATCTTCATTTTGTGTGTGATAGATGTCAAGCTTCCTGCCTTGGTTTGCTTGACTATTTACTTGAATTTACGATAGTGTTGTTTGGATAAAACATATCATTCTCATATCAACCATGAATATTTTTCCATAAAACATTGCCCCAGTTCCAGTCTTGGTGTGGATGGGTTTGTATGATTATTCTAAGGCTATTGGAATCGGCTTTTAGGCAATGGAGTTTTGAAAGAAGTGCGCTTACCTTGGGACGGGTATTAAAGTCTTGATTGTGGCGGTTTATATAAGGGCGGACTTTGTGTTCTTCTTTGTATATGTGGAGTTGTGGGTCATTTGGTTCACTTCATTTATAGAAATGGTCGTTGCGGGCGGCTCTTGCTAAGTGGAGCTTTGCGATTCTATCGCCTCAATATCTCAAAACTCCAGATATGGATTTACATACGAGAGAGATTATGCAGCGTTCATTTGTTACGAACTCTGCTATGAATCGTCGAATTGCTGTACGTCATGACTATATTTGTAAACATTGAGGGTGATCAATTGAAAAGCGGCGTATTGGCATGTTATGGAAATTCTATATTAGATAGGGATTGTTCGGCTATCCAGTAGCATTATTACAATCAAACAAACTTTCAAGTCTGACTTGTAGTTTATGAATGGAGTGAATCCTTTTTATTCGAATCCGTGGGCATCCTCAAAGATTTATCCAAGCATTTGAAAGAAAGGCTGGCTTGTTCTCACGCTTTGACCATAGGGAGCGTTGTGGTATTTCTTTGATTAGATTGGGAGAAAATCGTCCAAATAGCATCTTGGTAGGACTTTCAAGGAGGTCTAAAGTTCCCATGTCCAGCTTCCTTCGGCCTTTTTCTTCTTTTTTTTTGTATAGTTTTCTTCGTTTTTTTTTTCTTTTTTTTTTGTTTTGCTCTTTCTTTAAATTGTATTTATCTTTTTTGTCGCGTATTAATACCAACTTCGGGTTTAACTGTAAGTATCCGGTTACTGTAAACACAATTAAAGTGGGCATTGCGATAGCTCAATACCTTAAGAAGTTATTGTTTGACGTAAAAGTAAACATGGATCACATGAATACTTCTAGTTACTATATAACTCAAAGTAGCGGAGTAGATAATTTGGTACCTTTTTACTTGTTTTTTTTCTCTTTTCTTCTTCTTCTTCTTCTTCTTCTTTTTCTTGTTTTTCTTTTCTTTTCTTTTCTCTTTTTTATTTTTTATTTTTTGCCGAATGATGGATTCATAGGAACTGGTGATATATTGAGCTTTTACCTCACTTTTAGACACTCCCGTAAATTTTGCTGATGTGATCATCCGAAAATTTTTTCCCTCTAAAATTAGGGGGTAGATGACTGATGGCTCGTATTTGACAATATTGAAGATTTTTGTGCCGTCAAATGTTTCACATCATTCATAATACTACTGTCAAACTTAAGGTGTTTGTTTGATCGTATCATGCTGCTGAATGGGTTAGACTTATATGAGCTTATGTACAGTTGTGCATTGGAGGAGAGATATATGAGGTGTAACAAAGATGAGAGTCATAGCAATTCGATAATTAATGATAGAATCATGCCAAATTTTATACATTATCACTCCCACATGCAAATCGAATTATTGTGACAAATATAATCCCCAGAAGTAAAGCACGTGTTATTTTAGGAATATTATGGAGTATTGGGGATAGGGATATAACGAACTCATATCACCTGATTGGATACAAGGACAATTATTTTCGAAAATATAGTCAAGGTATGGATTAGATAGTACATGTTTTACTCTTTTATCATTAATCGCAAATCTCAGAGAGATACGCTAAGCAATACAACAATTCATCGTCCGCATAAAAATATCTAAAGCAAGCACGAAGCATCTCATTGGTCGTGTTAGTGATTCCTTTTTTTCTCTTTTCGTTTTCTTTTTCTTTGGTGTGTTTCTTCCTCGTCATATACTTGGCAATAGTTATATCTTTATTCAATTCATTGACGATGTCACCACGCGTTTGGATACAGAACTCATGAGAAAGAGCTGTACAATCACATAAACACATGTGGATGTCAGTGCGATATATACAAATGAGCGTGTACAGTATGCATGAAATGTGTGCAACAAGCATGTGTGTAATGAGATTGGCATGGGATGTGTGAACTATGTGCGATATATATATATGATATACAAAATTTGTGTAATATGTATGTGAGCCGTGGGATAAACGGAAAACGTGTGCAATGAGATTGTTGCAATATGACACCAGCTATGTACAGTATCAATAGAGTATGAATGTGTGATATCGATGCATGTGATGTATATGAAACCATGTGAGAACTTAATGTGCTATATACATGAGGGGTGTCAATAACATCGGATGTATGTTTTCATGAGATAGCGCGATGAGATGTAATGCAATGATACAAAGAGCGTGTCATAATGATATTTGTCTAATAATAGATAAGATGGGTAATATATCTAACATATAGATGAGGATTTTTTAAAGTATATCACACGAGAACGTGGGTGATGACACATAGAGTATTTAATGTAATAGAAGCGCGTAATATTACAGGAGATAGTAAATTGCATGAAATGTGGTGATATATGAATGTGTGATTGCGTAGTACATCATAAGATATTACTTAATGCGATAAATGTATATGCCTTGTGTATGTAATATACAAGAGATGTGTGTAATATGATATAATGTGCATAATGGAATATCGTGAGTATATTACATGAGATATAAAATGGGATGAAGTGTGTGCCGGTGTACAAGAGATATCGGTATATAAAAATGAGATTTGTTTGATAAATACATGAGATATGTGTCATATATACGAGAAGTGTGTAGTTTAAAACTAATAAAACACAAATCCTCTAATATATTCGGGCTATATCTTAAACAAGCAATTAAAATAATGTAAGAACATACCTGCATGCCGGTGGGCTTTAAATATGGAGGCCTATTAATGTCTGGGCTTACGGACTACCTACGCACATTGTACGTAGGCTTCGGTTGTCCCAGTGGTTTATCTAACAGTCTGTCATTGCTGGGGTTCCTATCGACGAACAATATACATAGTATACCAGCTCAGGGTACCACTCAGATAACATTTTGGCTGGGGGTATGGGGCCAAACATTACGGACTACCTACGTATATTGCACGCAAGCTCCGATTGTCCTGGTAGACGGGATGGGCATAGGCCCTGGGTAATAAAATGTGTGATATGTAGTTTGTACAATATTCATCATATATACAGAAAGAATAAAAGAAATTCAAATAACATATTCGTCTGCGATATGTGAAAATATAAACCCAATACTATTTTGATCACCTATAATGAGCCTGACGAGTCCCCAACGGAGTCGCCATCTGTTGACGACCTTCCTCCGGGAAGGGGAAAGGGTTGGAGTCGCCACCTAGATATTTATGGAAATCTAGGAACCGAGATAAGGCACATTGAGATTCGTCAAGCTCGTTCGTCGTTTACGTGTGGGGAAGACGGAACACCCCCACATCGCCCCTCAGAGAGGGTACTCTATAGGTGATTAGAATGATTTTGGGTTCATATTTATCACATATCTATTATTCTAAAAATGCATATTTAATTATCCGCATGATATAAGGAAAAGAGATCGGTATCCACCTTACTCTCTAGATCATATTAGACAGGTACATGCGAATAGAGAATATATATCTGTCAAAATAATATCCATCATCTCGTTTCAATATATATTATTTATTTGAATGGGATTTGATTTTATATAAATATACCTGATCGTAAAAAGATAGTAATATCCATCACCTCATAGTACGATCATTTATATTTATTCACCCCAGCTACTCAGATTAAGATCCATCCGGCTCCTAACCTTTATCTCTAGAGAAAATCAAGTCTCTACTACTCATATGCGCATATCTAGTACGTGTTTTACAGTACCACGATGACGAAATAAATATCAGCGAATGAACATTGTTTTATTTTATTTTATTTTATTTTCTTTTGGGGGGGCTCAACACCGTATCGTTTCCTCTTCATCGCCCCAATTATTGTTAAAGTAGAGATATCGATCTCATATTTGTATCATTGTTGTTAAATTCAATATTTGAGGGAAATATCCATCTCCCTTTTGATTATCATTGTTGAAAATAATGTTAAAGGAAATATCCATTTCTTCCATATTAATCATGTGGGAGTTTTAATTTGAGAGAAATATCCATCTCTCCTCGTATATGTTTAAATAAATTCAGATTTTAAGGAAAATATCCATGTCCCTCCAGAATTTTGGTTATTTGGAGTTTTGTTTATTTATAATAAAATAATTATTTCTAGTTTTATAATATTTACACGAAAGTAGGGAATAAATAATATCCATCGCTTATCCCATAATTCCTTTATTATTATTATGTATTAATTTTGAAGGAAATATCCATCTCCCTCCATTTTAATTTTCAAGTGCATATATATATATATATATATATATATGTGTGTGTGTGTGTGTGTGTGTGTGTGTGTGCGTGTGTGGTGTGTGGTGTGTATGTCAACAGTATGATTATGTATGCTAGATATAGATTGTGTGATAAAATGGAATATTATGTATTTTGTGACTAGTTAAAAATTTATTAATTTAATATATTCCTTAAGAAATAAAGAAATAGAAACAAACAAATAAAAGTATTTTTTTAATAATATATAGAAGAATGATAATGGGCTGGGCTGCGGTCGCTGGTGAACGCAGCCAGCCCGCCGAGCGGGAGCGCGACCGGCGACCGCGCAGTGTTAAGCGCAACGGCCAAGTCGGTTGCGTCTTCATCCTGCAGCCGTGAGCTCTCGCAGCTCGCGGCCGCGGGTTTGCCGGTGGCCTGTGCCGCCGGCGACGGACGCTTCGCCCCTCGGAAGATGTTTATTTATGTATTTCCGACGTCCTTGATTCATTGGCGGCCTCAGAATTGGAATTAATTATCTCTATATAAGTGTTTTCGGATTTGCGGAGTTTCGGCGGCGTTTCGGCTACCGATTCCGTTATTCGTTGTTATGGTCGTTTTTAGGGTTATCAACTGTTCTGAGTTTAATGGTTGTATTAAAACTTTGTTTTGAAGTACGTCTGCTGAGATATTCGGGGGTGCAACTATATGTTATTATTTCGAATTCAATTTCCGGCCGCCGTGGCTTGCGGCCGGCGAAGCCACGGCGGCGTAGCGTGGTCTATGTCGTGAGGGGGCAACGAGGAGAGAGCTTTGGAAGAGTCACCTGGGGCGTTGCGATGGTAAGTTTGATTGGTCCCGTTCGTGGTGGATGGCTCCGACCAGAAACTTGGCAAGCTCCGACTGGTCTCTCGTTATGGTCGCTCGATCTCTAGAGTTGGAGAAGATGGTAGCGTGGGCGGATGAGAATGGCAGCGTCCCTCTCTCTCCCTCCCATTTGCTCGATCTCTCTCTCTCCTCTCTCTTTCTCCTCTCTCTCTCTTTTTCTCTTCTCTCTTACCGGGTCGCCTTTGCCTTTTCCCGCCTCTCTCGTTTTGTGGGTGGTAAGGAGTTCTTGAAGGATCATAAATGAGAAGATGGAGGTAACGCGGGTCTCTCACGAGATGTGTGAGGGTGGAGTGAAATAAAGGGATGTTTTGTAGAATGGGATGTGGGCGGCCGGGGCACTGCCCATCCCATCCCCTCTTTTCTTTCTAATTTTTTTTAATAAAATATGTATATGCTACTGTAGGTAGACATATGTGTATGTGTGTATCGCGATATGTGTATATACCTATGTGTTACATACGTATACATATTCGCACGTATATATATACGCGTATGGTATTTGATGTATCTATGTCCGTATGTATGCGTGCACATGTACACGTACAAATATATATATCATTATGTGTATAAATGTGTATATATGGTTATCTGTGGTGTGTGCATATGTGTATGTATTTCAGTGATCATCGCATATATTGTAATGTACGTGTGTTATTTGATGTGCACATATTGCGTGACGGATTTAATTAGGCTTGATCATGCTAACTGAGCTTAATTAGACTCAACTGGACTCACTCAGACATATTAGGCTCAATTAGGCTCAATTGGGCCTTAGTCGGTGAGATCGCATTTAACCATGCTTCATGTGTCCTAATCAGTGCACCTCAAAAGTGCATACTAACAACTCGGACAAAATGGGGTGTCGACAGTGGACATCACTGCTTTTAGGTCGTGAATCGGCTCAAGATCACATTGTAAGGTGAATTGGCCTCTACCACAATGAATGATACCGGGATAGTATGTTGCTTAGGAAATTCTCCAACGGTGTAGCAGTAGCACCCCTTTCGGAGTTAATGATTCACTAGAGAAGCCTATCAATGGCTCTGTTGACGACCTTCCTCCGGGGAGGGAAAGGGTTGGAGTCGCCACCCGTAGATTATTGCCGGAATCTAGGAAACAGGATAAGGCATATTGAGATTCGTTAGGCTCGTTCGTCGTTTACGTGTGGGGAAGACGGAACACCCCCACAGCGCCCCTCAGAGAGGGTACTCTATAGGTGATTAGAATAACTTTGGATTTACATTTATCACATATTTATTATTATTATATATGCATATTTAATTGTTTACTATATAAGGAGAGAGATCGATATCCACCTCGCTCTCTAAATCATATTAGGTAGACACATCCAAATATCGAATATATCCTGATCGGGTATATCCGTCATCTCGTTTCTATATATTCTTTATTTTGAATGGATTTTGTTTTTTAATAAATCTGTAATCGTATTAGGAGAAGTAAATATACATCACTTCTTTACGATTAAATGACACATTTTTTACCCAGTACTTAGATTAGGATCCATCCGGTTCCTAACCTTCGTATCTAGATAAAATCAAATCTCTACAACTGATATTCATATATTTAATATGTATTTACAACATCACGATATTTTCATCTATATTATATGCATACAAAAATATACACTGCTATAAAATCGAATTAATATTATTTTATTTATCGGGGGCTCAGCGCCGTAGTCGTTTCCTCTTCATCGCCCCGTATTATCATGGTAGAAATATCCATCTCCACTCTAATAATAAGTTATATATTTCTATATTAATTATTAATTGGAAAAGAAATATCCATCTCTTTCCCGTAATATTATTCGAGTGATGCATTTTATTTAGTTATAAATAATCAAGTCGCGTTTTATAATATTTACACGAGATTGTGGAGTCGGAAAAATCCATCGCTTATCCCGGGATTCTTTTTATAATGCATTAATTTCGAGAAAAATATCCATCTTCCTCGAATTTTAATTTACGCGTATTCATATGTACATGTTATATCATTATATTATGATAAATGTAGCAAATTTGATTATTTATGAAATTATGGGTTGAAATTTATTCATAGTAATTAATTATTCTTGAAATAAAATGATTAAAAATAAATCAATTAATCAATTAATTAATTTAAAAAAATAAAAAAAAAAGAAACCAAGCTGGGCCGCTGGGTCGCGGCCCAGCTTGTCCGCGCGGGATCGCCGCGCGCGATCCCACGCCGGCCGTTGTGGCCGCAACCGGCTTGGCCGGTTAAACCGGCCCATAGCCGGTTGCCCTTCTTCCTCGCGAGCCGCGAGCTCGCGAAAGCTCGCGGCCGCGAGTTCGCCGGCGGCCTACGCCGCCGGCGACGGCCCTATGTCCTCCAAAAATGTCTATCTGTGTTATTTCAATGTTCTGGATTCACTGGTGAGCTCAAAATTTGATTTTGAAGCTTCGTTCGTGGCGTTTTCGTGTTCCGAAGTTTCGGCGACGTTTCGGCGACCACCTCCGTTTATCGCTGTTATGGTCGTTCTTAGGGTTATCGAGTATGTTGAATCTAATGGTGATGTTAATTTTTCATTTTGATGTATATATTATGAGATATTCATGGGTGCAACTTTATGTAATTATTTTTATTTTTATCTTCGGCCGCCGTGGTTCGTCGCCGTCGAAGCCACGGAGGCGTAGTGTAGTCTACTTCGTGAGGAGATGATAAAGAGATAGTTTTCGAAGGGTTACCTGCGGTTTCGAGATGATTTGAGGTGATTTGAGGTGATCGTATATAAGTGTATATGTATATACGTGTCATCATACGTATATATGCTATCGCAGACACAAAATGGATCCAATTGGTCTTAATCGTTGTTAATTTGACTTATTCAGGCTGATCGAGCTTAATCGAACCTGACTGAGTAAATTGAGCGAGGTTAAATCCAATTACGTTTTGTGAGCTCTAATTAGTGCATTTCGCTAGTGCATACAGATTGCCCGGACAAAATGGGGTGTCAACAATGGCGTGTCGCAAACTCCTAAGAAATCGGTCGTCAAGCCTATGGCCAGGAATGCTTCCCAAAATAAAATATCTACTGCACTTCCACCATCTACCAGCACTCATTCTACTTGCGCATCTGCATAATTATTGAAATAAGAAGTGCGTCATCATATGGTAAGGAAACACCTACTAAATCTTTGGAGCTGTAGGAGATTTGGCTTCAGCAAGATCCTTCAATCTTTTCTTTTTCGTTCGAATTTGGCAACTTTCCTACCGAATGCCTTCTTCTCTATTTTATTCATGCTTCCATAGAAGGTCCTCCCAAGATGGAGTGAACTCTCCGTATTACCATTAATGGTTGGGAAGAACGCTCCTTCACTGCTTGCCTTGGCTCTTCTCGATCAGGAGAACGCTGTCTCCTAACTTCTTCTACTCACTTAAGCGCTCTCCTAGGGCTCCTAGATCGCTATCTCTCTGGACTGCGTGTCCTCCGTCTCTGGGGGTTCCATATCCTTCTCCTTGAGTGACGTGGACTCGACGATTTTCGCCGTCTCCAAGCGGTCTCCTTCGCTACACCTTACGCCGTTTTGAGATGATGTTGTAACTGTCTACACTCCAAAGTGGAATGAGTATTGGAATTGTGAATTTCGAAGAAGACTTGACTATCTAATATGGGTTTCGCTTCTGGCTTCGCCTTGGTTCCTTGACCGAGAGTCAACACCTCCATCTGGGTGTTTGTTTGCGGGGACTTGAAAGTGAATCGCGGGGTGTTGCTGCTTTTATCTTCTTTCTTCGCATTCTCTCCCTTCGTTTCAGCGGTCTTCTTGGTCTCTTTCTTCTTGTCCTTATCGGTAGCAGATATCGCATTAATTCTTGCATACATTTCTGCAGATCTATGGGAGGATTCTCAAAGATCCGTTCCCGCAGCTTTGGATGCCTGATCCCAACCTGAAGGGCCGCCATGATAACCGCTGGGTTGGCGTTATGGAGTTTTTCTCTTTCCTCATTGAATCGCTTGAAGTAATCTGTCAAGCTTTTATTTTCTTCTTGGATTACTGACAGCAAAATTCGGCTTTCCTAATAGATCAGTAGAAGTTGGCGATGAATGCTTTCTCTAATTGAGAAAAATTGTCCGCCGAAGCTTGCGGAAGATTTTTCCACCAGGATTTGGCTGATTCAATCAAGGTATTGTCGAACGCTAAGCAGCAAATTTCGTCCGACGCCCATTTGAATCACATCCGATCAAGGGGTTGCCGCTCGGTACTTCTCTAAGTGGGACACGGGGTCTCCAGTACCATCAAAATCTTTGAGTTTAGGTAGTTTGAAATTGGATGGTATCAATGTCTCCACGACCCTCTTGGTAAGAGGCGAACGCTCGTCTCCTGTGTAAACAGGGAGAGGACGAACGATAACCGTTCTACCGCTTCGGTTAGCTGGCCTGTTAATTAGTGTTTCTTCTGCTAGGAGCCCAGTGCCTACGACCGGAGCCTCTGGTCTTCTATCCGCTTGACTACATGGACGACCTTCTTGCATCTTTCTCCTGTGGCGTTCCGGCATCGTACTCTCTGCATTCTAGGCTTTGCCCTGGGAGAGGCGAGCCTCTATAGGCTCCCAACCTATACTATACGTTGCGGCGGTTGCCACTATCTGCCTGCTGCTAGGATCATGGTACAGTTGGATTAGTTGGGTACACTGTGAGCATCGCTTGGATCTCACTGCGAAAGTGGTCGAGATCGTCCCGGGTGAGCGGCGGCGCCGGTTGCGCGATAGTCGGCTCGTTCGAACAGGCTTGTTGTTCTTAAAGATTGTCATCATGGTTGCAGTTGCGACCACGGGTCACTCTGGCTAGATTCTAGGGTTCCGCCCCACCATCACTCTCCGTAACACCGTTCCTTACCGAGCCATTTTGTGTTGCACGTCTCCAATTGGCCATTGCTTCAATGTTTTCTTCCCTATAGACGGCGCCAAATGATGGTTCGGGGTAGATTAGACTTAGAAATTAGACGACGATGGATGGAAAACAATCACAAAACACAGAATTTATGTGGTTCGGCGAAGATGCCTACGTCCACGGGAAGGGAGAATGCTCTTGTTACTACAAATTTTTGGGGAGATAGCGAGTACAAGATCTGCCATTTTAGGGCTAGATTCTAAGTATATATATATTAGTGAATCCGCCGCGCTAAACCTTAAATGCTCCTCATATGGAATACCAAGTCCTTGCGTTAAGTTGCCATAAACTGCCAGTTGATGCCTCGTGCTTGAACGATTTGCAACTCCATTAGTGTTGGAGTAGAAATAGGCGATGAACGCCTTCTCCAATTGAGAGAAATTGTCGACCGAAGCTTGCAAAAGATTCTTCCACCAGGATTTTGCCGATCTGATCAAGGTGTTATCGAACGTTAAGCAGCACAGCTCGTCCGACGCCCATTTGAATCACATTGCCGCTCAGTATTTCTCTAAATAGGACTCTGGATCCCAAGTACCGTTAAAATCTTTAGGTTTTGATAATTCAAAATCGGATGGTATCAATGTCTCTAAAACTCTCTTTGTAAGAGGCGAACACTCATCTCCTTTGTAAGTAGGTAAAGGACGAACGGTTAGCGCTCTACCACTCGGTTAGGAGGCATGTTGGTTTGTGCTTCTTCTTCCGGGATCCTAGTGGCTTACACCCGGAGCTTTTTGTCTCCCTAGACCCGCCTGATTCGTGGACGCGACCTTCCTGCTTCTTGCTCCTACGATGCTCCGGCGTCGTGCTCTCCGCGCCCCATACATTGCGGCGGTTGCCGCTATCCGCTTGTTGCTCCGATCGTGGTGCAGCTAGATTGGTAGGGGCTGCAGTGAGCATCGCTCGGATCTCGCTGCAAAAGTGATCGAGATCCTCCCTGATAATGGGCGTTGGTGTCGGTTGCGCGACAGTCGCCCATTTGAACTAGCTTGTTGTTCTTGAAGATCATCATCGCGGTTGGGTTGCGACCACTGGTTGCTCTGGCTAGGTTCTGGGGTTCCTCCCCACCATCACTCGCCGAAACGCCATTCCTCGCTGAGCCATTCTGCGTTGCACGTCTCCGATTGGCCATCATTTCAATGTCTGATCCACAGACAGCGCCAAATGTTGGTTGGGGGTTTATTAGGTAAAGGAATTAGACGACGATGAATGGAAAGAAATCACAAAGCACAGGATTTAAGTGGTTCGGCCAAGATGCCTACGTCCACTGTGAGGGAGAATGCTCTTCGTTACTATACTTAAGGGGAGATAGCCGAGTACAAGATCTTCCATTTTAGGGCTAGATTCTAAGTATTTATACATATAAGAATCCGCCGCCCTCCCTAAATGCTCTCCCTTCTAAAACAGACGAACTAGAGCAGTTTTGAAAGAATACAATCAGCAAAGGAAAAGAGAAAAAGTAAAAAAAAAGGAAAAAAAAAAAAGGGATACCTGGGCAATAACTTTTTGAATAGTTGGATTGACCGAACATCCACACACAGTATATTTTTTGATATAAAATTTTTCACAAAGTTTTTTTGGCAACTCTTTTCAACATGAAATCTTTCAGCTATTGTATAATTTCGTTTTGCATAACATCTTTGACAAACATCAACGTGTAGTAAAATGAATTTTTCTCATTCCCAAAACTACTTTTTACATTATCATGCGACAAAATAAAATTTTCTCATTCTAGAATATCAGAAACTTGACATTTTGAACCGACCGTGTTCCATGATTATAATTTTCAACATTTTAAATTCTTGAACCGACCGTGTTCCAACACGAGACGACCGATCTCATTTTAAACTTTTCCTTTAAATTGACTGAGTTTTTACGAGATGACTGATTTCAATTTCAAATTTCACTTAGAAAATTTATTTTGAACCGACTGTATTTCATTCGCGAGACGACTGATCTCATTTAAAAAACTTTCTCTTGAACCGACTAAGATCTATCAATCGAAAGCCGACTGTGCTCATTTTCAAATTCTATCTTAAACCGACAGAGTTCCATCGAAAGCCGACTCTGCTCATTTTCAAATTTTCTCTTGAAACGACTACGTTCCATCAAAAGCCGACTGTGCTCATTTTAAAATTCTACCTTGAACCAATTAAGTTCCATCGAAAGCCGACTGTGCTCCTTTTTAAATTTTACCTTGAGCCGACTGAGTTCCATCAAGAGATGACCGATCTCATTTCAAACTTTACCTCGAACCGACTATGTTCCATCATGAGACGACTAATCTTATTCTCATTTTACCTCAAGCCGACTATGCTCCATCATGAGACGACTGATCACATTTCTCACTTTACTTTGAGCCGATTGTGCTCCATCACGAGACGACTGATCAAGTGTCTCACTTAACTTCGAGCCGATTGTGCTCCATCACGAGACGACTGATCTCATTCTCACTTTACCTCGAGCCGACTATGCTTCATCATGAGACGATCTCATTTCTCACTTTACAACCGATTGTGCTTTATCACAAGAAGACTGATCTCATTCTCATTTTACCTCGAGCCGACTGTGCTCCATCATGAGACGACTGATCTCATTTCTCACTTTACTTCGAGCCGACTATGCTCCATCATGAGACGATTGATCTCATTCTCATTTTACCTCGAGCTGACTTTGCTCCACAATAGATGACTGGTCTTATTCCAAACTTTACCTCGAGCCGACTGTGCTCCATAATAATACGACTGATCTCATTTCTGACTTTACTTCGAGCAGACTTTGCTCCATCATGAGACGACTGATCTCATTTCGGACTTCATTTCGAGCCGACTGTGCTCCAACATGAGACGACTCATGATTTCTCATTTTTTGAGATGACTGTGCTCCACACGAAATGACTGATCTCTTTCCAAATCTTACCTTGAGCCAACTGTGCTCCATCACCAGATACCTGATCCCATGATAAGCATCGATCTTCTACCCCTAAATCAACTACGCTTTTGGATTATTTCTGTCTTGGGACAACTGATCACATGACCATCAAATCTACCTTCGAAGTCCACTATACTTCAAGATCATCATAGCCATAAAATAGCTTCCTTTTTGGTCAAAATCTCTTTTTAACCACTGAGTCAACTGTACTCTTGTGGGACGGCTATTCTCATAATCACCTTTATCCTTGAAGTCGATTATGCTTCAAGATCATCCTACCAAGCGCAGTTCTCGTGATTAACATTTCTCTTTCCTTAGATTATGTACGAATTCTGAGAAACATTTTCATGAGACGAGATATCTCATAATCAAAAACTTCTCAAAAAAAAAAAAAAAAAAAAAAAAAAAAAAAAAAAAAAAAAAAAAAAAAAAAACTCTCTTTGAAGCTTTTTGGTTTCCCACTCGCTGGACAAAAAGTGGTATATCTTTATCTTTGCCCAAACCTTCAACGAAGGATTGGACAAAGAGGAGCAACTATCGACACCCCATTTTGTCTGGACTATTGATTTTACATTTAATAAAAAACGCAGCAATTAGAACCCGCATAGCACATCTAAAATTCGACTTGACTCGTTTAAATCCAATTATTGATCTGCTTTGGTTCAACTATCTTTAATTAAGCTTAAAAGGCTCGATTAAACCAAATTGGTCCAATTGAGGACCAATTGTGCTCGATTGAATTTAATCAACTCGATTAAATCCGATTAAGCCCAATTAATTCGATAAAATTTAATTCGATTCAATTTAGTTTAATCGGACACATTTAAATCAAAGTGAGTATTCATACAAGTCGTATGCAAAAAGCGTTTAATCGTAAAAATCAAAATCTTGAATATAGAGGGTCTAATTATGCCAATGATCACAATGGCAGACTAGACTTTGCAAAATTTTGAGGGGCCATTGTTGCGAAATATCAAACATGTAGATTTATTATATAATGCATGCAAGTGGTGTTTATTAGATCCACTTTTAAGGGGAAGAAAGTTATGGGGAGAGTTGTATATATAGGGGGAGAGTATAGAGAGAGTGAAAGAGAGAGAGAGATCGGTGAGAGAGAGAGAGCAAGAGAGAAGAGATCGGTAAGAGAGAGAGAGAGAGAGAGAGAGAGAGAGAGTGAGTGACCGATGTGGACACCCCATTTTATCCGGGTTATCATTCCGATTTTATTCGATAAACTCGATTAAGCTTAAAATATCAATTTACATGATTAAATTTATTTTGGCTTAGTTTGAGACTTTTTGGACGTATAGGATTGTTTAGAATTCTAACGGGACTGTGCACGAAAGAGAAATTTTTGCGAAAATCGAATAATTATACGGGAGGGGCTATTTTTGCCAACATCTTAAATCGAAGCCTAAGGTTTTGTAAAATCCGTAGCAACTGATTTCGCAATTTTTCAAAGCATTGGATTTTTCTTGTAATATCTATAAAAAGATGAAAAACTGAAGAAAATGAAGCGGAAGAGCCACCGCCAACCGCCGTGACTGTTCGCGCCTACGTCGCCGTCTCTTTGTGTCGCTGCTTCGTCTTCTTCTCAAGCCTATAAAGCCGACGAGAAGGAGGAGGTTTGGGGATGAACGGAGAGAGAGGGCCGAGAAAATCAACGAAAAAAAATAAAAGAAAGAATGGGAGAGAGCCCAATGCATCTTGCCACCAGCTCCGCTGACTTATCTACGACGACGTCGCCGCCGCAGCAAAGCTTCACCGCCGCCGACGCCGCCGGAAAACGCTAAAAAATTCTAAATTCAGTTAATCGAGATACGCATCCAAACTTCATCAAAATCATTATTAAGATCTCTACACAGTGTAAGTGACGGGACACCACCATGGCTTTGCCGGCGGCGAGCCACGACGGCAAAATAGTAAAAATATTTTTATCCCGAAATTACACCCTTGAATATCTCGGCGTATAAGCGTCAAAACCAAATTTTGACATGGCCATTAGATCGGGACGTCAAAAACCCTAAGGACATCATTTTAAGGTCTCGAGCCCGGAGGAATGCGCGCTGGCAGATTGGTCGGTCGTGTAGCTGGGCGATCTAACAAACAACGCCGCTGAGCCGGTCGGTATATTTTAATAGAACTAGGTTTAATTAGTGATATTAGTCGATCTAGAGATCGGGGATAGGTCCGTTCTTAATCCGACCGAGGGCCCCCCACGGATAGACTCATTAACAAGCACCTCCCACTGGTGAATCCGGAATCGCAGGTAATTACGATGCGAGCTAAAATAGAATTGACCGCAAGGATCTGGGTAAAAAACACGGTGCACGCCGCGTGCACCCAGTAACCTACAGCGAGGGCCGATCCCTTTTGGCCTTGGGAGTTACTTGACCTATCGGCCTTTCTCCAAAATTTCTCCGATTAAGCCTCGCGGTTACCGGTAGACAGACGGATTCAAAATTGCGGTATGTGTAAGGAATGCTGGCCTCGGGCTGGACCTTATATGCTCACGGTTCCTTCCTTGAGAACACCAAAATCTGGGACTATTAATGGGTCTGCGTACCTAGGTGATATTGAATTATAGAAAAATACGGTCCGATGTACACACCAAGAAGCATCCAGCGGCTCGCCTCAACAACGGGGAGCGAATCTAGGCGATGCAGTCCAATGAAAGAGCCCCACCATAAAAATTTTCACTTTTGCAACTCTCATTAGCGCTCACGTTGTCGATGTCTGTAATCACAACAATACTCACATTGGGCACACCAATCGCATAAGTACTAGTGATTGACATACAACGGTTTCCACGTACTTCAAATTTTCCATTCCAAACACATATCCAACATTCCATGAAATAAGATAATGTTCCCGTACGATGTCCAAGCCACATAATTATCAACAACATGATCACAAGTACCAAATCATACTAGCAAGTTGCAATAACACATCACCATCATGCTAGCATCACAACATGCTTAAAAACACATATCACAAAAATCTAGGGTTTCCACCGAATTCTAAATATCACATAATCATACTTGTATCACATAATTCATCTCTATAGCATACACCACCACCACAATCACATACAAGGAAGAGGTGCAAACCACTCACCTCGAAATCTCGGCTGAAACAACACACAAACGCAAGCTCAATGCAAACCGAACGCACCCGGGAGGGAGGCTAGGTCAAGAACAACTAAGAGAGTGAGGAAGATAGAGATGGGATGATCAAGCACTAAGGAAACAAGGGAGAAGGTGATGGGAACTCACCTAGGTCAGCAAGGGGGAGCTCCAGGTCGGGAGAAGGTGAGAAATGGTGAAGGGGTAAACAAACAACACAAGACCTGAACTTATGCACGGTTGCACGCAACTATCAGTCGACCGGAACACGAATTGGTCGATCGAAAGTGTTCTGCACAGCACAAGTTAGATCAAAACCAAATAATCAGGCTCCGACTCGCACACAACCAAGCACTCCCTCGTGCCGGCGGAGTCACCAACCACGTGACACACCCGCGGTACGCCCGAACACGCATGCACGGATAACGAGAATACATCCAAGCACGTCTCATAACCTCAAACATAATTCATTAAACAAAACAAATCAAACAACGAACCTCACAGCCGTCCCAATAACAAAAATGACCAAAAAGCACAGCCGGTTTAGGGGTGTATTTGAATTTGAGATCAAAAGATCAGTCGTCTCTTGACTGGAATGACCTTGGAGTGCAATCGACTCCGAAGGCAGATTTAATTGTCAGGAACAGTCGTCCCAATGATGAAAATGACCCGAGAGCACAATCAACTCAGGGGTAGATTTGAAGTTAAGAGCAATAGATAGTCATCTCTTAACTGGAATGACCTTGGAGCGCAGTCGACTCCGCAGGTGGATTAGATAGTCATGGGAACAATCGTCTCAATGACAGAAAATGACCCAAGAGTACAGTCAAGGGTAAAGTTGAATTTGGGATCAAGAAATCTGTCGTCTCTTGACTGGAATGACCTTGGAGTGCAGTCGACTCCGAAGGCAAATTTGATTGTCATGGGAATAGTCGTCCCAATGACGGAAATGACCTGAGAGCACAGTCGACTCAATGGTGAAGTTGAATTTGGGATTAAGAGATCTGTCGTCTCTTAACTGGAATGACCTTAGAGTGCAGTCGACTCCATATGTAAGTTTGATGGTGAAGGTTTGCCAGAACAAGTTCGATTTGAATCTCGAGACTTGGTAAGGAGAATAACACATCTGATTTGCTTCTCGGAGTGTGAAAAGATTCTTTTCGTGAGAACTAGCCTCATGAATAGAATCTCCCGAAGTCCGTACAGCCTTCGAGGAGAGAATAATACTCATGAGAACTACGCCTCATAAATAGAATGCACCGAGTTCCATACAACCCTCGGGGAGGAAGGATATTCATGAGAACGACGCCTTATGAAGAAGAAAAAATCAACACAAGAACTACGCCTCGTGAATGAGAGAAATCGGCACGAGAATTACGCCTTGTGACGGGAAAGAGTCTTCATGAGAACTACTCCTTATGAGGAAAAAGACTTTTTATGAGAACTACGCCTCATAAAGAAGTTGACACAAGAACTACGCCTTGTGATTTAACGTAATCAACATGAGAACTACGCCTCATGACGAGAAAGACTTTTCATAAGAACTACGTCTCAAGAAGGAGAGGAATCGACACAAGAACTATGCCTTGTGGCGAGAAAGAGGCTTCATGAGAACTACGCCTCATGAGGAGAGAAATCGACATGAGAACTACGCCTAGTGAAGAGAAAGCGACACGAGAACTATACCTCGTAATGGAAAATAGTCTTCATGGATGCGAGAACTGCGCCTCGTAATGAGAAAGAGTTTTCATATGAACTACGCCTCACGAAAGAGTGAAATGACGCGAGAACTATGCCTCGCGACAAAAAAGAGTTTTCATGAGAACTATGCCTCACGAAGAAGGAAAATTAACACAAGAACTACGCCTCATGATGAGAGAAAATTTTTATGAGAATTTCGCCGCATGATGAAGAGAAATTGGCACGAGAACTACACCTCGTGAGGGGAGTTGCACTAGATGTGAAATGCAACATCCGATTTGTTTCTCGGAAGGTGAAGAAATAAGCCCGACTTACTTGTCGGGACTTATGATAATAAAGTGTAATGGATCCGGTTTACAAGCCCGATTTGTATCTCGGAACTTGTGAGGATTAACTACCTATCTGATTTGCATCTCAGAGTGTGTGGGAATCATTTATTCATTTTGAGCATGAGTATTGTCTTTTTGTTGTTGTATTTGTGCATGTTCAATGATGAAGTGAAAGAAATTTGTCAAAAGTTTTTGTTTTTGTAAGAGATTTGTCATAGATTTTTCTTTTGTAAATGAGTTTTGCTGAAGATATGTTGTGTGGGAATGTCCGGTCAATCCGACGACTCCCGAAATGTCATTGCGCTTGTCCTCTTCTTTCTTCTCTTCATTCTTTTTCTTCTCTTCTTTTCTTTTCTTCTTTCTCTTTTTTTTTTTCACTCTGTTATATTTCGCTTGATTACTTTTGGGGATTCTTGTATTGGAGATCAAATTATTAGCAAACTTTTCAAGAGAAAAGTTTGCTCCTGTTTAAGGTTATGTCATGGTTCATCAGAATCTTGTCTGCCATTAAATCTTGTTTCTCGAAAGTATTCTCTTTTGGTAACTTTCTCTGGCACTCGGCAATCTTATCGTCTGAGAAATTGCCCAGTTTGAATAGGTTCGTTGATAGCACTTTCGCCTACCTTAGAATTTTTGTGCTCGGCAGACCTCTTTCATGTGGTTTGTTGTTGTTAATTTACTTGCTCCTCCAAAAATTGCCCCAATTTGGCGTTCGTTCTTTGTCTTTTCCTTCAAACAAGTTATGCCGTAGGCATATTTAGCTTTAACTTATCATGATATATACTTCCTATTCTCCGTTCAATACAGGTTAGTCTTTTCTAAATTTTTGAGAAAATCTAAAGTCTGAACCTCTAAGTTGGAAGTTTGCAATTTTGGAATAAATTTCATTTAATAATAAAATTACCTTAGTTGTAGGTGTTGGAGAGTTTGGCTGATGTAGAAATGTTTGTGAGGCTGATTTATTGAAAAGTGGAGTTCATGAGACCACGGCTTTTTTTGAAAGATGTGGTTGATGAGAGATTTTTTAGCTTACGATTATGTGGAGTAGGGACTGATACCTATAAATCTTGCAGAATGTATTTTCGAATGCATGCTCTTAGTTTAACATAAGAAAGAGAATGATTCGCAACTTGTCTTGCCCTAGCTAGTTTTGCCTAAGCCGCCTTTTCAGGTTTTTGGCCTAGCAGGCTTTTTCTGAATATTCTTGCGGCATGTGTTCATTGGTGATGCTCTATAGCTGTATTTTCGAATGGATATTCCGAGTCCGTATACATTTCTGCTCATTGATGAAAAGATTTTATAAAGTATCATGCACAAGAGGTTTTATGGGCGTTTACGACTTTTCTTCCCTTATTTTATTTTATTTTCCTTTTTCTT
Organism: Xerophyta viscosa; assembly: GCA_002076135.1. Classification (NCBI taxonomy): domain Eukaryota; kingdom Viridiplantae; phylum Streptophyta; class Magnoliopsida; order Pandanales; family Velloziaceae; genus Xerophyta; species Xerophyta viscosa. The sequence continues at coordinate 15,029 of MJHO01000186.1, read as the reverse complement.
TTTATTTTCTTCTTTTTTTCTTTCCTTTTTCTTTTTCTTCTCTTCTTTCTTTTTCTTTATTCTTTTCCATTTCTTTCTTTTCCTTTTTCTTTTCCTTTCCCTTTTCTTCTTCTCTTCTTTCTTCTTTCCTTTATCTTTCATTTCTTTTCCCCCCCATTTTTGTTTTTGTCAATAAGAGAAAGAAAAGTCCTAGTTGAGATTATTTGGCCCGATGCACTTGACCTTTTCGCTTGTTTGAGCAAAAGTGTTTTCGCAGAGAATCGTTTCATTGCTCCTGAGTCAGTTTTTGAATTGGAGATGCATGTGACGTTGTATGTTTTCTTCTACACGTGGTATTAGAGATTTTTCTATTTTTCAAAAATTTTCTCTTTTCCTTTTTAATGTGGTAAGTTGCTAGTCGCCTCTTATTATGTTAATTGGGAACATGAATTGTCCTTTATATTCTGCAAAGTTTATATGTACTAGCAAAAAATATAAAAAAAAATGTTCATGACAAGTGAAGAACATGAGACAATTTTATATTTAAATTAGTTCATTCCTAAATTGCATTACAAAAACTGTCCCAACTAGAGTGGTCTGTGCGAAAAGATAAAACATGACCAAAGGAGAAGAGTGGATACATATCACAGTATGTACCATACTAAACATGTATCACAACTTGGTAGAGGAAAAGATTCATCAAAATAGCGGCCAGCTTGCGGGGGTGCTACAAAGACCACTAATCGTGAAAGAAGCTGGTGTCAATCTCATTGATCTCTCCGCTGTTGTTGCTGGTAGAAGCTGTGTTATTTGTGGTGGTCAGTAGCGTCGCATCTACAGGCGTGAGTTTTATCCTCCTAGAATGAATTACTTCATAAATCTTATATCGGAGGATGCAGCAGTTGTCTGTTGAGTGCCATTAGACCCTACTGTGATATTCCAAGTATGCCTTCGTATCGTACAATTTCGGATTTGGGGGCTGGAATTGTCGAGTATGGACAGGCGTGTGCAAACCTTCTGCAACACATTGCTTGAATATTTCTCTTTGAGGAACAGGTAAGGGCTCGCGGGGAGTTTGATATTGACGAGGCCGCTGGGGCTGTTGTTGCTAAGCAGGGGCCTGTTGCTGTTGGACTTGGTAGGTCGGAGCGACCTGTTGAGGTTGCCGTAGTGATGCTAGTATTGCTGATAAGGGCAATTTTGCCGGTACTGATTATTTTGCTGAGGCGTTTGATAATATCCACTGGCTTGATATTGCCCCGAAACTCGATATATTGATTGATTGTAGTTATTCGCCTCGCTGATATTATGCACTTCCTTGTCTTTCTTCTTGTTTTTTATGTCGTCAGGCGATTTGAAGATGTTCTCTTGTGCTAGTTCTATTCTTAGACCTCCCGTGATTATCTGGACGAAGGTGGAGGCAATGGCACATGCAGTGTGTATCTTGTCTTCCAAACAGCTTAGAGTCATAAACTCGTCGATAAGTTCTTTTTACGCTCGTAGGAGGAGTGATATGTGCTGCCAGGTTCCTCCATCTCTAAGCGAAAGCGCAAAACTTCTCATTTTTGTTTGGTGTTAAGGCCCTTAGTGTAGTTTTGTTGGGTGCCAGGTCTTTGTTGTGTTGATAATGATTCAAAAAAGCGTTAGCCAAGTCCTTCCATCTTTTAATTTCACTTTTGTTAAGATTTAGATACCAGCAGATGGCTAGTCCTTTGAGACTCTCTTGAAAATAGTAAATTAATATCTTCTCATTCTTGAGATATGCCCCCATTTTACTGCAGTACATCAAGATGTGAACCTGGGGGTCTTCAGTTCCGTCATACTTTTAAAAGTCGGGGACTTTGAAGTCCTTTGGTTTCTCAAGATCCGTGACAATATAGAATTGTGCAGGATCCATAGTTTCTCGTGCGTCTTCCAAGCTATTCAAGCGATTCAGAATCGTTTCCACTTTCTCTTCAATGTGTTGGTTCTCCGATGGGATAGAGTCATGTTGTTCTTCGATATTGACAATAGCTGGCATTATTGGAGGGTTAGAGGGTTGTACCCTTTGAGTTTCCGGTTGGCCAGTAGGAATATATTGTGGTTGAGTATATTGGGTCGGCTCTAGTTGATGAGGTAAGCCATAAGGGTCATACGGTGTTTGCTGTGCTGCTTGCCTTTCCTAAGGTGGCGCAAAACGATGGTCTTGGATCTCCTGTCGACTGAGCTGTTGCATTGTTACCTCTTTGTTCAACAAGTAGTGCAATAGTAGATGTGAGGCGTTCCAGGTGTTTACTCATGTCATCTAGCTGTTTGCGTAATTCTTCATTCTCCTTTCTTAGTTGTTCATTTACTTCATTGTCACCATCGTTGCGGGGATATGATGTCTCGACTCTTTTGGTAAAAGTTTTCTTGATTGTTCTTGAGGAAAAATGCGGGTGTCAGTGTTTGTATGTGTTAAATATAAATATAAATTTATTTTAATCACTTAAAACGAGCCTGACGAGTCTCCAGCGGAGTCGCCATCTGTTGACGACCTTCCTCGCGGGGAGGGGAAAGGGGTTGGAGTCGCCACCTAGATATTTATGAAAATTTAGAAAACCGGAATAAGGCACTTTATGATTCTTATGCTCGTTTGTCGTTTACGTGTGGAAAAGACGGAATACCCCCACAGCGCCCCTCCGAAGAGGGTACACTATAAGTGATTAAAACTATTTTGGATTTATATTTAACACAATTTCTATTGTTAGAATATTTGCATATTTTATTTATCCATTTATTATGAAATAGAAAGATCAGCATCCACCTCATCCTCTAAATCACTTTTAGGTGGATACAGTCAAATAAAGAAAATATATTTTATCAGATCAATATACATCGTCTTGCTTCAATATTTTCTTTATTTGTATGGGATTTAATTTGATAAATATACATAATTAAATTTAGAGAGCAATATCCATCACTTTCTATTTTGTTTATTTATAGTTATTTGCCCTAACCACTTAAGTTAAGATCTATCTAGATCCTAACCCAAGAGGTTCAAGAAATCAAATCTCTATCATAAATATGCATTTATTCGCGTTTATAATACGACAATGTTTACGTATATATTTGCATAAAGAGATTACATATGCATAAATAAATAGATGAAGCACACATTTTTTTTTATTTTACCGGGCTCAGCACTGTTTCTTCTTCATAGCCAGATGAGTTAGATTTTAGAGATATCCATCTCATCACCTTAACTCATATTTTTTTAATGAAATTTTAATTTCGTAGAAGTATCGTCCGAATTTATTTGTTTATGATAAGAAATTCGTATCGAGTTTTATAATATTTATACGAGAGTGGGGAGTAAACAATATCTATCGTTTTATCCCTGGATTCCTTTTTATTATTAGGTGTTAGTTTCGGAAAAAATATCCATCTTCCCCAAATAGGATTTATACAATTTATACATGTAATATGTCTTATATAATAATTATTAGCTAAAATTAGGTTTTAAATACAATTTAAAAATAATAATAACAATTAAATTAAAAAAGAAAAAAGAAAAAAAGCATAATCCAATATGAAAAAAAAAAGAGAATGGCGACCGCTTAGCCGGTTGGGCGACCGGCTAAGCCAGTCATCATCTTCTCCGCGCGAGCTCTGCATAGAGCTCACGCGGCCGGCACGAACGGCGGTTACACCCCCCATAATACGCCTCCTAGGGTTATCAACTGTCTTGAATTCATTAGTGGTGTCAAGATTTGATTTTAACGCCTATACGAGCATGTTTCAAGTTTACAGTTATCGGCGACATTTCAGCTGTCGATGGTTTTTGTGACTGTAACGCCTGTTCTTGGTTATATCCGATGTACTGAGTTCAATGGTGAAGTCAAAAATTGATTTAGACGTGTATGTAGTTAGATATGATGGGGTGCAAGATTTTGATAATTTCGGCCGGCGGCGTTTTTCTCGTCACCGGCGAGGGGTCCGGCCCTCTCGTTCGTTCAAGAAGTTCTATCAAATCTAGAGAGCTTGTTTGGTCATTAATGGTGAGAGTTTTCGTAGTCGTTTGAATTACGTAAGTTTTATCTTGTTTTCGATTTTTTGGGCCGCCGATCAGTTGTATGAGTTCTTACGTGTGTGTAAAATGTATTTTGAAAGTATAAGGGGGTTTGCTCGAGTATACCTCGGTTTGTAGTTTTCTGTTGTTTCGGCCAAACATGAAGACAGCAGCGACAACGACCTCCGGCAAAGCGTCGACGATGTGAAGTTGTGTTCGTGAGGAGGAAGTGGCCAGACCTTGCGTGGTGACCGAGCTTCCCCTCTTCCTCGCTCTTAGATCTCTCTCTCTCTCTCTCTCTCTCTCTCTCTCTCTCTCTCTCTCTCTCTCTTTTTCTTGTTTTCTTTCTCTCTCTCTCTCTCACTTGGTGCCGGCAAAAGGAGGGGTTGGGGGTATTTATAGAAGGATTGAGGTGTGTGGCTAGGTGGAAGGCATTTATGATTGCTTAAAAGAGGGGGAAAAAATTTCGGCGGGGATGAGGAGTAGCTGCAGCTGCTTCTTCTTCTTTCTTAATCTTTTTTTTTTAATTAATTAATTTATTTTTTAATGCATGCATTATATATATATATATATATAATACTATATATATATATATATATATATATATATATATATATATATATTATATATTATATATATATATATGTGTGTGTATGTGCGTGTAGTGCGCACGTTTCGTATGGTCAAATCCAATTGTGCTCCTTGAGCCTTATTATTGCACTTTACGGTGCATGCTGGCGGCACTGACAAAAAGGGTGTCGAAACCCGTTTCGTTAAACCGCGTGTCGCGCCTCGAATCGACGTGTCGTTTTAACCGACGTGCGCACAACCGGGCCATGCTCAAGTCTGGTTGCGACCGGGCGAGCAGATTGGGCGGTGCTAAGCTCCGCGCGTGTCTGGTTCGAGCCATTTCAGTTTGGTCCAGACTAATTTGGTCCGGTCTAGCCCAATTAAGGCCCAAATTCGTTTAAATTTATTTTAAATCAATTTTTATGGATTATGGGTGTATATCAAATGCATATTTGAAGGTGTAAATTTCCAATCATGCATTATTTTAAACTTAACACAATGTTTTAAACCCAAATCTCACAAAAAAATATTTTTTTTTCTAATAAAGTGAGTTATATATAGGTGTATACTTGCAACTCAATTTATTATTAGAAATTAGAGGTGTATACTTCTATTTTCTAATCATTTTCATAAAAAAAATTGACTTTCTCGGGCGATGAAGAGGAAACGGAAACGCGCAGAGCCCCACATTAATGAAATATTATTTTTACCACGTTAACATGCACTCTCCGATACTAAACACACAACACACGAACTGTACATTCATTTATTCGTTTATTAAATAATGCCTACAAATATATTATAAGAGGTTAATCTCACACGGTGATATAAATTAAGGATTAGAATAGTGGTGTATACTGTTGTCCCCTTCTCCTTAATTTATATGACGAGGAATTCACATACGAATAGTAGCTGTAGAAGAGCGGTGTATACTGCTCTTCACATCTATTATACGCATTGAAGGAAGACAAATCCTATTTAGATAATAGAAAATATGAATATAGGATCGGTATATACTGGTTCAATTGTAATTTCTATTATTTAAATGTATTTATCAAATAGTAACAATGAGAAATAGGTGTATACTTATTCTCATTTTGCGTATGATAAACAAACCGATATATTTATACATAATAAAATTCGTGCAAAAATAAATCCAAAATTATTTATAATAATTATAGAGTACCCTATTTTGAGGGACGCTGTGGGGGTGTTCCGTCTTTCCCACACGTAAACGACAAACGAGCCTAGAATCTCAATGTGCATTATTCCAGTTTCTTAGATTTCCCTAAAATATCTGGGTGGCGACTCCAACTATTTCCCTCTCCGAGGAAGGTCGTCAATAATATGGATGACACTAATAACTCGATTCCCGAGTGAGAGAACTCTACCAGAAGATGAGCGAGAAGCGAACAAACTGCTTAAACATGCCACACGATTTTCAATTGTCAGAGGCCAACTATACAAGCGAGAACTTGCCTGACTTCATGTGAAATATGTTACACTCCAGCAAGGAGAAACATCATGTAGGAAATACATAAGCGGAGACTGTGGTATACACATTGTTGGCGACCTGCCTGCGGTGAGGCGGGGGAAAAGGTTTTGGGGTCGCCACCTAGATATATATGAAAATTTAGGAAATCGGATAAGGCACATTTGAGATTCTTAGGTTCGTTCGTCGGTTACGTGTGTGGAAGACGGAACATCCCCACATCGCCCCTCGTAATGAGGGTACTCTTAATTAAGTGGTTTATTTTTATTTAAGTCAAAACCCGTAATATTTGACATAATTTGAATGTTAAGTGATATAAAACTTTTAGAAATCCGATAGCCACCTCATTCTTGTCTTATACTTTACTAACGTTCAAATATTATGCATGGATATTATATATGCAGTAATAATATATACAATTAAAAAAATCGAGTTGTGGGACTCAGGTAGCCACCTCATCCTAACCTAAAGAAAAAATGTTTTTATTTTTATTTGTTAGGGCTCAACGCGTTTTCGTTTCTTCTTTATCGCTTCGCAAGAAGTAAATTAATATAAGATTAGAAATCGGTTAGCCACCTCATTCTTTTCTTATATTAAGCAATCAAGTTAATAATGTTTAATTACTATGCGAAACTACACGTGTCATTAGATGTGAAATATCTGATCGAGGTATAGAGTTTGGGTAGCCATCTCACTCTAACCTTATATCATCATGAATTTACGTTGTTAACATTTAATCTAACGATTATAACGTGTTATGTCGCATATAATAATTTAAACATGTAATTAACTTGATTGTGATAATTTGGACTGAAATTGGAATTTAATTTGATTAAAAACTCAATTAAACGAACTAAAATAGATTTGGGCCCTTATTAGGCTGGACCAGACCGCTCGGTCAAGTCCGCAAGCCATCTGACTTTTTTGGTGCTTGGGTTCGCGTGCGGTTGACGCTGGCGCCGCTGACGGCGGTGCACCGTCGCCTGCGGTGTGGTCTCTATATCTATTCTAAGGCTTTAGACTATCCCGACACGTTGCAGACGTTAAAATTTGCGTTCGAAGCTCCGCTTATCATGTTTTCGGGTTGCGGAGTTTCGGCGGCGTTACGGTTAAAATTCCATTTTGACGTGTATGTTATGATATTCGTGGATACAATTTTATATTAATTTTTTTAAACTTTATTTCCGGCAGCCGTGGCTTACTGCCGGCGAAGCCACAGGGGCGTATGGTGGTCTAGGTAGTGAGGAGACAACGAGGAAGTGGTGTACCTTGGGTTTCAAGATGAGTCGACGTGTTGTGTGATCGGGTGCAACTGGTGATCGGGCGATCCGAGTTTCTCCGGCGCTTCGACTGCTACGGCTTTGCAATGAGCTCGGTGGAGTGTCGGAGATGTGAGTAGGGACGACGAGAGAGAGGGCGCCGAGCTTGGGGAGCGTTCTCCCTTTCCCTTCTCTCTCTCTTTCTCTCTCTCTCTCTCTCTCACGCAGCCAAAAGCTCCGGCTGGCTGCTCCCCTCTCTAGCCAAAAACTCCGAGCTTGGGGAGCGTTCTCCCTTTTCCTTCTCTCTCTCTCGATCTAATTAGGCCAATCGGGCCTAGCTAGATCTGATCAGGCCTACTTGGGTTGGTTGAGCGAGGTTAAATCCAATTACGTATCGTTAGCTATAAGCAGTGCATTTTGCTAGTGCAAACTGATAGCCCGGATGAAATGGGGTGTAGACAGTTACCCCTCTTTGTCCAATCCTTTAGAAAAGGGTTGGATAAAGATAAAGAGATACCACATTTTATCTGTCAAATATAGTGAAGTTATCTATAATGTGAGCATCTCATTAAATAATAAACCAATGCGTGCCGTATAATGATCCCATGGATTACTATAATCTTGAATTATAAGGCAATGGCCGTATGGCCTATACCATTGGAGTTATAAAGCGATGATCTTATAGATCAAACCCTAATATGTTATGGAAGGCAACAGTCAAGGTTATTAAATGATGGCCTCATGGACTACGCTGGAACGTAGCTGTAACGTAGTAGTCACATTGACCGTTCTCTTAAAGAAATAAAGCGATGATTGCATGCATCATGTTGAAAGAGATAGCCTGAATGTAGCGGCCACATTGACCGTTTCCTGAAAGTTATAAAGCGATGGTCCCATAGACCCCGCTGGAAAAGGAAACTGAAGGTAGCGATTACATTGACCATTCCCTGAAGATTATGAAGCGATGGTCCTACGGACCATGCTAGAAATATAGCTGGAAGGTGGCGGCCACATTAACCGTTCCCTGAAGATTATAAAGCGATGGTCCCATGGGCCCACTGGAAAAGGTAACTTGAAGGTAGCGGCTACATTGACCGTTCCCTGAAGATTATAAAGCGATGATCCTATGGGCCACGGGAAATATAGCTTGAAGATAGCGGCGGCCACATTGACCGTTTCCTAAAATTATAAAGTGATTATCCCATGGACCACGTTGGAAAAGGTAACTGAAAGGTACTAGCCATATTGACCATTCCCTAAAAGTTATAAAACGATGGTCCCATGAATCGTACTAGAAATGTAGGTTGGAAGATAGTGGGTAATAGATATAGTGGGACCACTACCGACTGCGAGTCAAGGCCGTAAATTCATCATCGTAGCAATTGAATACTTCTCCAAGTGGATAGAAGCAGACCACTCACCGTGATAACAGGTAACAATTACTGGAAAGTCTTTTGGAAAAATATTATTTGCAGAATAGTGCGAAAGATACAAAATTGAACACCTATTCTCATCGGTATATCATCCCAAACAAACTGATTGATGGAGAATACTAACCGCACCATAATATCAGGGTTGCGATCTACCCTAGATGAGAAAAGGGGAAGCTGGCCCGATCTACTCCAAACGGTACTAGATGTATACAGGACCACACATCGAAAGGCCACTGAAGAAACCCCTTTCAATTTAGTGTACGACACATAAGTTGTTCTCCTGTCGAAATAGTCGAGCCGACTCTCCGAACAGAGTGGGAGAACGCTGAGTCCAATGACGAGCAAATCAGAATCCAGCTCGACCTTATCGACGAAAAAAGGGATGAAGCAGCTATACGGGTAGAGGTGTATCAACGTCAAACAGCTAAATATCACAATTACCGAGTAAAGCCCCGTGAATTCAAACAAGAAGATTTGGTGCTGCGAAAAATCATGGGCATTCAAAATCTAGGTAACAAAAAACTAAACCCCAAATAGAATGGACCATTTCATATCACTCAGGTGAAAGGGCAAGGATCATACAAACTCAAACGTATGGACGGAACCACGGTACCCCATACCTGGCATGCGAGTAACCTGAAGAAATTCCATCAATAACAAGCACATAAAAACACTTGCACACAGCCACCAACAAACAACAAAATACCAAAATTGATCCGGACTTCGTCTCAAGGCAGATTAACCTGTAGAACAAGTAGGATGAGTATTTAGAATCTAGGGAGGTTAGGAAGAAGTGACCGAATGGTAGGACACTATGATTAGAGAGATAGAATTTTTTTGTGGGTGACAAAGATGCCAAATCCCGGTTTTCTCATTGGTATTTATAAACAATCATAAGTACATTAACTATTTGCTAATTAACTACTTTACAATTAATGGTGCAATAAATTCCTGGTGAGGGTTCCAATGGGTTCTTTGTCCAAATGCAATGAACAGACCTTTGATCTTCCTTGCTGGCCGCCCCGTGCTTAACCCTTAGTCTTCCACTCGTCCGCGAACTAACTCGGTCTCGCCTGTGCCACCTTGGCCTCGGTCATGCCTACCTCAACCTTGGTCATGCCGGCCTAGTCTCGGCTCGGCCTACCTCGGCCTCGTCTCTGCCTACCTTAGACTAGGTCGTGCCTGCCTTAGTCTCGATCGTTGATCTAGGAGGCACTTGGGACGAAACGGACCGAGCCTGGCAGAGCCGAGACAGAGTCAAGCAGCGCCGAGACCGAGCAGGCAGAGCAAGACCCAAAGCAAGGCGTAGCCGAGACCGAGACAGGCGTGACCGAGATCGAGAAAGGTAGAGACGAGACTGAGGCAGTCGTAGTCGAGACATCGGCATGAACCAGGCGCGCGCGTGGAAGGCAAAACGTCACGGGCGCAGATCTCGGCATGAACCAAGCACGCGCACGGAAGGCGAAACTTCACGAGCGCAGCCCGGGCACACGACCAGACTCTGGTCGCGAGGCTTTACACTCAGGAGCAGCGCTGCGTCAGACGACCAAGCATCCACTACTGTGTAGTTCTCTATAAATTGTATTTATTGCTCTTCCTTTGTAATTAAGAAGTCTTGGGGAATGTCCAAGCATGTATAACTCTTGCTCAGCATGTGAGAAGAGTTAGTGGTTTTAGAAGTGTAAATTCTAAGTGAATACACGGGAGCAGCGATTCCGCCCGACTCATCTTTTCCACTCAAAAGAACTGCTTTGATTCTTGTCTTCTTTCCTAGATCCTAAAACAAATCCAACAGCAGCATCTCCGGCCATTCTTAGACAGTGAGAAAGTTTGGATCAAGTGGTATGGCGACGCACGACGAGGAAGGGAACACATGGCGATCGGAGAATTCAGCGTCTATGCAGGAGCAGCTCACTCAGGAGGAGTCAAGGGAGGACTGAATGGAGTGCTTGGAGGAGCGTTTAGACCGGCTAATTGGACTCATTGAGAGGATGCTCGAAGCATAAGTTCAGGGCATGTTCGTTGTAGACACCCCATTTTGTCCGGATATCGTCCTGATTTTATTCAATAAATTCAATTACGCTTAAAATCTCGATTTATCTAATAAAATTTATTTTAACTTAGTTTGAGACAATTTGGACGTATAGAATTTTTAAATTTTTTAATGGGCCGTCCTAATTTTAATCAAGATTTTGTACGTGGAGGGGCTATATTTTCTATATCATAATATGTAGAATCAAGTTTATGCAAAATCTTTTGAAGGCCGTTTTGCAATTTACAAAATAAGTGGATTACTTACGTAATACGAAAAAAAAAAAGAAAATTTCAAAACGGAAGAAACGGGCGACGAGATCTTCGGCGTGGCCATTCAATGCGCAAAGGACGCGGTCATGGGACCTCACCACGCGTGAAGCACATAGCAATGCGGCTATTAATAGGGGTGTCGCCGGTAAACAGAGAGGGACGAAAAAGCTTCGGCCAAAAACAAGAAACCAAGAAAGAACGAGAGAGATCGAGAGTGAGCCTACTGCAATTTGTCACACGCTTCGCCGAACATTTACGAAGACATTGCCGCCGCCGCACGGCTTCGCCACCGCCGTCGTCGCCGGAAAAAGCTTAAAAACAGAAAATCGGTTAATTTAGGTACGCGAGCAAACACCCTCAAAATTATTGCATTATAATCTCTATAAGGTATAGACGTCGGGGCACCACCGTGGCTTTGCCGACGACGAGCCACGACGGCGAAATAATAAAAATATTTTTTTATCCTGAAATTACACCCTCCAATATCTCGCATTACACACGTTAAAATCAATTTTAGACATCACCATTGAATCCGGAACCCTCGATATACCTTAATACATGTATACTTAGGCGAGGCCGGCGGAAAAACGCCGCCGGCCATGACTGTGCGGCCGCGAGCTCGCGGCCGAAGCGGTTTTGGGGAAGTCGACCGGCTGAGCCGGTCGTCTTTTTAATGTAAAAGCGACTCAGGCGCGGGGTTAGTACGCACCTATCAGACCAAGCTCGGGCTCGGTCGGTTTCAATCCGACCGAGCCCAGTTTTAATTAGACTGAGCCATTTTCAATCCGGTCAAGTCCAAATTGAATCTAACTGAGCCATTTTTATTTTTGGCCGAGCCATTTTAATTCTAACTTAGCCATTTTGACCTTATGTACCTATTTAGTGGCTTAAATATATTTTTTAATCAAATTTAATTGAGTTTTAAGCTATAATTTCATGATTTTTGACTATAAAGATGGCTAAAAACATCAAAAATTTCATAAATTTTTTAAAAATAAGATTAGAGTGAGGCGGTTAACCGATCTCTACACCTTATTAAATTATTTAAAATATAAAAAATAATAAAAAAATGACAAGTATTAAACATTTTAAAGATAAGGTTAGAGTGAGGTGGTTAACCGATGTCTACACCTTAATAAAAATTTTCAAACATAAAAATTATTAAATATAAAATCTCATAAACATTTTTTGGGTTAGAGTGAGGCGGTCAACCGATCGCTATACCTTACTAAAATTTTAAAATATCATATTATTAAAATTAATAAAATCATAAAAATTTATCTTAATACATTCTTTTGGGTTAGAGTGAGATGGCTAACCGATCTCTACACCCTTATCCAAAAAAAATAAAAAATGAGATTAGAATGAGGTGGTTATCCGAATTCTACATCTCAAAAGAATATTTTCACACGCAAAATTCAAGAATAAAAAGAAACAAGTAGAGTCGATAACATTTACTTTTAGAATTTCTTAGCATTATCACATACATGCATAAATTAGTTGCAATTAAATCATTTTCATGCATAATTTTATAAATTCCCAAATTAAAAATATAAGCCATTTAATTGAGAGTACCCTCTTCGGAGGGACGCAGTGGTGGTGTTTCGTCTTTCCCACACGTAACCAACAACGAGCCCAATAATCTCAACATGTCTTATCCCGGTTTTCTAATTTTCCATGAAAACTAGGTGGCGACTCCAAATTTTTTTCCTCCATCCGGAGGAAGGTCGTCAACATCCGTGCAACCTCGGCCTACTGTGACGTCTATGGCGCGCGCGGGGGCAGTGGTCCGAACGATCGTGAGGGAGCTCGAGGAGCTTGCTCTTCTTACACGCGCGCATGAGCATGACCAGGTCATGATTATGTTTGTTTTTGTTTTTGTGAGTCATAGGACTCACCGCTAATGCACGCCAATGCAACCAAGGCTTTTCGCCCGCTGTCATCGGGTTTTCCGTCACGACACAACACTCACGGTAGGGGCGACCCCACAGCGCAAAATGGGGGCTACTCGGACTCTTTACGCCTTATGCAACCGAGCCTCGCTCAACGTAGCAATCACCTGGCCAACGGCTGATCCGCAAGGTAATACGCCCACCGTCCTCCGTAGAGGCAACTCACCGCCTTAAGTACTCTAGTCGGAACCCTCCGCCCCCGACATATTGCCCCCCGGAAATATTACATCGGGTGGAATCATTCGATACTCGACGGAGATCCCAACTACATAGAGTACCCTCATTTTATTAAGGCAATACAAGTGTCTCTAGAGCTTTTTTTCTACATTTCGTATACATGCTCACATAACATCGCATATCAACATAGATAACATAGTAATTGAGCAAATCCATACATAGTTCATAATTTTTTGACTAAAATAAATGTAAGCAACAATGATGTCTACTCCAAGGCTAGCATTCCTAGCATAAGAGTATCGTATAAGTAGGTTAATGATTCAGCACATCACAATAATCAACATCAACTAGGGTTCTTGACCCGGTTACACATTTTCATCAAAATCATGTAAACACACTCCAAACATACCATTAAACACATTCTCATGCATACCAACACACACACAACACACATGATGTTAAACCGCTCACCTCTGAAATAAAGCTCTCCACGGCTCACAGCAAAATCTCCAGCGAAACCGAAAATCGAAATCTACGCATAGGACAATACCGGGAGTTGTGGAAATCAAGTTAAATCAAATAAAATAAAGAAAATGAGATGATCATCTAGGGAAAACTTACCTAGGGCTCCAGCACTTCTCTTCTCGGGTAGAAATGAAAAATAATCCCAAACAACACTAAAAACAACCCTCACCAACTCTCACCTGCTCCGATCGGTCGACCTAAACAACTATCGGTCGACCGAAAGTCCTGGAATCTGTATAAACAGATTCAGCACCACACTTGGTCGACTCGCTACGCGATCGCACGCTCGCGCCAACGGAGAACTCCAACTAGGCCAGCTCATCCCAACCGACGCATGCAATAGCATCCCCAACAATAGCAAGCCTCACATGCACATGCAAGTCCAAGGAAAAACATAACACACACATCCACAATCATGCATGTCTAGGACTTAGCATAAATTTTCAAACATCCAGTTACAAGTCTACTAAGCCATACATGAATAAAGACTACGAATACTAACTCGTTCACGGACCTCACATCCCTCCCCACTTAGGGGATTCGGTCCACCGAATAGAATAGGTGAAGAAATCGCGCACGCACATCAGCCTCGGGTTCCCAGGTAGCTTCCTCGAACCGCTGATTACACCATAAAACCTTCACCAACGGTATTACTTTGTTCCTCAAAATCTTATCCTTCCGGTCTAGGATTTGCACTGGCTGCTCCGGATAGGTAAGATTTGCCTGAATTGGGATCGGAGTCGGTACTATAACTACTGTCGGCTCCGGCAGACACTTCCTCAACATCAAAACATGAAAACATCGTGAATGTGCGACATCGATTGTGGAAGCTCAAGTCTGTACATTGCGCTGCCTATTCGCTCAACGACTCTGAACGGCCCAATATCCCTAGGGCTCAACTTGCCCTTCAACCTAAATCGCTGTACACCTTTCAACGGAGAGACTTTCAAATACACGAAGTCTCCCACCTGAAACTCTAACTCTTTGCGACGCCTATCCGCGTGTGATTTCTGGCGGGACTGAGCAGTCTTCAGTCGCTGACGTATCACCTGTATCTTCTGGTTAGCTTCCTCGACAACGTCGGTACTCACAGTGCCCGGATCAATCATCTCATCCCAAAATAAGGGAGTACGGCACCTCTTGCCATATAAAGCCTTGTGAGGCGCCATACCGATGCTACTGTGGTAACTATTGTTGTAGGTAAACTCTACCAGAGATAAGTGATCGTCCCAGCTACCGCCGAAATCCAATACGCAGGCTCGCAGCATATCCTCGAAGGTCTGTATCGTCCTCTCAGACTGTCCATCG